>VWYH01010444.1:175698-329745 GCA_013399365.1 Pampusana beccarii | reverse complement strand
GTCTATAGTTACCCGGGTCCTCCTTCTTGCCCTTTTTGAAGACTGGAGTGACATTTGCTTTCCTCCAGTCCTCAGGCACTTCTCCTGTTTCCCAAGACTTGGCAAAGACGATGGAGAGTGGTCCAGCAATGACTTCTGCCAGCTCCCTCAGCACCCGTGGGTGCATCCTATCTGGACCCATGGATTTATGGATGTCCAGCTTGCTTAATTGGTCTCTAACCCAGTCCTCATCGACTAAGGCAAACTCCTCCATTGACTTGACTTCATCTTCATCTGGGGTTTCAGCAGAACAGGGTTCCTCAGAACAGCCCCCGGCAGAGTAGACAGAGACAAATAAGGCATTCAGTAGTTCTGCCTTCTCTGTATCTTCTGTCACCAGGACACCCAGGGATGAGGATTCTACCACATCTCTCTGGGTAGCCTTTTCCAGTGTTTTACCACTCTCATTGTAAAAAAAAATTCTTCCTTATATCTAGTCTAAATCTACCCTCTTTTAGTTTAAAATCATTACCCCTTGTCCTATCACTATAGTCCTCCCAAGTCCTTCTCAGCAGGGCTGCTCTCAATCCCTTCATCACCTGTATTGCTACCAAGGGTTGCCGTGACCCAGGTGCAAGACCTTGCAAGTTATCCATGTTCAGTGTTTGTTGACCATGACCTTTCCGCATTAGTGATTGATGGAGTTTAGGATACAATGGAGTTTAGGATACAATATGGAGTTTAGGATACAATGGAGTTTAGGATACAATATCATAGCAGCCAGATGAATTTACTCCATAGTCACTGCAGGTGGTGGATGAGAAAGTCCACTAAATGTGCACATTCTTCTCCTTTTTCCACAGTGTACATAAAAAAGCTGATAAACTGGGTGATTATCATTACTCTAAGGTATCTACTATTAGTCTTTCTACTGACAAAATAAAATTTGGTCGTAGTTGATAATTGGGCTATGACTATCATACTTTTCACATTAACTTTCAACTATAAACTGACTCTTGTTAAAGTTATGAAAATGAGAGCTTTGGTTTATATCATCTTAAATATCTTGTCATCTTAACTGAAAGGTGTTGGGTCTTTTGTGTGGGTAGTGAACTGGATATGATGACGAATATTTGAGTATATATGAAGAATGCCAACCTGATGATTTAAGTCTTGGGAGAAGCAAAGATGAACAAAGGTGATACCAATTACAAACCAGCTGTGATAAACAAAGAAAAACACTGGTGAATTATCAATAATAACTTCATTTCTACCATACCACATAGGCTATGTGATTATTCTCTTCACTTACGAGTAGAGCAATGAGCTGTCCTTGGGTGGAATGAAGGCCTGTATAGCTTTTTTCTTGTCTCTCGCAGTGGCCAATTGTAAATACTTCGGAAAGAGCACAGAAACAGGTCTCTTTTTATTATCCCAGCTTTTAAAGACATACAGCTGAGCCACAGCCTGAACCACTGGTGATAAACTCTGTATTAATAGCATTCAATAGATTTCCCAATTCATGAAAATAGTTTGTATCTTCTTCAATTCCTTCTTAAAAAGATAGGCAGATTTTGATATACATTAATTCATATTTTTCCTAATACTCCTCTGTTACTTTTTTGCAGATTCAAATATGACTCTTTCTATACTAAGCATCTCAGGAAAACATCAGAAAGAAGAATATCAATGCATAAATCAAATAGTGTAATTTGAGGTTCAGAAAACTTTCATGCCCATCTAAAAAGCGGTGAAACTGAAGTGAATATTCTGTCTTTACCAAGGCAAAAAGGCACAAACATGTTCAGAAACTCCACACCTTTTAGATGCCCAGTTCCAGTTATGAAATTCATAAGCCTGAACTAAAGAGAGAGCATTTCCTGAAGAAATGACAAGACATAAATGTTTTATTCGCTTCTATATCATCTACAGACTTTATACACTGTTTTTTATATACTTCATCCTAAATAACTAAGCATGTAAGTTTCTGTACTGCATAAGAAATTAATTCTAAATTGAAATCTAAAAGTGGATTGCACAGCAGACAACATGAGAAAGTGAGAAGGATGTTAATGTATTAATACAAAATACTGGGAAAGGGTCTGTATCAGAAACTCTGCCATCTACTATACATAAACTGCTAATGTGCCCACGCTCATGAGAGACCATAAACAAAAGCTTCACCAGCTTATATTCCAACAAGAGCAGCTGCATTTTCAAATACTCTGTCTCTTAATAGTAGCCAGTAATAGACGCTTAGGAAAAGAGGATAAGAAATGGAGCAAGTGTGAGTAAATTCCATTTGGTCATGCTATTCAGTCCTGATTACTGATTACAGTAGTGATTACTGATTGACCTGTCATTAGATTTGTCTCATTCTTTTTCTACTTCCAGAAATATGCTATGGCAGAGTATCCCACAGTTGTTAAATGTTGCTTTATTTTATTTGTTTTAACTCTAAGAGTTACAAATTGTAAAATTACAAATTGTAACTCTAAGAGTTACAAAGTGGATAACACTTCTGCATTCTTGTATAATTTGTCCCTTTTTTGAGATTATCCATATGGATCATATCATGTCTTCGGTAAAGATAAACTTTTGCTCAGGAAACTATCTATTTCAGCTACTCAGTCAGGAAATTAAAGGCATAACTTTAGTTTTGACCTTAATTATTCAAGACATGAATCCAATGTCTTCCACTTCAAAGCAGAATGCTCTGACAACTAGGCTGCAGAGTAATTTTCATGCATACACAGTCCATACGCTGACCAAACCGCTAAGTTTCTCCCCTTTAATTAAGTTCACAAGTACATTTAAACTGTTTCAGTTCAAAATCAAATACATAACTTCTGCTGCATTTTAGGCTTGACTGAAGACATCAAAATTAACTGGGAGCTGTTGGCAGTGGCTTAACCATTGATTTGATCAACATCATACGCCATTACTGGGTATAGTCTTCAGCTAAAGAAAATTTGACTGAAGACAGGAAAGAAGGCTGTACACTTGTCTGGCCCTGGCCTTCAGATCCCACGTGAAAACCTTTCAGAGAGTAGGCTGGACTGAGCTCATTGGAGTGTGCTCTGTTTCAGAAAACATTCCATAAACAGAACAGTGGGGTGAAGGAGAGAGCCTGCAGTAGAAAGGATAAGAATACATTTCCAACTGGAAACAGAAGTCTCAGAAATGGTGAAAAGGAGGCAGTTTTCATGGGGATCCATGACAACACATTATTTAACACGTAGAGCCTCTAAACCACTAAAAGTTACTCCCAGGAAAACAAGACTAGAGGAAACCTTGGAAAGTCAGATTGGGAAAGAGGAAATTTATTTTCAGACTTGTATTAATATTTAATCAATTTCATCTGTAGATCTGAGTATTTCACTGTTAAAGTGTCACCTTTTCCCATGTATCAGTCTTAGAAATCAGAAGCTTGTTGCTATATGCTTAAAGGTTGTAACGGACATCACGACACCCAGAATCCAGTCCCAGTTAGTTATTGCCTCAAGCTGGATGTTCCTAACAGCTAAGGTCCAAGGCATGGCTCAGTCTGCTGAGGAGATTCTGCCTTAGAATGAAGATTTTGGAGCAGATTTACTTAAGAATGCATAGAATTACTTACATAGTGTAATCTACTTCCAAAATCTCACATGTACTCAAGGCATGCTTGAGGGACATCCCTCATTCATGACTTGAGTGTGCTTCATCTGGTCCTGGAAGAGGGTGAAACTCAACTTAATTACACCAATTTGCACTCAAAAAATGGGACAAGAGATTCATCAGCTAAATCACAGTTCAAACCATGAATAAAATATAAACATATTACTCAGAAGGGGTAGATTTGTTTTCTGGAAGCAAATAAAATCAGATATATGCATACCTTAGAAATGTAAGACATGACAGATGTTTAACTGGCATAGGAAAAAAGGTATCCAGTGGTGCTAACCCCAAAAAAACCTGTGAGGGGATTACTTCTGTTTCTGTAATATATTTATATCATTATATATCATTATTTACATAATTTATCATTATCATTATCAATATTTATATCATTAAAAATCAGTACTTTTAACCTCAAAAATGGAGTCTTTGGTTTGTGCACAATTGCAAATGTACTAACGAGCAATGTTAAAATGTCTACAGAACTATTTTACAAATTATTGTTGAAGATATTCTGACAGAGGGTGTTAGGAACGTTACAAAATAAATCCAAGATTTACTATTAGCAGTAGTAGAACAACTACATTCTCAAACTTCAGAATTCTGATCTTCAAATCTTTAAAACACTTCCTGTTTCTTCTCTGTTGCTTTGTCATTGGGATTCATATTATTCAATCTCTGCATGAAAGCAACATTCTAGCTAGTGGTTTTATGTTCTGCTCTCTCTCTCCAGGAAAGATAATTGTATCTACTAAAACAAAAAAAGGGCCTCTATGGAAAAATACATGCAAAATCTGTTCTCAGAGACAGTTTTTCCACCCCTGCTAAATTATATCACACTGTTATATGTCATACCAAAAATATACTTGTTGTGCATATATTTAAAATATAGCCAAAATCTTCTGAGAATAGGACAACAGAGTAGGGGTTGGGAATAAAACTTTGGGAGGTAGAAATTAAAACCAATAATTTTAATTTTTAATACAATAAGAATATTTTTACTAGTATCAAATATAGAAATAAAATATGAAAATATTTTAAATAAAACATATCTATTCAAACAAATATGTAAAATTAAGATATTTTAGAACAATTTATTGTAGGAGTCAGATACAGCAGGAAAGCAGACAAACAAACCCAACTTTCTTTCTTTTTTTTTTTTTTTTTTACATTTGGAAAAGTAATTTGACCTACACTTTCTGAAGAACTGTCACTTATAGATTTTTCCAGTTAACAAACTGCCATATTGAACACTATATGCAGCTCAGTGAAATTGGCACTGCTCCATAATTGGGAAGTTTTTTTTTTCAAACCTCTTTCAATTATATGATACCCTTAGAGTCAATAATGTAAAAGCAGCAGCTTTTCTCAAATGGAGGAGAACTTTTATCATATCCCAAATTAAGTAATACGTAACAAGCTCCTGCATTTTAAAATCCTGAAAGGGCAAGTACCTGAATTAATTGTTCTTGCACTGAGATTACTGTGGATCAGGTCATAAAAGTGGGCTCTAGTGTAATATTTGTATGAAGATTTTAATGGATAATCTATTTCAAATTCAAAAAGAGTACCTAGAATAATTTAGTTACTGTATATTTGGGAGATAATCTGCAGTGAAAGCTGAAAAAATCTTCATGTCTGCACTCATTTTTCAACAAATCATTTTAAATGAATAATTACATTTAATTAATTCTATTTATGTGAAATTTGGATTGAGAAAGTACTATATGGGGCATGATCTTTCAACTCATGTTCTTAAAATAAACAATTCAAAGAATAAAAGTGCACATATATATCAGAAGTCATTTTTGGAGCTAATTCACATACATGACCTATGATATTCTCAACAATCAAGTGCTCACCCTGCTTCTGAATGTAGTACTCATTTCTCTAATGTTGCTTTTATGAGAAAAGTTGTAATGCACTGGTTATTTTTTCTTAAATTGTAGAGGTATGATGCAAAGTATTTAATGCAAAGCCACACAGGAAATTTTTCTGAAGTTTGAGGATTAAAGCTGTAGTTGTACGGTGTTTTACTGTAGATTGAAAATAATAGTATTCAAAGGGAAACCACCAGGCTGAAAAGCAAAATCTTATCCTAGGGATCTCACCAATAAGAACAAAAACATAACAAAGTGTTAATAACATTTTCCTAACCCAAAGGTATGGAAAGCATCACTGATAAAGAGAATCAGGACAGGAAGAACTGAAGTCTGGGAGAAGAGAAATGGAAATGGACCATATTAGTTCATTTATATTTTTTTATATATATATTAGTATAAAGTGCATGATTGCTAATAATAAAAGTCTGTATGCATGGAGATTCTGAGTTGGAAAGGGTAAAATCTTGTCTCTATTAATTCATCAACTAGCAGCATAATGAAGATACGGAAAAGTAATTGGGTTTTGTAGGGCTGATCAGGCCATGTACTTGGCATAGGTAAGGACTTGGGCCAATGTACAAAACACAGGTGAGACTTCATCTGGAATATTGGGAAGAATTAGTACAACCTAATTTTAGGTTTCTAATTAAAACATCTTCATCATAAAAAGAGGTCTGTCTATGGCATTAATAGAAACAAATAAGTTTCAAGTATGTGAACAATATTCTGAATTATCATGCTGAATGGCCTGCTTTATATTTTTATCATATAGGAAACTACATTGTATTCCCCAGACAAGTTATTAGGGCATTTTTTTACACAGTATGGGTCATTGTTCTTTAAAAGATTTATTCAGATGCAAAAAGGAGGGATCATGAAGTTAGCCTAATTTAGACAAAAATACTAAATTGATTTACTTATCCTAGTGAAATTAGGGCTATATAGACATAATTTATTGTAAATACATCACAGAGCTGAGATGCGATGCTGGCACAGGATTATATTAACATAAATGCACCAGAAATAAATTTAGGAGAAAAATCACATCATTCTAACCTTCAAACTACTGATGTTGTGGAGTAGTATGTCAATATAATAAGTGGGGCAAGAATATCTTGCTATTTCTGTGAGAAAGGTGAATCAATTTACAGTGTGGTTGCTTACATTGTAAGTGGACTGGGTTCAGTGACATGGAGAAATGTCCAAGTCCTTTCAGAATAAGTCAGACTTAACCTGTAAGACTCAGAGGGTTTTCATAGTTATTTTATTAAGAATTGAGGGGAATTCTCTTTTGTCAATTCATGAAAGTGTTTTAGCTAAAACACTTCTTACGATTTCCCATTTCCAGAATTTCAAGACAAATGAATTTGATCAAGGCTGATTTTTCTTTCCTAGTGGCATATATAAACTTCCATGATACCCCTTTTCCTTCCAACTAGGTGAAATGGAAGTACTTCCTTTCAGAAAATAAATGGTTGAGCTGTGTAAATGTAGTGTTATTACAGGAATTTGGATCACTTGATCCTCTTATTTCAAACGGTAATCAGGAGAAACTTCATGCCAAAACATAGTTACTAAATACTTTTAATTTACCTTTACAGCTATTGAGAGTCAATCACTACTACCTGTTGACAGAAACAACCTCATTCTTTCAGTCAAAACACAGACATATATGAAAAAAAAAAGGCCCAACATCTTGACATGCTATCTCAGTGTTCTTATGATGACATAAATCATTCATTTTCTCATTCTGGGAACAGTTTCTTCTATTATCTAAGGTGTTATCACAGATACAGTTTGTACCTAATAATCATTTTATTTTTGAAAGTTTGAACACCACCCTGCAGCAAAGGCTGTAAACTTCAGCTACTCAGAAGAAAGCACTGAAGGTATACTTTTAAAGAAAAAGATTTGTTTTACATAGACTACTCCAGGAAATGTGTTTTTAGGAGAATCTGGAAGAAATTGGAGTGAAATGAAAGTCCGACAAGGTGCAGATCTGATGTTATAATGGTGTAAATATGTATCGTTACAAAATTATAAAAATATACAATAAAAACGTAAAATAGCATTTACATTGTTTTCCCATGTTATCAACACTCATCAAAGTTATGTGTTTCTATTAACTAGGCATTAGGTTAACTATATCTGTATTAGTATTACCGCAGGCATGATAGTTGAAGGATGCAACATAAGAAAAAATTCTAGGAAAGGAAAACAGTTTTTGATGCTATCTGACATGCCTAACTTTTCTCTGTAAGCTAGATACAAATCTTTACATAGGTAAAAACAAGGGACTTTTGAGAATTAAGAAAAAAAGAAAAGTGAGAATAGTTTTCAGACACTAAAACATCAGCCAGAGTGGGTATACAGCTCAGTCTTACTGCAAGAAAGCTGTACCAGCCACAGCAGTCCCTGTTAATTTGCTGTTTTCCATGACTAAGTACTCAGACAGTCTAACAACCTGCTGCCGAAACAAGCTTCACTACTGATTACATGTTACCCCAGCACCAGAGTTGTGCTTGAACTGCTTGAGAAATATATGCAGCTCAGTAGTCCAGTATTATTTGACTATTAAGCTTATACACAGCTTATAAACTACTAAAATTATTGTCATTTTGTGTTTATGTTCATGTCTTTGTTGAGGTGCTAACCTTGAGCAGCTATTCTATTATATAGGAAATTCTTTAAAAAACACTGAACTAGAAAAGAAAGCAGGGGTTCTAACGATTCTATTTCATCAGGTCCAGTAAATGTTTAAATGCAATTAGACCCACCAGACTGTATCCCCCAGGTAATCCCAAACGGGTGTATGAAGCACTCTTAGAAAGGAAGGTGATCTAAAAATCTCAGATTAAAAAAAAAAAAAAATCCTACTTTTTCGGTGAGTACTTACACATATATAACCGAATAGCAGCATAGTCACCAATAGATTTCTGAATCTAGTCTCAATTTTCCTTTGCTTTTCTCATGCAAGATAAAATTTCTTAGCAGTTTGAGTGAAATGTATCCTCTAAAAAATACGTTTCTAACAATTTAATTTCTCTTAAAAAGCAAGAAAAAACAAAAAGCAAATGTTTCGGTTCAATCTGTTTCGATTTGAAAGGATCAATTGCATCTATGACTTTTACTTGGCTTCCATTTCTCCTTTGTTTGCGGTTCCTTCAGGGGAGTAAGGGATTAGATGTATTTAATCACACAAGTCTTTTTTTTGGGGGGCATGGAGATGGGTAGCTTTTTATGTACCCTTATGTAAGCAGCAGTCATATTGATTATTATGATTAAATGTACTACTTTGCCCCATCGCTGTTTCTTAAAAGGCATGAATTTAGTCTTAAAATATTTATTCTACTTTAGTATGTATACCATTTGGGCCTGCCCTGTTGGCATTTGTCAAAGTCTTGACTTTCAAGTAATATATACAGTTTTTCAAACCATAAGATTCAGTTAAGGAAGAATGGGTTCTCTTCATTAGATTAATTATTCTGTTACTGGATATATTCGTTCATCAGTAACATGCTGTTAATAATCCTATGCCAAAGATAACCAATCTGACACAATGTACAGAGTGTTGTAACCTATTTTTCTAATGTTTATATTGGGCGAAATTTTGTATGTACCAGTAATTTAGACTTAGCATATCTCACTGGTCCATTCACCTGACTTTTAATTCACTACCTTTTCTTTCCTGAGCTCTGCTTTAAAGTGTATCTGGATATCTCTTATGGACTGAGTCTACACTAATTTGCATCCTCTTGAGTCACCTTGATTTCAATTGCATTTACCATGTTGACTTCAGTAAGAAGGAATGTAGGAAAATACACATAGACAAGGAGATTGCTATTTAGTCTCCTGCTCTGTTGTAAATGACCAGAGAATCACTTCTCTTTTCTTCTGCAAAATAACCTCCAGCTTTTAATGGGAGCTGTGTTAACAAATCCACTGTATTATAGATGGTAAAGTACCTTCTTACTATAAGGCAGAGTTTAGTCAAAGAACAATGTTGGATCCCACTATATCATAACTATGTGGAATAATTGCATGCTACTGTTCCTGATGTAATGGTCCACATTTACATTTTCTTATGTGATTTCTTTTATATGATTAAATAAAATTGGAACTAAGGCAGGAGGACATTTAAAGAAGAAAATATGTAAATTTGGTTCTTCATCTTTAAAACAATTTGTAATTTTTTCCTTTGGTAACAGGAAAACACAAATTTTGATGTGGATATAACAGTAAACTGTATGGAGTAGAGTCAGAAGACTTTCATTTTGTAGAGATGTTATATTAATTGGCTTAACAATCCTGTCAAAACAATTAAAGCAGCAGTGGGTGGTTTGAGGATGATGCGGATCATTGATGCCTTATGAAGCTTAATGCGATTATAGCCATATTTTGCCTGAGTGGTTGAAACACCCACACAGGACAGGCATTTCAGAAAGCCTCTCTTCAGAAGATTTCAGTAATTAGTGAGTCACAAGAGTGTTAAATCTTCTACACTTTCTGGTTTCTAGCATTCGATATAGGAGGAAAACTTAAAAAAAAAAAACTTTAAAATATAATTAAAAAAAAAGAAAATGAGGAAGAAAGAACATGTGCTGCTTTCTTATGAAAAAGAAAAAAAAATAAAAATTAAAAAAAAAAAAATCCCCCCAAAATAACAGGTTACAATTGATGGATCGTAAATATTGGTTCTTCTGGATAATTAATAAAACAGAAGCAAGATTTTATCATTTATGTTTTGAAGCATGGTTTAGGTTTCAGTTACATAACTTCAACTGTCTTTGAAGACAAACAGCTTGAACTCTACATTCAAAGTTTTAAAAACGTATTCAAATTGTGCAAAGATATCAAAGCATAGCTATTAACACTCTTGAATCAAAACAGCAGCTGTAAATGTCAGAAACTTTCCTAGCTGCTAAAAGAAATTGACAACAGTTGCAATTGCTGCAGTTTATTTATTCCTACTGTTTAAATAATTTAAATGAAAATATCTTTGCAGTGACTTCAAACACTGAAGTATAAATATTCCATTAAAATTTTGCAAAAAAAAAGAGACTGATTTCTAGCCTTGTACATTTAATTTTTATTCTTCAGTATCTTGTCTTAGAACCCATGTTTCTGGCCTTTAACATAATAAGGAGAGAAGAAAAGAATATAAGACTTGGTTATTTGGGCATATTTTGTCTTTTTCTGTTCCTTTAGTCATCCTATCTGCGGGTCAGATTCCTATCTACTGTAAATCAGAAGAGATTTCAAAACACTGGTTTAGTGAGTCGAAGAGTTTGAGGAGTATTAGCTAGAAGTTTTCTGTTCTCTTTTTTATGTCCCCACTGTATGGTGTATTGTAGTGGTGTAAAAAATGCTATGGACTGAGACTTGATCTAGCTTTTAAAGTGAAAATTTTAATCTTAATTACGAGGAACCTTTCTTGAGATCACTTCTCAGTGCTGCATTTGCCAAGATTTGTCAAACTATTGAGTTGTTCTGTGTGCCTTCTTGTTGCACCCACCATATAGCTTTTCTGAAACTGGATGTCGTTATTAATCTTCTCACTAGATGGAGAGTGTTGGAGAAATTATCCTTTTTTCACTCTTAGGGCCCAATCCTACAGTATGTAATACATGGTATAATCACACCACCTACAAAAAGGTCCCAGACTTCTTCACTGAGGTAACCTGCATGCCACTGTTTGAATACCAAATTGCAAAAAACTTCATTGACTCTTGCATCTTCAAATATTCTAAGACAGAAATAAAATATTCAGTGCTTCTCTTATACTAGTAGTACACTGTAGTGGGCTTGTATGTTTATTATTCTTCATTTTCAACATTTAAAGGAATTTTCTAATTAGTTACTAAAGCCTTATTTCAGCCCAAGTAATCCAAATCACCTGCCTGAAGTGTCTAAGCAACGGTCCTCAATTTCTGAACTGTGCTCTACAGTCTGTCTATTTTTTAATATAGAACAAATCTTATTCATGAAGGCACTGATCTATACTTGATGCTATGACACAAATGAACCTTGCTCAATGCAGCTATCAGGAAAGTAAATAGGAGTATTTCAGATACATAATTGGCTAGGAAATTATGTAAAAAATAAGCACAGAAATTGTTGTTGATTTTGCTGGGGGAATAATTTTTGTAGTACTAGTGATGCTTTCCAGGGGTATTTACTAATAGCCCCATTACAGCTGAGAGGTAGTTTTTTCCTAACATAAAGAACGGTGACAGATTTTGTTTCAAATGAACATTATGTCCTTTAACAATGAACATTATCCCAGCTTCAGGCTGGAATTTCATCCCTTTTATAGAGCCAAAAGCAAGAGTCGGATACAAAACTGGTCAGTCAAGAATATTTAAATTCCCCGAATCCACCTTTCATTCCAAGATGTATTGTTAATTTAATTATTATTTTATTATTTATTTATGTTCATTTTATTATTATTATTTAACTGAATTTGCCAAATATTGGAATCCAAGAAGGAAACAAGTCTTTTACTTTAGTTTTGTCATTTTCACTTTGTGTAACACCACAGTTCAAAGCTCTGTGTCCATCCAACAATTCTCCAGAGGAAGTCTAACTCTTATTAGTCACAGAAAAGGCTCACTGTTAGAAAGACGGAGGGAAAGAAGTGACAGGTCCTAATTTTCACTCACATTCTTAGGTCACATCATTCCCTTCATTGTATTTTTAGAAAAGATGCATATACAGGAATCTCTTGATTTGTCTTCATAACAGAACTGAAAAAGATGAATAATTTCACCACCTACTGTGCTAAAAATTGCTGTTATCTTTTCTTTAAAAATTTTGCACAGTGTCTCCTTTAGATTAGTACTGTGACTTACTCTTTCTACAAAAATTATTCAGAGATCAAAAAGAAGCATTTCTACAGTCTTCTTACTTTGCTTTTTCTTTTTATTATCTTATGGTGTCTTTTAGTATTTTCTTTTTTTCTTTTTATTTGAATCATACATAATAACTGTCTTCCCTGTATAACTTTTAATGCATTTTAAATCTTTTTACCACAGTAGAAGATACAACAGTTTATTAGTTACCATGTTTTTATTATTATGTCTTCAATTTTACTATATTATTTCAGTGCATACACTTTATGTAGGTAATTATAAGAAAGGTTAAATTCCAGAATATAGTAATATTTATCTCAACATTTATTTCCAATTGGTTCATCCCATTGGAGACATAAATTAGAACAAACTTTAGTTACCCCAAAGGACATGCTTTATAATGTCTTTGACTGCGGCTGAATGTTTTGAATCAATAACTTGCTGTCAGGACTCCAAATTTTTGTTGTGCCTAGCTAACCTTTCAACATTAGTTGGTTCCTACATTTTAGATTTTGCATGGTTTTATGTGGAAGGCGGGAAATAACACGGTTGCTTATTACTGATCACAGTTTGGGAACCAGTCACTAGATTCCTGTGAATCTTTTATTGTGAGCCTGACGAAAACACCTTCTTCAGCAAGAAAACTGACATGAAACTTCTAGATGGCTTCTATGTACACAATGATTCCTACCTTTTTTCCCCAGCCATCACGCTCAGTAGAGAGCTACTCTATCCTACAGCTGTCTCCTGGAGTCATTGCTTCTAAATACTAACTTAGACAATGCACTAAATGCACTAGTATATATCTCATCTTTTTTCTTTTTTTTTTTTTTTTTTTAATGAATTCAATTGCCTTCTCCATATATAGTCTATGCAGTAGTAGTCTAGAATCAGTAAGCACTTCAGCTACTTATGTGAAGATAGATTGGACCTTGATCCACCTAGACTCTTTCTGGAATTAACAGAAACACTAAAAGACTATTCTGGTCTTAAATGAGCAGAATCACCCTTTCTGTCTTTTTTTTCTGCCTCTGATGACTAAACTTATAACTTAGATGGGATGAAAAGTGAAATTAACTCAGGACTTAACTAAGAATTTATTATGAATTTCTATTATAAATCAGGGGTTCTTAAAAATGAAATGTCAGAAGAGGAAGATGACATAGATAGATTAGTGTCTCAGGATGTTTAAGAGCAAACTGTGCAATGTGACTGCAAAAAAAAAAAAAAAAAGTTTTTGGGTGTGCAGAGTAGCATCTCCAGAAGCAATGTGTAAGTAATAATTCCAATGAACAAGACCTCAGCTGGCATTTATCCTCAATAATGAAGAAACAAGAAAGCAAAGGTTAACATAGAATTGACAGCTGTGATCAAGGAAACAGAAAATTGAACCTTGGTTGCAAAACAGCGGGTAGCTTGTTTAGTTTTGGAAAATAAAGGCTGAAAGGGATATGATTGATGTTTATAATGCGTGAAGGTAAATATTAGACAGGAAAAAGCTAATGTTGGAAAATGGTATACATGCCACGTGAAAATACCTGAAAATATTTTTTTTAGAAATACGTAGACAATACAGGACTATCTTAGCAGCCTCAGCAGCACAGTAGGAAAAAACTCAGTAGTTGTAGGATGGAGCTGGTATCTTCATTAGATGAAAAGATGCATACAACAGAATGAAATTGGACCAGATCTCTCTTAGTTTTGTATTTCTTATTCTTGCTATCCCATTTTTCAGATGTGTTCAGACTCCTGCATTACATATCTTATACAACTTCTCATTAATGTTGGAGCTGTTTCAGAGATGTGTAAGAAGAGGAGACATGATGGCAGTATCTTTGGTCCTCAGTTTCTGATATGCAAGGAGTGCTCTCATCATAGTCTTTTGGGTCACTTCCCGTGCAGTCCTTTTTAAAAATGAAAATTCTATAATATTCAGAATGCACAAATAATGCATCATCTTTATTAAAAACTTTTGACAGAATCTTGCCTGGTGTCTTGTATCTGACACTTTGAATTTACATTTCCTGTAAATTTAAGACTGTATAGAGTTTGCTAAACATTAATTAGGAAAGATGGCACTCATTATCACAGACAAAGAGAAAGATTTCTGATTATCTCAAGAACATTAAAGCTTTAGATAAGATTCTAAAAACAAGTAGAAATTTTGCCAGTTTTCTGTGTGCACTAATTGCCTGCATTGTTTTCTTTCTATAAATATGTCTACATATTTATCAAAAAATCTATTTTAAAATCTGTTATCAAGATGAATCTTTTCTAAGTTTAATATTTTCCATCAACTTTGAACCCATGTACAGTACCAAAATGATAATGAAACGAAAATGAATGTTTTAATTAAAATTAATCCAAGGAAAAATAGGGAAAGGCTAGAAAAGCAAAAGATATATCCATGGAGGACAGCATTTCAGATGATACTAAAAAAAATCTCATTTAACAGTAACTATGATGTGCTAAACTGTCTCCATCTTAAGCCAATCAATAGTGTATCCTTTAAATACTGAGGAAAATTAATCCAGCTGCTGACAGAGTTTATGTAATGGAAAGAAGATTATTATGGTTGCAACAGGCCTGAGATATAAGGATGTTTCAGAGGAACAAAGTAAATTTTGACAATCACTGAAATTAAAATTCCCTATTAAACTATATTTTTCTCAACCTACAAGTTTTCTCGCTTTTGTCCTTCCAAATCTCTTCCCCATCACCCTATGGGAAAGCGAGTGAACAACTGTGTGGGGCTGAGATGCCTACTGGGATCGAACCGTGACAATCAGGCAAGTGTTAATCTGTAAAGCAAAGATGTTTTGGAAGACTAAGGAACAAGAGCAGGATCTGGGTTAGATTTCCAGAGGAAACACAGTTTAGAGTAAGGTCTACAACCATAGTGGCTACTGCCAACAGTAATGCTCTGGCATGTTTGGAGGGCTCTTTTTGCAGAAAACGACCGTAGTCAGCAGCACTGGACCTGGGAAGGACCCCCTAGAGCATCATTGTTTGCTTACCACATATCACTGGACTGGGAATGAAATTAAGCACATTCAGATTTTTGGGAGGTTTTATATTTTAAGTGAGGGTGGAACAGATCACCCTTAGAAATGCTGGACATTCCATTTCATGTAGTCATCACACTGCATTTTAGTGCAGAAAACCCACTATGTTCTAGGTTTAATACACAAAAGAATTCAAATGCATAGAAACTGGATCAGCTGACTGAATGGCCCTGAAGTAGAAAACTGCAGCAGGAGCCAGAGAGATGAGTGTGAGTATGTGGGAGAAGAAACTCTGCAGCCACCCAGGTCATTGAAGATGAGCTGGAGGAGGGGTTCCAGGTGCCGCAGCAGAGATTCCCCTACAGCCCATTGTGCAAACCATGGTGAGACTGGCTGTCTCTGTTAAAGCCCATGGAGGTCTACACTGTAGCAGATACCCACCTGCAGCCCATGGAGAACCCCACACTGGAGAAGGTGGATGCACCTGAAGGAGGCTGTGACTTCACGAGAAGCCCACACTGGAGCAGAGCTTACTGCAGGACGTGTGATCCTTTGGGGGACCCATGCTGGAGCACTCTGTTCCTGAAGAGCTGCACCACATGGAAGGGACCCACACTGGAGCAGTTAATGAAGAAATGTAGCTCATGGGAACGACTCATGTTGGAGGAGTTCGTGGAGAACTGTCTCCCATGAGAGGGACCTCACACTGGAGCAGGGGAAGAATATGAGGAGTCCTCCCCCTGAGGGGGAAGTAGTGACAGAAACAACAGGCAATGAACTGACCACAACCCCCATTCGCCGTTCCCCCATGCTGCTTGAGGTAGAGGAGGTAGAGAAACCAGGAGTAAAGTTGAGGAAAGCAAGAAGGGAGGGGTGGGTGAAAGGTGTTTTAAGATTTGATTTTATTTCTTGTTATTCTCCTCTGATTTGAATGGCAATAAATTTAAGTACTTTCCCCAAGTCAAGTCTGTTTTGCCCATGACAGTAGTTGTTGAGCGATCTCCCTGTCGTTATTTCAGACAATGAGCCTTTCATTGTATTTTCTCTCCCCTCTCCAGCTGAGGAGGGAAGTGATAGAGCAACTTGGTGGACACCTGGTCTCCAGTCAAGGTCAACCCACCATGATGTTATATGAATGGAAAAAAACATTACAATCAGCCTAAAGCTATTCATAACTATTCCTCACTAAGGTTACACAGAAAGTACATACTTCTAGTTTAAAAGATGCCATTTGTATTTCATGTTATAGACAATATAAGGCATAAGAGTAATGTTACAGGAAGCAAATTAAAGATGCCTGTAATTTGTGAAGTTATGGGTGTTTGAATATCTTATGAATTTTTAATTTAGTGTTAAAGTGAATATGAAACATAACTGAGTAGGCCAACAAATACATAAATTTATGATAGATTATAATTCTAGGATATTCAGGGATTTATCACATTACTGAAAAAGGAGTGAATAACATATTTTAATATGACATAATTCGGAGACTGAGATATGTTTAGACTGATAACTTAGAGTCAGGGTGAGGTTCTTAAAAAAAGAGTTACATGTTGCTAGGAGAATGCAGCAATTACAAGCAGTCAGAAGTCTCATATCCTCAAGAGTTCTGATATGCTACTACTTATATAAAATAAAAATGCTTCTTAGTGAGCTATCTGAACAGGGCATTTACACAAGAAATTGTTAAAAGTTCCTTGTATTTGATCACATTAAAATTTCACTTCAAAGATGCAAAGGATAAATTTGTTTCACTGTATCCAGCTTATATTTCAAAAAGAGAAACAGGTAATATTGTATAAAAGAGGGAGTGTGATACATAAAATATGCTTATTGGAAAATATTTTTTTCATTCCTCTCACTGAAATATTAGATAATACTTGTCAAACAAGCTACTTTGAGCTGTAAGCTATACATAAATGTGCATTAAAATATCTTTCGATAAGGCTTGTGACAGTAAGATAATATGACACAAGGGAATTATATCAAGTTCTGTGTGAATCATTCTTTGTACTGCCACAATACTTTTAAATGACAACTGCTAAATGATTTTAAAATGGAATCTCAGGGAATGAAGTAATTAAAGCCTATATACCTAGAACGGGATATGAGAAATTAAAAAATACTTGCTCTTTTCATGTCAGTAAAAGTTATTTTAAAAGTGTATGGCATGCTGCCGTACTTCTCAGGTCTTTATTACCAAACTATTCTAGTGTCTTAGATATACTATTTAAAGATTTTTTGTCATACCCAACTATAATCTACAGTTACATATATGCATACATAGCTGTAAATACAGACTAGCAATAACTATGTACATATGCATAATATTTTATAATAATTTTAACCTTTCACCACACCTTGCTAAATAAGTATGTATTGTTTTTTCCATTAGTAAAACAGAATCCATAGTACAGATGGATGAGTGAGGATTTCCACATACAGGATTACCAAACGCTTATCTCCTAATCCTTGCCAATGCACTGTCGTTTCGTTTGCATAGTAAATTTAGCTTGTATCTTCTATAACCATTAACTCATTGTCAACTTTAAACAAAATGTACTAACTGGTTTTCCAAAATGCATAGCGGACATTATTGATATTCAGATCACATGATTTAATATAGCTAAGCTAGGGAGTAACCAAAAGTTAGGTACCTATTTCTTGCAAAAATAAAGATGTCAAATAACTTCAAGTTTTACTTTGCAAAAAACCAAATTTAATTCTGACTGAATTCTACATAAGCATTGAATTACAAGTCAACACACAAAAGATTAAAGGCTTGATTAAAAATTTTGTTGATACTAAAATAGCAAATGTTGTAGAAATTTGAGAAAATGTTCTATATTTAGATCATAGAATCATGAAATGATTTGGGTTGGAAGGCACCTTCAAAGGTCATCTAGACCAACGCCCCTGCAATGAGCAGGGATATCTTCAACTAGAGCAGAGCCCCAGTAAGCCTGGCCTTGAATATTTCCAGGGATGGGGAACCTACCACATCCCTGGGCAACCTGTTCCAGTATTTTACCACCCCCATTGTCTTCCTCATGTCTTGTCTAAATCTACACTCTTTCAGTTTAAAACCACTACCCCCTGTCCTTTCATAACAAGCCCAACTAAAAAGTCTGTCTCCATCTTTCTTATAAGTCCCCTTTAAGTTCTGAAAGGTTACAATAAAGTCTCCCCAGAGCCTTCTTGCTCCAGGCTAAACAATCCCAACTCTCTCAATCTTCCATCAGAGGACAGGTGCTCAATCCCTCTGATCACTCTTGTGACCAGATAAGAAACTACATAGGAAAAACAAACAAACAAACAAAATTTAAATCTGAATGTTAGTTTCTACAATTGTGCTGACTATCTAAGATGAATTGTGACAAAACTGATGTAAATGTGAAAAGAAAAAGATAACAAGTATCAAATTTACAAATAAATAAAGGTAACTATTAACAGTCTTTCCGAAAATGAACATTGCAGACTTGAAAATATCTGTCTATAAATTCAGTTATAATACTGAACTACTCAAATATTAACACAATTTTTAGTTTTAAGATTTTTATTTGAACCTTTTTAATGATGTAATTTCCGTTCACATTTTATGGCAATTAAGTAGCTTCATTTCTCTATAAGCAAGAACATAAAACAAGAGAATGTCATTGCAGAAGAAATTTCCAGGAACACTGTTTTTATGAAAACTTCAGTTTTACTGCAATTGGAAGCATTTTAGAGAACATCAAGCTTTTATGATGTCATTGGAAGTGATATAGACATAGTAATATTTTTTGTACTGGATTGACAAGATGGTATTACCTCTATACATTTGTTTAGGTCACTAGTCTTTTTTTAGTATTCTAACATTGATTAGTCTGTGTGTGCAATTAACGAAGAACATAAGCAATCTCCTATATCAATGGAAAAAAATATGTATTACTAGCACAAACTGATCTGTAACATATCTACATTTAACTTTTTCAGAAACTGATCTTAAAGCCTCAGATAATTCCTTGAGTATTTGACTTCTTAATTTTAGTTCCATCTATTTCCCATTACAAAATGACAGTTCCAATGCTTGAGATGCCACAACTTACCTTTAGTATTTACAATGAGAACACAATAGTTCAGAAAACTACTACTAAACCCACATAAACACAAACCTCAGCCAAGCAGCCCTATACAAGAATAACGTCAGCCTCTGCTCACATCAGTGACCTATACACGTCTCCTTAAACATTTCAGAAAATAGAATTTGTCCAATGCAAAATCAATATCCTATTAGTTCCTTATCCTGACCCATAGTCACATCATCAGGACTGATATACCTCCGTCACAAAGAGAAAATCCTAGCCTCTGGACTCTATTTTCAAAATAAAATAGCTTTTTTCCAACTTTTCTGATACTCATTAGAGTTGTATACAACAATCATGTTAACCAAAACACTTATCAGTGTATACAGAGTATACTTTATTTTCCACCCGAACTAAAAAGATCTTTCCACCATGACAACATGTTATTTGCTCATCAAAAGCGAAAAAGTTTTATCTCCTTCTGTCTACCTGCTCAGGTTTATTGATGAGTTATTTTAGGGACACCCATTTTCTATGCCTTCAGCTTCTGCTGATATGTGCATGTTTCAGGATAAAGCAAGGTCTTAGTGTCTATGTAATACATTTAACATATTCTTCCTACAATCCATCAACTAAAAAATTGTACCCATACAAATATTTAAATGGTAACATTTCATGAATTGACTTCAAATGAAGTGGAGAGTTCCACTAGTATAAATTAAACGGTAACATGAACAGTGTGGTGGATGAAGCTTCTGCTAAACTAGGTAACAGGATGCACTGATTAAGATATTGATTTTTATAATTTTCTTAATAGAATACTACTGTGCTTTATACAGGTCTATTTCACTGAATTCTCCACTACTCATAAGAACCTGAATAAATACATGCAACAAAAAAAAATTCTTCCTCTGGAGACTGAAGTTTTTGCTATTTTTCCCATTGTTTTTGTCCCAGATGGATTTCAGTTACATTTGGAGCAAGAAAATGTGTTATATTTCCCCATGAAATGTAATTCTTACATATTTTTTGAAGGTCTTGTAGGCCAGTATAACAGGTAACACTGTAATCAATAAGAAAATACTATGCAAATTAAGTGTATTTAACTAATTGAGATTATTGAAATGTTAAAGAATTAGAAGGATAGGTCAGTAATGAAGTGTCCATAAAATTTGATTAGCTGGGGCAAATCAAATAGAAAGCCGAGGCAAATAAATAGACTTTGGAGTAAGAAATTAAATCTAACTCTACAAATATTGCATTCATAAAATGTGATGACTCTGGAAAATATATGTCATAATAAAGAAACAATTCAGAATGATTTTATACAAAATAATGTGGACAGAAAGAGAAGTGATTTTCCACTTGTAAAAGTTTTCATTGAATTTTTATGACTACATCTTTTAGATAACAAAATACAGGAAAGAGTTTTGAAGAAAAAAAAATATCAAAAGGCTTAAATTAATTAATCTATTTCACTTCGATCATAGTTTCTAATTTCTTTCACAAGGACCAAAAAAAAAAAAGCAAACCTCTGAAGTACTTTTAGGGTAGAGAAAGGTACAATAAGAATCAGTGACTGGAACCTAAATTCAGAAAAATTTAAGAGAACATAAGTCTAAAAGGTAATTGCTCCCTTATGAGAAACATTACTGGAAATATGTNAAAAAAAAAAAAAAAAAAAAAAAAAAAAAAAAAAAAAAAAAAAGAAAAAAAAACATAGTGCATCTTATATGAAGGTAATATCACATAACTGAATTTTTGAGACAAAATCATCAGTCTGGATCTTCTAATTACTTTTCTAATATAAAAGTCTATGTTATGACATCTGTACTGATATGATAAAAATATATTTTAAAAAAGCAGTAAACTGTCCTTCAAGGGTGCAATTTATTTTTTTTTTTAAAGTATTCCTGAAATTATTCTCTAATTGATTCTGGTCTGTATCTATGAATGAGTTCGTATTTCTTCATAACAGTAATGTTTCAGGGTAAAGATAACAGTACTATTTGCCAAGTTAAATCTATCAGCCATGCATACAATATTGACAGATAAGATTTTTTCCGACTATTGTGAATTTTGCACAAAGGCAGAGAAAATCAATTATTACATTCACTTTGTAGTGTGCAACAGATGCAAAGACCATCAAGACCTTTTCAAAATCACAAGGATATAATTGCAATTTAATTTGCTATAATTCCATATACTTATATCATTTTGACTTTTACAGCAAAATGTGGAGGATTAGAGAAAGCAGAAGATACATTGCTGCCAGATTTGAAGGTATATAATATCAAAATATGTGTGAAATTGAGAGAAATGAAAGCATTTTAGACCACTGTTGTCTTAAAGTATCAGAAGATAAGTTTCACTGACAATGTGTAAACATGATGCATGATATAGGTGAACATGAAAAGAACCTAACAACTAACCTATGATCCCGTATTTTATATATTTGTTCTTTAAAAAGCTCTGATGAGTGGGCCAGTCTTGCCCTGAATTTGAATAAACCATATGAGTCACTAATGACATAAGATCTTGTTGTGCTCTGTTAACATTGGACAATGATCAAAGGCAGAATTTTGTATTTGTTTAAAGTTGTAGGTATAAAAAAGTCAGCTTTTAATGGGAAATAATCCTTATTTGCAGTCATTCACTCTACCATCAAAATGTGCTGTTGACGCAAAAGCAGTAAAAAATGACTTAACAGATTTCCTGCAACTTTTGAATGCAATATATTGTCCAAAAGCAATAAAGTCAGAATAAATGACACTGGATTAAAGAAAGCACAAAATGTGAAACAGCTATGATTAGAAAACAGATTTGTAACCTAGTGTCTCTTGCTTATTGTGACATATCTTTTTCAGGTGCTACCTTAGACTTTCACAGCATTAAATAAACAAGTCTGCATACCTAAGGGGAAAAAAATCTGAAGAAATATATAGTGTGACTTCTAGCCCTTGAAAAGCCAGGTTTTCTTTTAAGAAGCCAGAGGGTCAACTAAAAAACTTTTCAATAAGTAGAAACATTATACCAGGAGACATATTAACTTAGTTTGTTATTTTTAAAAAAGGATGCCTTAAGTGTTTGCTGTTATTCATCAGTAACACCTCCTGCCCTGAATCATTTGCATCTATGAATGACAATGTTATCCTACTGCACTTTTGGTGTCATTGTCAAAAGCTGTTACAGAAATTAAAAAAAAAAAAAAAAGATGAATCTAGAAGGTAAGGATGATGGTTTACCTAACGATAGTGCCAAACGCAAAAATATATAATTGATCTGTAGTAGCATTTAGATTTTAATTGTCTGCCAAATACATTTGGCATATTAATAATTTTCCAGCAACTCAAAACTTGAACACTCATCCTTTCAGTTTTTGGATATATATTATAGTCAACACTTCAAAGAGTACATGGAGTATCACAACATTATATAACAACATGTTACTTATGGGATACGGCTATCCAACATACAGATTAATATGGGGTGCCAGAAATACTCCCTTTTGCCACTGGAGGCCTAAATTCAAATCTTCATTAGTTCACAAATTAAATTTGGTTTTGATTTGTCTTAATCCCTGTGTGGTCTTTTCATTAAAACAATATGTCTCTCCGAATAATTGATTTCAGATAGCAGAATTTGAAATAATGAAAGTGACAGTGTGTACATGTCAAGATATCTATTCTCTATCAAGTAGGATAAAAAGAACAGAAAAAACCAGAAATGTTTCAGGTAAATTTTTGTATAGGAAGAGAGATGTGAACCTTGAACTACATTGTCCTGCATACCCATCTGTTTTCTTGTATCTGCACGTTCCTTTTTTAACAGTATTATATCAAAAAGTCAATTCACTTTTTTGCTTAAAATGATTATGCCAATTCCTGCTGTAGAAAGTATCTACCTGCCACAGAAGACATAATTAAGTTTAATGTGACAGGTTTTTGAAAAGCAGTAGTTTATTGTAGACCAGAAAACACACATGGAGGCTAGCAATATAGGTTAAATCCGAGTTGTGTTGATCTACTGACAATGTATAAATTAGACAATTGGACAAGAAATATTAAAATAGTGGATAAATCTCTGAGCATTAAAAGATAATATCATCAGGATATTTTAGGAGGAAAGCTGCAATGCCAAGACATCAGCATCACAAACTGAAAGGTAACTACTGGAAGAGAACTGAAACTGGTGGATACAAAAAATGTAAAAGAAAGATAAATAGGTGGTACTCTATGTGCAAAACACTAATGACTGAGTTCTGAAGAGCCTGCAGAAGGCACCAGGTGGGGGAACATCATGAATTTGAAGGCAGTGTATTTGTCAGACTCAACTAAGACAGGAAAATTGTTTATCTTCCTATTTGTATTACAAGAACACTCTTAACCTGTTTGTCTACTTTCATACAGATCCTGGATAAAGAACCACTGTGGTCCCTGTTTCACATAGAAGGAAGCAAGCTATGAGAACCCAAGTAATTTGTGGAAATCTCACAGTAAACCTGCCTCAGATATAAAATAATAGCATGGTTTCTCTGAAATATGATTGAACAAGTTCTAATCATTAGATTATCCTGTGTTGAAGTTTTGATTTAACTATTTTAGGAACATCTGGAGTGACTGCCAAAGTCATAAGGCTTCCAGGTGTTTCTTGATGGTGTGCTAATCATCAGCAAACTGTCTAGAACATACCATGCTCGGAAGAAATGCTCTCACACACCGGACCTCAACTCCTCCTTTTCACATTGAGTGTGAATGAACATTTATCAGTAAAATGCTTGAATAGTGATATTGCTTATTTTAAAATGCTGATAAGCTATTTATAGGAATGTTTATATAGTGTTTATATTATTCCACAGATTTGTTAGACATTTAAATTTATCCTGTTCAGTGCACCAAATAACTAAATGAAAACTAAGCATTTTACATGTAATGTTGTGATTTCAAGATGTCAGCATTATGACATTTATTAGTACTAATTCTTCAAACTAAGTATCATAGAATCATGGAATGGTTTGGGTTGGAAGTGAACTTAAAGATCATTTACTTCCAACTCCCCTGCCATAGTCAGGCACACCTTCCACCAGACCAGGTTGCTCAAAGCCCTATCCAACCTGACCTTGAACACTCCCAGGGATGGGATATTCACAACTTCTCTGGGCAGCCTGTTCACCCTTGCCACCCTCATGGTGAAGAATTTCTTACTTATATCTAATCTAAATCTACCGTCTTTCCGTTTAAGCCATTACCCCTTGTCCTGTCACTACATGCCTTTGTAAAAAGTTCCTCTCTGACTTTCTCGTAGGTCCCCTTTGGGTACTGGAAGGTCTCCGTGGAGTCTTCTCTTCTTTAGGATGAACAATCAACTCTCTCAGCCTCTCCTCACAGGTGAGGTGCTCTGGCCCTCTAATCATCTCCATGGCTCTCCTCTGTACTAACTCTAGCAGATACATGTCCTTATTATGTTGGGGACCCTGGAGCTGGATGCAGTACTCCAGGTGGTGTCTCACAAGAGCAGAGGCAGTGAATCACCTCCCTTGACCTACTGGTCACACTTTTTTGGTGCACCCCAGGATATGGTTGGCTTTCTGGGCTTCAAGCATACATTGAGTGGTCATGTTAAGCTTCTCATCAACCAACGCCGCCAGGTCCTTCTCTTCTGGGCTGCCCTCAATCTATTTTCCACCCAATGTATATTTGTGCTCGGGATTGTCCTGACCCATATACAGAACCTTGCACTTGGCCTCATTTATTTTAGTGAGGTTTGCACAGGCCCACCTCTCAAACCTGTCAAGGTTAAGTAAAATACTAATTTTTCAATGTTTCTATCCCAAGTTGTTATTGGAAATTTAGCGGAATGCAAGAGAGTTTCAAATAACGATTGGATGTCTGAGGGAAAAAAAAAAGAAGAAAATAATATTTTCTTAGACACCCAGATGCAAGTATATACATACATCAACAATGATTTTTTTTTAATATGGAAAATACAAATTTTGTTTACAAAACTATGAGAGTCCTAAATGGACATAATGTCCAGTTAGACATTACTGTCACTAGTTGAAAAATATATCAAAATGTATAATAAAAATAAACTGGTTTACAACTCTATATTATTTATAGGTCTAAATTAAAGAGAATTCAAAACCAAGGTCCTACACTGCATTTCACTCAAGCCATCTGAAAGTCAGCTTTCCAGGTGAACTTAGTCTTGCTTAATCTCCATTGTTAATGGAAGGAAAGAAAGTTAAACCTCAAGAAGATGCCTAACTTCTGTCTTGGACATTTACATTACATTTTATAGATGTCTCCTGGCTAGACAACTTTTCCACAAGCTTATTGACTGACAGGAGCTGAGGAGGAGAAAGCCTGAGTATACAAATTGATCACGGAATAATAATGAGCTATCAGTGTGGATCACTCGAAACAAAATAGATTCCAAGGTACTTTAGCTAAAACTCTCTCCAGAAAAAAAACCAAGGAATCAGTTTTCATTATATTCGAAAATGCTGAATACAATTCTTTTTTGTCATGTTCAAGACTAATAGCATCAATCTACAAAAGATGTTGACAAGAGCAGTGACAATGATAAAGTGAATAGGGAACTCATCTTAGGAGATGGGTAAAAGATGGCTTGTTTAGTCTAGCACAGCATTTCGAGTATACTGTCAGGAGTTAGAATTGTGCTGTTAGAAGCAGCTTACTATAGATGTGAAATATATGGTCTTGCCATAAATATTATATTTAGAATCATAGAATCATTTTGGTTGGAAGAGACCCCCAAGATCATCAAGTCCAACCATAACCCAACTCTAGCACTAAACTATGTCCTTAAGAACCTCGTCTAAAGGTCTTTTAAACACCTCCAGGGATGGTTGACTCCACCACTTCCCTGGGCAGCCTGCTCCAATGCCTCACAACCCTTTTACATTAGCCAAGAAACTTATTTTGCTAGAAGCTAGGCAGTGAAATGCTCCATCTGTATCAGATGCAATTTAGCAGAAGAAGGCAGAGAAGGAGTATGATACCTCTTATACAAACACTACAGGGGTATAAACATCAGCAAAGAAAAAATTACTGTTTAAGCCACAAGTAATACTGGCAAAGATGGGTATACATCACTTGTGGAAACACTTGAAACAAAAATTAGAAGAATACTTAATAGTCACTAAACCTGTCCTAAACAGTGTTCTAACAGAAAGAGGGCTGGTAATCATGAGAAAGACAAAAATTAAATCAATGTAGAGGAAAATCAAACTATTTTAAAACGTAGAGGTTTTTAGCTGTGGTCACTCCAATCACACAGGCTTTAGTTCTGACACCTAGGAGCTCCATTTCAGACCTATGTTTCTAAATACTTGCTGAAAACGCAGTCTTGCAGTGTCAGGGCCTCTATTGACCTGAAAAAAATATTTTCCAATTATACTAAAAATGCTATTCCTCAACTTTGATTGCATGATGGAAATGATTTCTGAATCATCTTAGTACCAATCTTATACACTTTAACTATATATTGAGATTAAAATTAGTATAGTAATAGTTGACAATAAAAGAAACAAGTAGTCCTATTAAGGAGAGCTATGTAATGCATCTCCAGCTGTTTTAAGGGATTACTTTCTCAGTGCACAAACCACTTGACAAGACAGTGCAGCAAAAGAGGTTTTTATTGGCAAACTATTGGATTTATTATATGATATAAATAGTGTAATATATTGTCATTTCTTAATTATCAAGTATTGCCATTCACACCAACTAACTGTTAAGACATAATTTTTTAGCTATAGCTTTGTAGTCAGAAGTAAGAAAGTGATCTTTCTGCATAGGCATTTTAGAGAAGAGGTGTGAGACAGCTGCACAATAGGAAATAAAGCTATTGACCTTCATCTGTTGTCCATGGATCGGTTATGTTTTCAGTATTAGAATTTCTCAAAATTCCAAGTCTTACAAAAACACAACACTGGCCATCTCTAATATTGTACTCACACTACAACTCTTAACTGATTCATCCTATTCGACTAGTTTCAACAATCCTCTTTGACTCAAAAGTTAAGAAAAGTTGTGATGTTTGTATGGTTTCAGTTTCAGTTTGCTTTGTATGGAAAAACAAACTCAAACCCCAAATGTAGGCACAGTAGAAACTGACAATGCTCTAACATCAGTCATTAGAAAGTTACAAACCAAAAGTTCTTCATGAAACCTTAGCTCACATCCACCAGACTATTAGGATAATCGTTGTTTACCTGATCACTCCTATTTTGTTTAGCTATTGAATCTATATTTTTTTTAGCAAAAAAATGTAACATTACTAATGGAAGTCAAGCTTCTTGGAAAGAGGTAGTACTCTTTGGCAGATGCTACTAAATAACTGGAAAAACAGAAAAGCTTTCAAGCTTACTAGGTTTAAGTTATTCTCTACATCAAAAGAATATTACCTGAATAATGCAAATATTACTAAAATGTAACTTCAAAAACATAGTCAAAGAATGTGTAAATGTATTAATATGTCATTTACTTTATGTAATTTTAGTTTTGATGAAATCTGCAGGTTTTTTTGATCAGTTGCTTATTATAATAATCAATTAGAGGATTAAATGATTAATTAAAACATATGAACAAGCAAAATAGGAACTCACTTATTTGCATGCAGGAGTGAACAGGAATACTTTAGAATTATGTGATTCTTATATGGAAGCCAATTCAACTATATAAGCAAAACCACACTAGAGACAAATGGGCCTAAAATATCTGTTAAATAAAAAAATCTATGATGCTGATAATCTAAACAAACAGCTGAACTATTAATTCAAATTAAAAAAAAAGATAGACAAAGACATTTCATTACTCATTTCACATTAGTTCTGCACAACTGATATTTTATGTTTCCTATACATTACTTAAACTACAAGTACTTGACAGCACTCATTATCTTGTATTTTACAAACTATCATAACCACGGAACAAGTCACGCATGTTACATATGTTACATAAATCTGAACCTAGCTCTGCTTATGTATAGACCTGATCAGAAGTTTTCTGAAAAACCACACACTGTTAAGAAACATTAATTGCTTGATTTTGAAACATTAAGTTGGAAGCATGTTATATCTACTAACTTTTGGTCATTTGAAGGTAGAACTTGAAGGCGCCCAAAAAAGCGTAGCCCAGACAGTCGGTTTTACTTGCTTTCAGGAGCTGCAGCCCAGAACAAACTGGACTTCAAACTGTCAGTTACCAACTTCACTGATGATCTCCTTTATGTGAAAGAGTGAGCTAACATTTCTGAAATAACTTTTCCCACAATTTTCGGATTTGGTTTTTTTTCATACTATAATTTAATTCAAATCTATTGAGGTGATATTTCAAAGTAAAGTCCACTAAAATAAAATTACTTCAGGATAAGATTTTCCAGTGTTTCCTGATACTATTCTATGCAACATAATGGCTGATGAGTATTTTGTGTATATGTTATAAAATACAATTTCTTAAAACAAAAATAATTATAATCTTGATGGTTCAGTCTGTGTCAGTAAGAGAACAGTTACTGACTGCTGATATACTGGTAGTTAGGGATACATTCAAGGCAATGAAAATTGAAATTTTGTGATGGTATACAAGACTTACTAGGATATAACAACTTTTTGGCAAAGGAGACACCAACTAGTAGATTTTAAAAAATAAAATGAATAAAACTTACCCACCTAAGCACTGAGCTGTAAGGAAATGAGAGTATAACAGCCAAGAGTCAGACCCCAAGAAATATGTTTTAGATAATACAAGAGATTTGCTCTTGACAATAATTTTCCTCTATGAATTGAACAACTTTTTACAGCTAAATCCTGTACAGATACAGATGAAAATGAAACAAAACAGGCCTAAAGCTATTAGATATTTTCACTGTCTGCATTTAAAGATTGGCAGAGATTCCTCTTTTTTTTTTTTTTTTTTTGCACAATGCTACAGATATATTTTACTGATAGAGAGGAACAACTTAATTCAAAGCTGAAATCAGAGTGGCTTCCATTTCTGTTTAATAAGATCTGATGCATGGTCAGTGCTGTAGAAAACCTGCCTAAGTGCTGCCTAAGACTTTTCCATGTGCCCGTCATATCTAAATCACCCTGAATGTCAGATTAGAGCTGGTCTCAAACCTTCTGATAGAAAAGTGGCTTTTCCTGCTATCACCATAAAATATTTCAGATAGAGTGAGTGAACTTTTGCTCAGAGTATTTGTTTCGTAGGAATCTCATTAAGCTGCTGAAGAATGAAGAGCACTGTCTATGCTATACTGGTTCTTCAAGGCTCACTCATGGGTTCCCGGAGACCAAAAGCTCCTGGAGGGCTCCTGTTTGTAGCTGTGAGTTCCAGTCCCTGATTGAATCTGGGAGTCCAGGGATCCAGGGAGATCCTCCTATGGACAGATTGCTTGGAGTCAGTGGCGCCAATATGGAATTCAGATAGGATCTTTCTTGCAAAGATCCTTAGGTTCCAAGCATCAGCTCAGCTTGTCCTCTTTGTTCTAGGAGGACGAATAGGGCCTGTGTATGTGTTGTGCAGTAAGCATTCTACACCAAAGGCTCTACCAGACTTAATGTATTCTATACATAAACTTCTACTAATCAGTTTAACACACCATAAGCCTTTTTTTTATTCCAAATAATTTCCACTGTTTTCCAGATTTTAAAAGGCTAGGACTAAGTCTTGAGCTAGGGTTAAGAGAGAGAAAAAGGTTAGAGCTCGTGGGTTTGTGTCTGCTGGCACTTGAATTTCGTGCCTGAAACAGTGTTAGGAGCTCAGATCATCTGCATTCAAAGCAGAAATTAGCGGCATGGAGACAGTTTATTGTGGCTATTGCTTCTGATTCATAAATACCTTATAAAAAGTTAGAGCTCCTTTAAATCACTGCAGTTTGTCACCTATTAATCTTGATCAAATAATTACAGTGTTGAGAGCTTGCTGACTGAGTTTAATAGGCTTCTAATTTTGAAGCCTGCGGTGAGAGGGAAGTGTGAAATGGAAATTAATAATCTGCACATCGCAAAAAGTGGGAGATGGAATATTTGGTCTTAAATTGCTATGGGCAATTGTACAAAACACATTTATTTAACATGTTATTATAGTAGATTTTGAGAAGTAAGACTAGGATATTAGAGTAATTTAAAAATAATCTATTTTGTAAAACAAAACATCAATATTATTTATGTTTTTATAGTAAATAATTACATTATTGTATGAGCTTATAATTCTGGTAGAATAAGTATCTCAGCAAAATAATATCTTTCAGGAAGAACTTATGCTGTTTGTGAAAGACTGGTGTACTCAAACCCCTAACATGAAGTCTGCACAGATACTTAGGTCTTCTATACTCCAGAATGTGGCTTCTGGCCACACAGTGCACTACATAAACTGCTCAAAATGTTTTGTTTAGCTAATTGTGTTTTAAAAGATTGAGTTTAATGTTAGTTAACAGTACCAGAGAATAAAAAGGGATGATAGCGACTGCTCATCTACTTATTTTCAATAAAAACAAAACTGTGATTTGCAATAGTTTAAAACATTACGGAAAGAACAAATAATTTCCCAATTTGCGTATTTTACATATAGACATAAATTGGACATGTTTATCTAGGATACACTGGCACATGTTAAGATAACTTTCTTCCTGTTGCATAGTAAACTTTTAAATTTATGGTACATATGTCAGATAAGAATATAAGAGGTTTTAAATTCTTTATCTCATTTTGTTCACGGATCATTTAAAACATAAAAGCTTTTATCTTTCCTTTGAAAACATCATGCAGTATAGCATGCATATTGTACTACCGGACCTCCTGAAGTGTGCCTCAAAACATTATGAAGTTGTGGTTTTGCTCACGCATGAGGTTCCTCATAAGAACAGTGTTTAACAGTGTAAATGAGCACATAAAACCACAACACTTGACATTCCAGCTATAAAAATATAATATTAAATGGCTGCTGACATGCAAAATACCATTTTAAAGAAAACCAAATAGAATACCTCAGTTTTTTACTGTTTCATAATACAAAATAAGGTGTTTGCTGTTTTCCATTGGTAAAGCTCACAAGCAAGAACTAGATATGAAAGACCTGTCGCTTAAGAAGTGAGGTGCTGCTGAAAACTGTTGCAGGAGGACAAATTTTCTGAACTTATTATTTCTCTTCTTTAATCAGATTTTCTTGCCTATCAGATCCTCATTTCCATAAGTAAACATTTATCAAATTAAAACAGTAGTAAAAACTGAAGGTAAGAACCACTGTTTTCTGCTTCCTAGCATAACGGAGGAAAATTTATTTACCCCTTCTGATATGATAAAATCATATAAAGCCTTGTCTGCATTTCTTCCAAGCAGCAGGAAACACTTCATTTCCTACACTATTACATTATTTTGCTTTATGTGAAGTTATATCATATTAATGAATCATAATAATCATAATGAGATTGACTACTACACTCAGGCTGTAATCACATTTTGTTTTCAATGATGAATTTTCAGCTTAGAACAGAAGTTCATGTGATCTGTTCTGAAGAGTGTAACCTAAAAATTTACTTTTAATCCTGTTTCCCTTACTCAGGTCTTCAAAACACAGTACTTTTTTGTGGCATCTGTGTTAAACTGATTCACTACAACCATTAGGTATTTTTGACTTCCTCATAACAACATGATATCATTATTACTCCTTTTCTGTGGAGTGGGATGTTAACATCTGATAAGTCGCATGTCCACACATCAAAATTTAAACAAAATAATGCAGTGTTACTTTCTGTGCTATGAGTAGGTCCAGATCTACACTGTGGAAAAATCGTAAGTGATCATGAAGCTGAAGAACGTATCATAGAGTGAACATAAGGGAATCGAATTAACACTTTAAAGAACTGGAATTCAGTAATTTTCTAATCCTGCAATTCTTGACCAAGCAGTCTTAATACAGTGTGGTTTTTTATATGGTGCATGCATACTAATATATATATACATGAAATATAAAGAAGTTTATCGTATGGCTCCTGAGGCTACATAAAGCTCTCAGATTCTAAAACTATCAGCTTGCACTCATCAACAATTTTGCATTCGTGGTTAGCTCGAAAACAGATTACAATGTCTCTGATTTGAGAGAACTTGCCCTTCTGCTTTCTGTGTTCTGCTACTGAAAGTCAAATAAATCTTGTTCAGTGGAAAAAACAGTTAAAATAAATTGTATTACTATTTAAAAGAATAATGGATAGTTATTTCCTGTCATGATGGTTTCAGTTCGACAACACAGTTAAGCAATTAATTGCCTCAAACAAGAGTAGTCTAACAGAACTATGAGTCTCAAGCCAGACACAGATTTAAAGACATTTAATTATATATAATAAGTGAAATACTAAATATGCCCTTTTATAGACATGGTAAATTCAGGTATTAATTCCAAAAGACAGTGAGTATTTTTGTCCATTTTTGTAATTCCTTGTCCTGATAAGAGTACAGAAATATTCTCTGGTTTAGGAAGGAAAATTTGGTATGAAAATAAAATAAGAGCAGTGAAATGTAGGGGGTCAGTTTAAGAAGAAAAGCCTGAATAAATATCAGTAACATATTGACCTAAGTTACTTGGGCTTTATTTACGTAACTTTAATAACATCAATAATAAGAATCAGGTCCCATTTTGCAAGTCAGCTCCCAATTATAGTCTCTGAAGTAATTGGAGATAATTTCAGAAGACAGGGAGAAAAGAAAATAAATCTCCTAACATTTTATTTTTTTTTAATAAATATAAATATATTTTCCTATATATATACTTATTTATATATTCACTGCTTAAGACTGTAGAGGTCCAGTCCGTAAACAAAGAATTCATTTTGCAAATAATACAATATAATTAAACCTTTCTTATCAATTTCCCAGAACAAACTATTCACCAGAACTCTAGTGGCAGGGGTTTCAGATAATTGGGCCATGCTGATAGAATTCATATGCACTTTTTCAGAAGCTCAGTTGGTGGGCAATAGTTTGTTAAGACACCAGCACTCAATTGCTTTTGTCCGTGTTGGAGCCCTAGGTATAAACCCATTAATTTCTGAATCTGAGGGATAGGATTCTAGTGTCCAGTTGCTTGTCATCTTTCTTCGCCCTGACAATTTTAAACCATAACTCTAGGTGACTAGAGCTGCAAAGAATTTGTTTAAAGTATGTGATTAGATGGAAAGAGAACATAAAGAATATAGAGCAACAAGCAACCAGAAGATGCTCCAGTTTTTAAAATGAGGTATTAGACAAAGCATCTGCAACCTCTGATTAACATAGAACCACTAACTGCTATTGCTGAAATTAAAAGCAAGATTTAGATGCTTCAGTCAGGCAGATTTCCAGCTGCAGAAAGCTGAGATATGCCTACTGTAAGGAATTCTACTAAAACTGTTTGCCTGGGGCACTGAGCAGAATATTGGCCAGATTGGAAGATTAATAATGATGCCTACAAACAAACTAAAAGAGAAGCTTATCATTAAATGAGCTTAAGCTACTGATCAGTTTTTGATAATATGTTTTTCTTTCTTTTCAAAGCAAGAGTTCAGATTAGTTATTTACTGTAAGACAGAAATAAATAAAGGCTAGTTGGTGATCCACACACAGAGAAATTTGAGCAACGCAGGGATACTAGTAGAAAGCGGAGAAAAGTTACAGGACTTTGGTATTGTATTCAGGGGAAAACAGACTTCAAGTAGAAGTCTACATACTGCAACACAAGTAACACAGTGTATTTTTTTAAGTTAGGCCAATGAAGATAATTACCAAAATGATGTAATGTCATCAAGACAAAAACTAGTTCTACATACTCAAAGATGTGGGACAAGAAAATATAATTAATTATCCAACCAGTATACAGTAATCAGTGTTTGTCAGTCAGGTGATTTTTAGAAATGGTTTGTTTACACATCATACTACAGTGTGCTTTGTAAACACCTAAGCTGGAGATGTTTATGAAGAATGCCACATAGTATGTTAATCCCCTATTGTGTGCTTATAGTGTTGCGGTGTGTCTCTCTGCTTTTCAGATCTTCTCAGTGTTCTTACTAGCTAAAAGAGACCTCTAAAAGAGGGAAGGAGGGCAGAAAAAGACTGTACATTTTGAAAGCACATCTTGAAACTCTTCAGTTTAGTGGCAAGTAACTTTGCGTTTTTAATCAATGGTTTGTACACATTTACTTGTACTTAATTTACTTAAATGTTTACATCATGTATAGCATGAACATGATGATTGGTGATGTTATAGTTCAATGAAAGAAGAATATCTAAAGAGCAAAACACCATTTATACTTTCATAGGAGAAGTCTCAACCTTGGACGCATTAAAATGCATCTACCATAAGAAGCCAGAACATAGAGCCGGAAGATTCAGAAGATTTCTCTTATGACCAGTCACTTAAATTCGGTACTTGTGGAATTCTGGAAATCACTATTATTCCAAAATAAAGATTACATAAGACTCCTAAAAAGAGGAAAGCAATTTTGAAACAAAAGTCTCTAAGTGATGCAGCACATAATGTTGTAGAATGTGTAGGAATGAAGAAAAACATGATCTTAAATATTCCAGGAGTTTCTCAGGCTTCACAGAAAGAGGTCATAATTTTTTTTTTCTTGTAAATTTATGGCTTTTAAAAATAACAAGAGCCCCAGATTAGAGATGAATTCTCTGTCACTGAAGAAAGGAATCAGCTGTAGGTACCATCATCACTAATTTAGTGAGGCTTGGTGCTCAGTTGAAGATGATGGTCAGAGCAAACCTCTGCTGCTCAAGTCAGACTATCAGCAATACNAAAAAAAAAAACAAAAAAACAAAAAAACAAAAAAACCCCACACCAAACCAACAACAACAAAAACAACAAAACAACAACAACAAACAAGCAAAAACCACAAAACAAACCCAAACCAAACCAGTTTTAAAAAAGAAGATACAAAGATGCCACATAATCAGAATTTAGCTGACTTTTCCATTTCTGCTTCTTAGAATGTGAATGAAAAGCATGATATCCAAAACAAATATGTTAAAGNAGAGGAAAGCAATTTTGAAACAAAAGTCTCTAAGTGATGCAGCACATAATGTTGTAGAATGTGTAGGAATGAAGAAAAACATGATCTTAAATATTCCAGGAGTTTCTCAGGCTTCACAGAAAGAGGTCATAATTTTTTTTTTCTTGTAAATTTATGGCTTTTAAAAATAACAAGAGCCCCAGATTAGAGATGAATTCTCTGTCACTGAAGAAAGGAATCAGCTGTAGGTACCATCATCACCAATTTAGTGAGGCTTGGTGCTCAGTTGAAGATGATGGTCAGAGCAAACCTCTGCTGCTCAAGTCAGACTATCAGCAATACTTGGGGCAAATTTTTTCCTTTAAGTGTAACCATTTGGTCTACAAGTAGTATATCAAAACTGATATCAGGATCCTTATACAAACAATGAGAATGGTAGGGTGCTCAAGATGGGGATAAGAAAGAACTAGATTTGCTACAAAGATCTCTGGCGTCATTAACCTACTGTAAAGTGGCTATCTCTTAAAAAGAGACTTGCTCTTCCCTGCTTAGGATATAGAGAAGTAATGAAAGCATTACTCATGGAAGAATGAAGCTATATTTAGAGAAAGACACNATGAAAAGCATGATATCCAAAACAAATATGTTAAAGAAAAAAAAAGCAAGTCTCTTGCCTCAGTAATCTAAGTAAACAGGACAAGGAAAAAATGTAAGCACAGTTTGAAGAGTTGTAAGTCATACACCTAGAAGGCAAGACAAACAGACTTGAAGAAAAAGGGACATTCGCTGAAGGGAAAGTCCCTACATCTGTATATGTTGTAACAGCTTTATTCAGCAGTATTCAAATAGTTTATTTAGATTAAAATGTAGGCTTTTCAGTCTGTACATTCTCTCTATGGTTGTCTCCTCATAATCCAGCAGTTCATCATACAATAGTCTGATGACCATAAATCACCTCAATGAGAATGAGAAAACATGAAGAATACTAATGCTAAAATTAGTAGAACAGGCTATGATAAAGCAGTTATCAGAAATCAGTGTTAAAAGTTTGCCAGTCCTCCTCCAGAAGCCACATTTCATTGCCTCGAAGATGTCAGTGATTTATTGAAATATTTACCATAATGTTAAATATATAGGAAATAAATATAATTCTACCTATTTGTTTTGTGTAATATAAAAACCCCTTGAAAAATAATATTCATAAATATGCTACTGCTGGCTATAAGTTTCTATACAACATTTTCTGTTTGTATTTAATGTTTCCATGCCATGCTAGACACAGTTTCTTTGTTTGCTACTACAGATATTATTATTTGTTCTAGTAAAATGTTCCCAGCCAATCTGCATTCTCTTAAAAAAAAAAAATAAAAAACCACAAACCCCTTAGAGTTTTGGCAAGTCTCCCAAAATTCACTTTTTATTGATGACCACTCTAACCAAAGACCTGCTCTGGTGACTGGTGAATGCATTTTCAGTGCATCACAGAAAATAAATGTTCATTTCTTTAATTACAGAGTCTTGGAATTTTTAGCCTTAGTCTATGTGGAATAATTTATCATTATTTAAAAAGTAAAATGCCAATACTTAAACATATAGGAATTATGAAAAACTACTTAAACATTTATATAACAAATATCTTGGTGTTCCAAAAAATCCAAAAGACAGCAAATAGTTCAGTTAGCAACCAAAAAATGATCTTGCTGTATAGTTAAAAAGAAAAACTTTAATGTATGACTAACTTTTCAAAATATTCAGAAACACTAGTCACCGTAACAGTAATCACTGTAAGAATATAAAAATGTTGTGCTATTTCCAGAAGTGCCCAGAATTATGTCTGGGAAAGATTATTAAAAGAAGAGGAGGAATATAGCAATGCATCTTCACAATATTTTCCTAATTCACTCTTGTTTGCAGTCAGGAACTTGCTGAAACAGAGATCATAGCATAGCTGTGATGAACAGCCATTTCTATTCCTTAAAATTTACATAACTGCAAGGTAAAAATTTGCCTGAAACTTCTGAGCTCTGTTTTTGGGGAAGAAAAATAAAAATTCTTCCAAGCAAATTTTCTTAAAGTAAATAATTTTATCTATCATGACCGGATTCAATCCTTCAGTGTTTTTCTCCTTCTGTTAAACCCAGATCTGTATCAAGAATAAATCTTTCTAATCTATTTCAGTTGCTAAAGTTTGCAGACTCATACAGGAAAACCCAGAAGACCTAACCTTAAGTCTTGGGACATAAGTGAAAATGGAGTTAATCTGAAAGTGCTGTTAAATAATAAAGAAAACCAAGTTCTGGTGGGGAGACCAGAGTAATCATCCTTGAGTGATAAATGACCAAAAAAAAAAAAAAAAAAAAAAAAAAAAAAAAGGAAAAAGAAAAAAAAATAAAAAAAAAAAAAAAAATAAAAAAAAATTTTTTATTAAAAAAAAAAAAAAAGTAATGGGGGAGAAGGGACAAACTTCATAGAGATGCAGATTATAAGAAATATTTTCTTCTGAAAGAGAATAAAAACTATGGGATGCTTCATAATGGCTGACCTTCAAGCTGACTTTGAAAAGTATTGCTCTTGCTGAACAATTCAGGAGTAGAGAGTGTTCTTTCTCTGAAGCAGAAAACAATGCAGGTTGTAGCTGTGCAATGTTCAGCCATTGGAATGGCATCCAACTATGTTAGAGGTCTCATCGAAACTGATTCTCTTGGTATCTGTAGTAACATATTATTTGTTAGAAGCACTGATGATGTAATTCAGTCTTTACTGATCAGTACAGATAAAGGCTCAGAACTGGTGTAATTTCCTGACTTTCTTAGCTTCCCTGCCCAGACTTAAGATGAACTGTGCTATAGAGAATTACAGCCAATGAGGGAAAAATTAGAATCTCAGCTACACAGTTCTATAGTTCTCCCCTGAAATGGGCCACTGTCCTTTAGGCAGCTTTGAACACCTTCTCAAGATTTGTTCAGTTTACAGCTATAGAAGAAAGAGACCAAGATTGGAAAGACATACTTTCTTTTCCCCCACAAACTTGCAACACTTTAGGTGTGCTTTGACACAGAAGTTGGGAGGAATTTCACTTGAAAGAGTCATTATTGAATCAACCTACTTCTATGGAAGTATGTTGACATGATTATAGTTAAGTTTCTGTGATGGATGTGAGGTCAGAAAAAGAATTTTTAAGCATTATTTTATTATATTGGAGAATGGGGCATGATCTTAAAAAGAGCAATATAATTAAAAGATTTTGATTGCAACTTCAGGTCTTTTTTTTTTTTTNGTTTTTTTTTTTTTTTTCTTTTGGTCTTCTCTTTTTCAAACAGTAGTTGCTTGACGATTATTTTTCTGGTAAGTCACAAATGCTCTATGAGTATAAATCTTTTGTATACTGCATTAGGTTATATACCTAAAAATAGTACAAGTTTTAAAAGTAGCTTTATAAGTAAAAGCCTTAGTTATCTAACTGCTGAGGAATCTAGTGCCTCATTCAATTGATATTGTCTCTCTTAAACTCAATATTGATTTCTTAGATCATCAAGCTCCCTGACCTACCTCAGGAATGGTTGAAAGATTCTTGAAGTGAATGGACAGTCTTTTTGATTACAAAAGCAAAGCGAGTTAAATCTCTCGCTACAGGTTACAAACTGTCTTAAAACCTTAATTTACAAAATCAATCATTACAGAGTAAGAATTTGGTCTAACTCAAAGACTTATTTGGTTATCTTTTGTGTACAAAACCTCTGAGATTACATACAAAGTGCCTATTCATCTGTCTTACTACAAACAATCACAGCAGTGGAGTTAATACAGAAATCGGTAAAACAGAAATTGCTTTCTTCTAGCTTGTTTTTCATCATCTGGATTTATTTTTAAAAGTTAAAGAAAAGAAAATACATTTGAATAAGAGTAAAGAGTAGAAAGCTACTCAATACAGTTCTTGTCTTAATTATTAACACAAAACCAAGAACTATGTTACAGATAATTTAAAGATTTTTTCAGTCAAATATCTCTTGCTGCTATTTGTTTAGATAACACAGTGGTGAACTGTGTTTAATTTAGGGAATAATAAAATAGCTTTATTTTTTATCTATGGATACTGTTATCTGTTACCTTTCTCATGAAGACTACTTTCTGTTCCATTTGAATATCTTTTGTGGCAGGTGACTGGCATCTTTAGAAAAATACAGGAATCTTATTCTTTAGGATAAAGAGTTTCTTTACACTTTGCTAATATCCATACTGATCTTAAAGAAAACTGAACAAAGCTGACACTAGTGGAATGGATTGTGGAAAACAATAGATCTTTCGCATTCAAAGAAGTCTACTCTTTGCTGTCTCTACTTAGAGGCATGATACAAAAGTATTCAATATATATATTTAACTTCAGCACATCAAGGAAATAATGGGAAAGCTGTTGACATTAACTCAAAGGTAGATCTCTTGTGCATAAAAAAAAAAGTTATTTAATAAATCTGGGTTCAAATCAAAGCCAGAAATCAACTAGACTACTAATATTATTTTTTGTAAAAGCACAAATTTGTATGCTAAGATATTATTAAATGTGTAGTCAAGATACAAAGATACAAAGTTTTATTTATTAATGACACACAATAATAGATAAAACTTTTAAAAAAAGTGTGTATGAAAAAGAACATACTATATTTCTGTTTTATTTTCAGTGACACAAAGTATTCTTTATTTTGTAATCGCCAGTAAAAAGATCAAAATTATATTCAGGTTGCCACTGGTCTTTTCCTCAATAGTGTGAGTATAGTAAAAAATTTAGTATTCATTATCCAGTCAGAAAAGTAACATAATGTCACTTTTGAGAATGTAGAGTTCATCATAAGGCACTGAACAAGCAGTCAATACAATAATTAAAAAACTATAAATATTAAGATAATGTATTATACAAAACTATGTTATGTTCCATTTATAGTAGTATCAGCATAATAACTTATTAAATAGGTACATAATTGAATTAATTTCATTTTAGGTATAGTACCTGATTTATAAATAAATAAGGTAAATAATCACATTTTTAAACAATTAGTTTACTTTTGAGCAATGATAAAAGCCACTTAATACTTAGCTGCTGTTAATGGGCATGAAATTGAGTAAAATATTTTTTTTAAAAAAGCAATTCAGTATATCTGAAATATAGCTAGAGGAACAGGCTGGTCATTTATACCATATAATAACATCTCTTTATGCAAATCTTTTTAATAAGGCTAAAAGATTATTTTCTGTCATGCATTTGCTGTAATACCCCATAAAAAGTATGTCTTCCCTTTTCCGCAACAATTAAAAAGACAAAAAAAAAGAATGTAATCTAGAAGTTGCAATTTTTTTTTAATGTTGTCTAAGTCACTTTTTAGTTCTTATATACTGAAAATGGTCAAGGAATATGTTCCTGTGGTGGTATGTATAGGATCTAAAATAAGGTTTGTTGTCCAACATTTGTTTTTACCAAAGTTCTTCAGTCCTCAAAGATGGCACTCAACTTCTCTATTTTAGTGGAAGTAAAGTGGCATTTTCATCTAGTGGGAGAAATAATCATACAGAAAATAGATCTAAAGTACTTTGAACATAAACTGTAATGAAGAGCAAAAACCATGTATTACACAAATCAAGAAGGCCTCCTTACAACAAACTACTGTGCTGGTTTTGGCTGGGATAGAGTTAAATTTCTTCATAGTAGCTATTATGGGGCTATGTTTTGGATTTGTGCTGGAAACAATGTTGATAACACAGGGGGTTTTTTGCTATTGCTGAGCAGCGTTTACAGAGAATCAAGGCTTTTTCTGCTTCTCATACCACCCCACCAGTGAGTAGGCTGGGGGTGCGCAAGAAGTTAGAAGGGGACACAGCTGGGACAGCTGACCCCAACTGAACAAAGGGATATTCCACACCATATGACATCATGCTCAGCAATGAAAGCTGTGGGGAAGGCTGACAGAAGCACTGCTACTTAAGGACTGGCTGGGCATTGGTCAGTTGGTGGTAAGCAACTGTTCTAATTTGCATCATTTCTCCTTCTTGCATTTTATTTCTCCCTTTGTTAGTTTCCTTTTCATTAAAATTTATTATTATTACTACTACTTTTAAAATTTTATTTAAATTATTATTCTGTTCTTATCTCAACCCACCAGTTTTCTCACTTTTACCCTTCCAATTGTCTTCCCCACACCCTGCTGGGGGGGGAAAGCGAGTAAGAAGCTGTGTGGTGTTTAGTTGCCAGCTGGGGCTAAACCACAACAACTACTTAGTATTTTTAAACGGTTCACATGAAGGGTAGCAGGACCTATATGGCAAGCAGTGGGAAACCAGGACTTCAAGATGATGAACAGGGACTGTCTAAAAATATAGAAATAATAGTTCTTCAGAACTTCTTTTTAGCTGCTTTCTGAACTTATATGAATTATAGGCTGGGAAACTTCATATCTGCCTGTTGAAGAAAATGTTTTTGAAGAATCTGTTAATGTGGCAGGATATTTTGTTTTGGTTTGATTTTCAAGTGGTATTTCATTAGAAGTTATCCAAATATTGAGATTTTCATCTGTGGAAATAAAACTTTTGGTTTGAAACTATGAATTTTTTTTTCTCACATTAATATAGTAAACATCAAGCAAGTAAAAAATAGTGCCCTTTAGAACATGCAGAATATATAATCCTTTAGCAGAAGGCATCAAGTGGATTGTTTATAAGGCAATCACTAAGATATAAAACTACGCAACTCAGTGATCCCACTAATATTTAATCTTCTATATTGACAACCTTGCAAATATCTAACACTACTGAGTTATCTTACTTATTAATTCAATTTTTTTTTATGAAAAGGGTATACAAAACACAAAGTGGTTAAGGGAGGGAGTGTTCATGCTTACTCTAAACAATATAGCAAAGGATGTATACTTTTATATTAGAAAAATACCAGTTGCTTAAAATTAAACATTCATTTAGGCTAAAAAGTAATATTTTCCATTGTAATATCCCCACTATATATGCTCCTTTCCAGACTGTAACGTATATTTCTTTACTAAGAATCCTAGCAGTGCTCTCAAAATGGAAATTATTAATGATGTTGAATGATAATGAGACTTTTACTTCTTTCTCAGGAGTTGAATAGTTTTCAGAAATTGTTTCTTCCACACTATTCTTCCACACAGCTTAAACTGTTCTAAATCAAGCTAGGAATTACACTGAAAACCCAAAAAGGGGTCTCATCTTCCAGAAGAAAAAGGTTTGAATAAGATCTTTATCTCATTTATGAGTACAGATAACCTCAGCTAGGCCATAGACCTCATTAGAAATTTTGTGCTTGTGAACAGAATATTAAGAACTGAAATAAGGAAGAAATTTAACTAGTTGAAGATATTGACATATTAGAAGTTTTTATGCTTAAATGAGCACTGTTTTCTATAGTATGCTGTCTTTTCTGGCATTTTACATTAGCATAGGATGGTTCCAATTTATAGGAGGGAGGGAAAGTTTATTCCTTTAATAGGTGCAAAGAAAATAAGCATAACCAAGTATAATTTTGGAATATATTTTAATTATATCAAAACTTCTTTGCTTATAATGAGACTTTAATCAGATATTTATTAGGTTGCCATGCTATCAGTGTATGTTCCACGATTTTTAGCAAACAGCTTATTGGATTAAATATTTTATGAGTAATAAATTTGCAATAAAAATGAGTACTGTCATTTTCATGCAGTTATGTAATTATTTTCAATAGCCTGAAGTAGATTCTGTAATCATGATTAATAATGATTAGTCCAAAGTTATCATTACAGCTTGATTATATGGAAAAGAGGAAACAAATGGATTTGATTTTGCAAAATTCAGTCCTCCAGAATCCACAGCCTTTAAAAAATATATTATNATTCTGGAAAAAAAAAAAAAGGAAAGGGAAATAGAAAAAACCCACTTCCCACCCAGTATGTCAATACATCTATATCTGTTCACCTACAAATATCATTGCATCATCCAACTTCTTTGTTGTCATCCTAACATATTACGTTACTAATTACATGACGGAATGATCCTTGGTTATTTAACACATATACTGAAGGCTTATGAAGATTATATTAATACAGGCTAATGCAAAAGTACATGGATATTAAACATGGTTAGGAATATCACACGCAATATTCCCCACCTTTGTTAAAAAATATCAGAAATTAGAATTTTTCTGAAACACTTAAAACTTCGAGTGGTCTTCTTCAGAGTGCTTTAGCTAAATGTAAATGCTACTGACAATACACAGCAGATCTGTTTACCAATGCAGTAGTAGAAAATGCCATTTTATGTGCTAAAATTTTCTAACAGGTCCCCAGATTATTTTTAACAAGTAACTCTTTATTTTCCTGTCACTTCTACTAAGCTGAAGGCATTGGATTTTTATATTGTCTATGTTCATTTTGTTTTATCTGTTTAAATCCTTGAATCATATTACTTTACTGTTATAAGAATGAATGTTTTTGAAGTTTCATCATTATTTGTAGAAATAACAATGACAATCTTCTTCGCGAAAGTGTTTTGAAATCTCAAGTCTCAAAATAACACTAGGTGTGTTGTACTAGTAATATAACATATACTTGGGCATATTGTCTCATTTATAGCAAAATAATCTGATTTATCCAGAAATCTCTTGGAAACAAAATTGCATGGATGATTCTCATTTTATTTCTTCAGAATTAGTAGAATTCTTCTTTCACGAATGATCAGAAACTATAATTTCCATTCCCTCATCTCATATGATAGTACTGCTTACTGGAAAACATGACAATATTAATGAAAATTACAAAAGGAGAGAGTCCTGCATTTTTTAGTTATTTCAGAAGTTTTCATAATATAGTATCAAAATACACATAATATAGAATACTTTCTTCAATCACTGCCTCAGACAGTGAAGCTTTTTCTTCATTTTCTCTATATAGACACCTACACTCCAAAACCACACTACCTCTTATATTATAGTCTGAATACGCATATATGTCAGATTGAACAGTCATATGTGTAATGCCGACAATGTTATTTGACAGCTGTGAGTTTAATATCTCACAAAGAACAGTGACTTTATTAGTGACAATATACTATTAATTAGCACAACATGCCTATATTTCTAGACTTCAGAGAATTTAAACCTAAATTTAGGAAGATGAGAGGTTACTGAATACCCTAACAGCTAAGGCTGATTTCAAAGCAAGTGGTCGAATTTATTTTTTAAATAATTACTATTTACGGTGAAATCACACACCATTCCATGTAACAACAGAGTCATCCTTATCTGTTTAAAAGTTACATCTTTTTGAAAATGAAAGTCACTGTAGTCAAAAAACTTATCAGTTGCTATATAAATCAAAATCTTTATAAATATTAATAATGGGAAGTTTAGCATCAGATTTATTCTGCTCTTCTGCACTGTACCATTTAACAATTAGACAACATACCTGAAAGTCTAAGTGTTTGTGTGATGAAGATACTCATTATTTTATATCAAGAAACCAAGAGTTTGAAAAAATGGGAAAAAAAATCTAGATGACTACAGACAATGGTACTCCAATATGCAACAGAAAAAAAAAAAAAAATTAAAACATCTCATGAAGTAATCTTTTACTCTAAATGAAAAGTCAATAGAGTTCTTTTCCATTTCTATTTTTGTGTGTATGGAATGCTTTTTAATTAACAGACATTATGAATACAATAGATTTAACAGATGCAGTTTCTAGAGAATCAATTTGTCTCATATTGAAAGTAAATTCTACCATCTGAGATAGAAATAGAATTATTCTGTTCCATACAGCAATTTATCTTGAGAGCAGCTGCATCTCTATAGTCCTTGAGAGAAGAATACCCGCAATATAATAGAAGCAACCATTGAACTTCAAATCAACCTGATCCCAGAAGTGTTAAAACAGAATGAGGCAGTCACTCCTTGCACCTGTGAGCATGAAACGTCTCTGTTCTTATTCTAGTCTATGGACACTGCACCTGCAATAATTGTTGTCTTCCAAGCTATTAGTTCAATTCTTAAGCAACAGTAGACATTTTGCTTTTTTATGTTGTTCAAGGTCTCAAAGTGATCCAATCCGATGGAGAAAACTCTCTATTCACAGGAAAAATATTGCTTGGTATTTATATCACAACAGCACCTTGAAGCTTGCATTTATTAACCAAGGTCCCATCGTACCAGACAAAATGAAAACAAAACAAACAAACAAAAACAGATAGGTCTTTCCACAAAGAGCTCATGACTGACTGATCACTTGAACAAGTCACATAAAGATGAACAAATGCGTAACTTTACCACCACTATTTTCAGCTTTATGACTACTCATTTAAAAGAAAGGCAGAAAAGAAACTGGAAGATGCCTTTCAGGTCCATGTCAACCAGTGGTATTACGGAAGGAGATCTCAATAGTCCTATTGCACTTGTCATACCGCTGTAACTGATGTTAACAATGGAAGCCATGGGAAGTTATCTTTCCATCCTTCCAAACTCTGCATTGAATGACACCTATGAGGTACTTTGAGATGCTTCATGAGGAACTACTTATATTGCCAACCTCAAAATATCACAAGAATAAATTTGAGTTTCACTGCACAAGCACTGATATGAAGAAATCACACTGATGTGGTCTTTAATTTGGCTTGGTTTTTGATTTTTTTTTTTCATCTTTCAGTTTATAATGCATGCAAGATTAAAAATGTTCCTATGCTTCTTCAACCCACCTCTTCCTGACATTTAGAAAAAAATAGGAAGGACAGATTCCATTTAACTACCTTCCTTTCTGCTTTCCTACCTCCCAACTAAACTCTTTCAAGTAGTACTGTGATTTGTTGAAGAATAACTACAATGAAATAGAACACATTGACCAATCTCTAACTTACTGCAGTAATTATACTTCAAATTTGTAAACATGGCTACTTATATAAATAATTATCACAACTCTAGTTGTCAAAAATATTTTTTTGATATTCACAATGACATCAATATCCATGCTGATTACTATAGTCAATCGCTGTAATCAGTTATAAAAACTACTGTAATTCAAAATAGCTCCTATGTGTAGACATTAGTATTTACCTAAATTACCTTTCCTTTCCACCTCTGCTACCTTTGAGTTTTTTCTCTGAAACCCTGAAACACTTTCTCAGTTCTCTTCACCACTTGACAGTCTTTCTTCTGTTGAGTCAGGTTACACGGCAAAGAGGAAATCTGAGCAGGTTGCAGAGAATTTTTTACAGTGGGTTCTGAGGTCAGTTCTCTCCTACTGAACTGTGCTTCACAAATTCCAGAAAAGAAGAAATTTCACACAAAATTACAAATGTGACGTGTTGTTCCTTAGTATTTTGGGGTTTGAAACCAAGGGGGAAGATCTAGGCAAGAGGATAAGAACATCAAGAAGACTGCAGCTGAGCAAGAGCTTGGATGAAGCAAAAGTTAGAAGAAGGGTAACATTCATAGATATTGAGTACAAAAATCCATGGTAGACATTCTGATCCTATTTAATCAACCTAGCTTTGACAAGTGGGTTGTGTAAGTCATTCTCACTCATCTGTGTCACTAATTGCTTGACTTCTTGTTTAAAATGTAATGATGTATTAACATAATATAGTAGTCTCTTATGTATAAAAACAAATATGTTCATCCTTAAAAGAAAGGTATCTGAAACAATTGCTTGTTACTCAATAGCTCCAATCTTAGCATCTCTACCTGCTTTACAAACATTAGCTAATTAAACCTCATTTACAACCAGGTGAAATCTTTCTTCTTGACAATATAGTCAATGTGCAAATACATATTCTGTACATAAACTCCCTGATTCACATATAACTCTTAGAAATGAAGCTTTTACATTGCGTTTTCTATACAATATATTAAAGAAGAAAGGCACAAGATGAACGGGAAGAAAGATATAATTTTAGTTCTAATGAAAAGTTGAGATCACTCTCAAGTATACAGTGATTGGAGTATTTGTGACCTCTTTATTTGCCTAACTGACAACACTCTCATCTGTGGCTGTGGAAGTTTTTTAGCTTTTCCCTAGAATTTTTATGCAACACATCAGATATCCTAACATTACTGGGTTTTTCATTTAAGTAACCAGTCAACAGTAATAAAAAGTCACAAGTAGACCTGTACTACAACACTATATTAAATAAATGAGATATTGCATAAAACATCTCTAATATAATCTGGTACAGTATGTACCATCCATTTAAAAACAGAAGTTACCTCTTGACCTTACTGAGAATGATAAACCTTCATGGCTTTAGTACTACATTTTACTGGGGAAAGAATATGAACTCATTTCATCTGTAAAGTTGCTCTGTTAATGGCTTATGTTTAGTCTAGTGATTTCAGCTGATTTTCATTACTTAGTTTGCAGAACAAGAAGACTAAGAAGTCTTCTACATAATTTTCTATGTATTCAGTAAAACAAACGTATCCAAGAGGAAACTAAAAATACAGAAAAGTGACTTGACATTGATAAATTAGTATTTGGGAGAACAGATTCCTTGTTTAAATACCCTTTAAAATATTTTATTGAAAAGTATTAGTAAAAAGGATGAGCAGTTACTACTAGCCAACCAAAAACATCTTGAGCACTTGAACAAATGTTCGCTGAGTGACTGTGAAATAAAATGCCAGATAAAACAGTCATAGGAGCTTCAAAGTATCGTACATAGGCAAAATAATCTTAACTCTATGTACAAAGTGATGGATTATCAATTATCTGTTCCCCACTTGGGAAAGAAATATTGTGGAATCAGCTCAACAAGTTATATGAAAATAGCAGCCCTTTTTTCACTAAGGTCCAGAAGATCAACAGAAAAATTAAGAATCATTTGAAAAATAATTAAGAACAGAGCATAAATCTTTATTTAGCCACTGTTTAAATACTTAGTACAGTCTCAAATGCTGTGGCAATTCTCTTGTAATCTTTCTTAAGTGGAGTCATTAAGACTAAAAAGTAAAGAAAAAGACGGTAGAAACATTCAGAAGTCTAAAAAGGCTCTCATATGGGGATGGACAAAACAGAGTGGGACTGCTTGCTTTAGAAAAGAGATTTCCAATGGGACCTATGCCATGATAAATATTAATAATTGTTAATGAATTAAAATAATAAATAATTGTTAAATGTATCTTGAGTAAATAAAGAATATGTATTCAAAATCTTTCATCTGATATTGACAAAAACAATGGACATTCAAAAACTGGATTTAATCTTTCATTGTGCTTTAGCCCCAACTGGCAACTAAGACTACGCAGCCCCCGCCCCCTCTGCAAAGTGGGAAGGGAAGAGAATCAAAAGGGAAGAGAGAAACTCATGGGTTGAAATAAGAATAACAGGAAAACAAAGGAAGAGATAATAATGATAATGATGATGATGATGATAATAACAATAATAATAAACAAAATACAAAATAAGGAATGCAAAATGCAATTTCTCACCACACAGTGACCGATAACCAACACTGGTTCTATACAGCTGATCCTGGAAGAAAAGAAAACAGAAGAGCAGGAAAAGTCAGCTCCAAATACATACAGAACATGATGGTAATTGTTGGGAACAGCTCATTGGCCAGCTTGGATGTCAATCTAGGTGCTGTCCTATTATGCTCCCTCTGAGATTCTATCTGCACCTGCAGCTGGAAAGTTGAAAAAGTCCTTGGTATCCTTGGCAACAGCCAAAACATCAGCAAGTCCTCACATTATTTTCATACTAAATCCAAAACATAGCCTAGCAACTGGAAAGAAAAAAAATAACTATGTTCTAGGCAAAAGGATGGAAAGTTCAGTGTGTTGTCATGTTGTTCTCACACTAAATCCAAAACAAGAATGTGCTAGTTACTAAAAGGAAAATATTCTAACTACTGTGAAGAAAATTAACTCAATACCAGTAAAACCAGCATACTATTCAAAATAAATTTTACCTTTGAATGAATAATTTCAGTACAGATATGAAAATATGAAATGTGGATGCTATAATAGAGTTTAACACAGAAGGTACAACATTTTTAAGGATTACTACCTAGCCTGGAGAAGCTAACACATACTGCTAATCAGAGAAATGCAAATCTGATGTGACATAGGTAGCTCCAGTTAGAAACCTGAGAATAATGAATGAAATACAGGCCACCTTACTAACAATTATCTGGAAGTTTGATGTGACATCAGTCTCATCATTTTGGAGCTAAAATGTTGGTACAGTCTCCTTCATCATTTCAAAGATCAAAATATTAAGAGGAAGCTGGAGCCGCAGCAGATGACAATTTAGATTCTCTCACCAATAGAGTTCCAGGTGCAGAGTCCTCATGAGATAGAAGGACTGCAATAGAATTACAGAATGTCCTCAGTTGGAAGGGACCCACAAGGATCATTAAGTCCAAATCCTGTCCCTGCATAGGACAACACCACAGTTCATACCATGTGCCTGAAGGCGTTGTCCAGTCTCTTCTTGAACACCGTCAGGCTTGGGGCAATGACTACCTCCCTGGGAATCTTGTTCCAGTGCTCCACCACCCTCTGGGTGAAGAACCTTTTCCTAATGTCCAACCTAAACCTCCCCTGGCACATCTTCCTGCCATTCCCCTGGGTTTTGTCATCGGTCACCACAGAGAAGAGATCAGCACCTACCCTTCCTCTTCCCTGTGTAAGGAAGCTGTAGACCGCAATGACATCTGTCTCCTCTTCTCCTGGCTAAACAAACCACGTGACTTTAGCCACTCATTATACAGCTTCCCCTCCAAACTCTTCACCAACTTCATAGCCCTCTTTTGGACACTCTCCAGTAGCTTAATATCTTTTTTATACTGTGGTGCCCAGATACGCACACAGTGCTCCAGGTGAGGCCACACCAATGCAGAGCAGAACAGGACAATCACCTCCCTTGCCCAGCTGGCAATGCTGTGCTTGATGTACCCCAGGACACAGTTGGCCTTCTTGGCTGCCAGGGCACACTGTTGGCTCATGTTCAACTTGCTGTTGACCAGAACCCCCAGATCCTTCTCTGTGGAGCTGCTTTCCAGCATCTCGTCACCCAGTCTGTATGTACAGACAGGGTTGCCGTGTTCCAGATGCAAAATCTGGCACTTGCCCTTGTTAATCTTCATGTGGTTGGTGATTGTCCAGTTCTCCAATTTGTCCAGATCCTTCCACAGGCGCTGTCTGCCCTCGAGAGTGTCAACAGCCTCTCCCGATTTAGTTTCATCAGCAAACTTACCGAACAATCTCTGAAGTCCTGAGTCCAAGTCATTTATAAAGACGTTGAAGAGCACTGGCTCTAAGATGGATCTCCGTGGAACCCCGCTAGTGACTGGTCACCAGCCCAACATAACCCCATTTACTAGAACCATTTGAGTCTGGCCTGTCAGGCAATTGCTCACCCACTGCATTGTGTTTATCCAGCTGTGTGCTGGACATCTTGTCCAGGAGGATTCTGTGAGAGACAGTATCGAAGGCTTTACTGAAATCCAAAAAGATCACATCGACAGGCTTCCCTTGGTCATCTAGGTGGGTATCCTTGTTGTAGAACGCAATAATAGAATCTTTCCTAACTCCAAATAAAATGGCAGCCTACAATTGATTAGATTATTACAGTCCCAGGACCTCTGGAGTACAAAAGTAGTAATTGAGAAGGCCTACAAAGCAAACTGTCACCTTTACATTATAAAGAAATAAATGCAGACTTTCTACCCCCTAAAAACTGCTGAACAACCTAATCCCTGGTAACAGCAGCAATTTGGAACCTAGTATAAATGAAAAGTGAAAACGAAGCTTACAATGGCTACCATGCTAAATAAACAAACTGTGTATCAGCCTCCCTTCCGTCATTCACTCAATTCCAATACAACCATTTCCCTGTTTCTGTCCAATGGCCACATAAGCAGCCAGGAGAGGTCTCATTTCCATGCTCAGGAGGTAAATGAGGCTAAGAGAAACATTGTCACTCTCTTTACTAAATCTTTTAAATCCATGTTTTGGTTTTTGATACTGAAATGTGTTAAATGTAAGCTATAATTGTCTCATATGGTCAATGTGTTAAAATCATTAGGGAAAAACAGAGCTTATCTGAATATGAATATATTCAATTACAGAGCTTCAGTCATAAAAAAGCCTTTATATATTAACATTATTTTCTATACACACAGTGCATTATCCTCTGCTATAGCAGCACTACATGGCATAAAACAATTATAAATAGATTTTCAGGTAATATTAACTAAATCCATGAATTTTTATACCTTTTAAAACCTAAAAAGAGTGAAAAAGTTTAAGTATGAAATCTTGACCTATTTAAAAGTTAGAATTGCTTGTAAATGTTCTTCAGGTTCTAGATATTTTCATCCTTAGAAAAAACTAGATACATTCCTTAACTGTTTGAAGAATATTTTCTGTGTCTCTTGTATGCTGCTTTTAGGTTTTAGACTAACAAAAAAACCTTAGGTTTTGAATTATCACCAAGAGTAATGTATGCCCAGAATTTATGCTTATGTATTTTCCTAACATACTTGCATTCTTCACTTTAAAAGCTGATATTATTTAAGGCGTTCCCTTTAGAATGAATGTTTGTCCACAGCCATATAGTGCTAGTGTCTTTCTGTATTAAGCTCACTATTATGGGAACTTCTGGCACACTTTGAAATGGATGCAAAAATAAATGTTAACAAGAAACCAACAGGTTAACCTGAGTAACATGTATGCCAAAACCTATTGTGTTTTAATGTTTCTATATGAAATGAGTGATTTAAGACTAATTTCTTCTAGCTCCCACAGGACAACATTCATAGAAAACTGAGAAAACAATGAATTATTTTGTGCAGTGGTGACTGATTGGTAGGATGTACACGAAGAGACAAAAATGAGTTGGGCAGGGTCACTACGTTTTATCAGCAAGAGTTTTATAAACAATAAAAAGTGAAAAAACTTGATGATAAGCACTTGTCAGTGCCCTTTATAGAGTAGGTGTCTTAGTGCAACCTTTGTCTAGTAAGGATTTGGAAGTTCTTAGAGGCTCATTCATTTTAATGTGACCAGTTCTGCAATCTCACATCAGAATTTTCTTACAAGAAAGGTTTCACATGTTTTTTAAGACTACAAAATGCAAGGCAAACTTATTCTGTTCAGCAAATGAAGCTGCATAACATTGTCTCTGTATCAATTTCTTCATAAATAGTTTTGCAACATATACTACATGTAGTATATGTTGCAAGTATATACACATATATATATATATATATATATATATATATATATATATATATATATATATATATATATATATATATATATATATATATATATATATATATATATATATATATATACATATACTACATAGTAATGGAATTCCAGATCCAAAGGATTGAATATATAAACACTAGACACACCAGTGCTCAGCCTGGTCCTTGAAGCATGATCAGGTCTCCAAAGATAGACACAAAGGCTTTTATAAGTAACAATAACACAGATCTGAATCCAAAGCTGCTGAACACTGACCAGGGGTCTGTCAGAAGTTAGCACATTCAGCAGTTTCCTATTAGGTATCTATAGGCAGGAAACAGGAAACATTGATGGCTTCGAACTCTGTGTCTCACAGGAGTCACACAATGTTCAGGAATTATGCTTTCATCCACTCAGGATGCAAGACTTCTTATTAAGGTATTCACGCAAGAAGTGCAGGCACAAGGTTTAGTGTCTTCCTTTTTTTTAAGGGCATTCAAACATGTATGTTCCTAGGGATTACTTTGCATAAGTAGATGATGACTACCACGAGGCTTGGAAATTCACTTTCCTTCCTTGTAAAAGTGAGGCCCTATAGAGTCAGTAAAGCAGCTCCAACTTCTGGTTCTTGTTCCCAAACCTGTTAGATGAATTTTATGTCTGATGCCTAATTAATCAACAGTCCCTTGAGCAAGAACTTCTGTTTCATTTGCAAATCTGGCTTTTAAACTGAAACTGCTTGATGAGTCATCAGCTCTGGGGATAATAGATAAGACATTTAATATTATGCTAATACTTCTTTTTTCTTTTTTTTTTTGCCCTCCTTCTAAATATAGCATTGTTTTCTATCTGACATTTTTGACCTCTGATATATGTAAACCAGAAAACGAACCCCGAAGATATTAACTACAGATCTAATCAACATAGAACTTTTTTCAGATTTTGTAAGGATTACCTATTCCCAGGTAAGTAATTTAAAACAATTAAAACAGAGCACAAGTGGACAATGAGGTTACAAGATGGTATTTTAAATAATGTATTTATTCCTCTTCTTTTAAAAATAGATTGAAATATATCAGTTCCATGTGCTAGAGACAGGGAAAATGAGCTGTAGTATTTTGAAGCCAAGTTCTCAAATTGTTGGTCTACAAACAATTCCCATGAAAAAGGAAGACTACTTGTCAAAGTACGGTCTTATTCAAATACTAATATACTGATAATGAAACAGTCCAGCACCAAAGCAGCTACAGATGCTTAATAACTTGTAAGATTTCTGAAACTAAGTCTGAAAGCAATGAAAGATGCTAGTATGAGCAGATATCCTGAACAAAATCTTGCTTTTTGTTAATTAGATCCCAGATATGAAAGGGGCTACACTCAGATTTATCAGCTAGGTAAAAGCTCCGAGACTCTTTATTTCCCACTTCTCTGATATTCTGCAAACAGTATTTCTCCTTTTTAAAGTATTTATGTGTAAAATAAACAGCTGAAACCTATATCGTGTAATGAAGGGAACCTCATACTGTAATACAAACCTTGCATTAAAAACCGGGAGCACAGTGGTGTTCAACTGAGAGTTATCTTGTTCCCTGGGAAATATGTAATCTGATACTGGAGAACTAAAATACAGAAAGAAAATTAACATCCAGAAAGCCACGTGTAGGAAAATATCTAACACACATTTCAGACATCCTTGTGGAAGGTCTGGATACTGAAAGCTAGCGTGAAATAATTTGAAAAATTTCAAAACAGCTAAGCACTAGTCAAGCAGATTCTCCAAAATAGGTAGACAGGGAAATTAAAGAATATATGCCACCATTTGGTGAGCATCTTTGAAAACAACTTGGGGCTTCTTAATCTTGAAAAGCTTTCAGAAGAAGATTACACAGTAAGAATTTTGAAATCTTACAAATTTTCTTTTCTAAATGCTTACAGATACTATAATTGGAAAATAAGCACTTCCCTTTAAAATTCATATTAGACTTATTTTAACTTGACTTTACAGAAACAAACAAAACCACTTTGAGTTTTTGTTTTGCCTTGATGAGGGAAAAAAAGGCCACTTACAGAAATAAGAGATCATTTTAGTTCAGCATTCCAGACGTGAAATTACTGAGTTCCCATTCAGAGATGGTATGCTGGTTTGCTTCAGGCAGTAGTAACAAAATGATCTCTCTCTACCTATCCTTCATTTAATGGATTGATGTAAAGAGCTAAGGTACTATGAAGTGGAATCAACTAGATAAAGTAGGAGAGGCTCAAAGGTGTCCTTACAAGCTGATTATCATTAAATAAATATTGATATCATGACTGTCTTAGTATTCATTTAAAATTTTCTACTGAATGATGTTAAATATGGTTTTATTATATTCTGTCCTATACTGCTTAAAATTTCCCTACTTCCTCAGTTGATCAGACCTGAGGTGAAAAACGTTCTTTTACTTGGAAAGTGTCTTTTCTGTTTACTCTTTGTGTTACCATTAGCTTTTAAATGCAGCTCAAACAAAAGATACTGAAGTAGGGACAATGATAAAGTGTTCAGTAGACTTTAGGGGTATTTATGTTTCTAAAAATTGCCTACTACATCCCTCAAAATAATTTGGCAGCTAAACTTGTATGGAATTCAACAGACTTTGGTATAGGTTTTGGTATAGGTGTAGGTTTTGGTATAAACATTTCCGCTACGGTGGATTCACCATTGTGCTACAGACATTCACTACATCAGTCTATCTAGCTATCATGTTCAGTCTTTCTCAATACAGGAGAAAGGACATGACCTTACATGGGCATGAAGATATCTTGCGTGATACCTTCCTTCTCCTTTCAGCATGTAATATTAAAAGTAAAAACACATTCAGGTTTTAAGACATGTTATGTCAGTGATGTGTAATGTCGGTATGTAGCTCTTTTTGTTCAAAACTCTTATTAAATATTTCAGCTATGTATCTAATATGGACCAAAAATACATTATGAAGAGAAAATAAGAACAAAAATTAAAGTCATTCAAATGTGTTAGTTCAAAATTATAGTCAGATAATAGTGATTTATCACGTGAATGCATAAATGTATACACGTACAGAAAAGGACTGTATATATTCCTCGAAGTTCTCTGTCTGACAGTTTTTTAAACTTCCACCCTATATGTTTGACTACAATTAAAGCATACTGGATTTTTGTATCAGTTAAAATCAATACCTTATGAATTATTATCATCATGTGTTTAACACACTTACCTATGCTATAATTTTTTTGGCTATATATCCCTACATTTATATGCATCTATAAAACTTTAAATAGTTAACAGAAACATAAAATCGTAGAATAGTTTGAGCTGGAAGGGACCTTAAAGATCATTAAGTTCCAACCATCCTGCCATGGGCAGAGACATCTTCCACTAGATCAGGTTGCTCAAAGCCCCATCCAGCCTGGGCCTTGAACATTTCCAGGGATGGGACATTCACAACTTCTCTGGGCAGCCTGTTTCAGAGCTTCACCACCATCATAGTGAAGAATTTCATCTTATATCTAATCTAAATATGCACTCCTTCAGTTAAAAGCCATTACCGCTTGTCCTGTCACTACTTGCCCTTGTAGAAAGTCCCTCTCCAGCTTTCTTGTAGGTCCTGTTTGGGTACTGGAAGGCTGCTGCAAGGTCTTCCTGGAGCCTTCTCTTCTCCGGGCTGAACAACCCTAGTTCTCTCAGCCTGTCTTCATAGGGGACGTGCTCCAGCCCTCTGATCATCTCTGTGACCCTCCTCTGCACTTGCTCCAACAGGTCCATGTCCTTCTTATGCTGGAGACCCCAGATCTGAACACAGTACTGCAGGTGCAGCCTCATGAGAGCAGAGTAGAGGAGGAGAATCACCTCCCTTAACCTGCTGGCTACGCTTATTTTGATGCAGCCCAAGATATGGTTACCTAAGTCACATCCTATTCACTGATCTCCATCGATATTATATTTTTGTACTTTTTACTGTCCTTGCTAAAAATTACACTAAGAAAAAATGTTAATGTTGTGTTATGTTTCTTCCGCTTTTTGTTCTTTACTGGTATTTCTTCCAGAAGCACAGGGTTAGACTATCCAAACTACCAAAAAATGTTTCACATCTGAAGGGCTGTGAAAGTTTTACATATTCCTGTGAACTCAATAGGTCGTGAAAAATTTGATGTCTTGCCTTCTTGACAAAGATTAACAGGAACAGTAGATGGCTTGGCATGTATCCATTTTGTGACAAAAATTGTCATGAGAATACAAAATAGCACAATATTAATCCAATCTCATGAAAATGATGGTAATGAAAATGAGAAATGGCATTAGCTAAATCCATTTTCATTACTGTTATGATTGCAATCTTGTAGCTCTCAGATAGTATACTGAGTGAAGAGATCTATATTTTAGCCACTTTTTAAAATGTTTTTGATGAGCATCTCCTTACCATTATGCACCTTTTTATTTTAAACTTTGAATTTTTGTTTTAAAAAACTTTTAGATCAGTTCCAGGTATCTAAACTTGAGAGCATATTTATCAATGCTCCTTAAAGATTTTCCACAAAAAGAAAAACTAGGGAGCTCTGAAGAAATTGGCATTGCATGACCTGATTAATGTAAATGCAGAACACTATGTTTGCAGCAAAGTTATGTAAAGATGCAGAAAAAAGGTACAAAACTGTAATCAAGTATATCAAACTAATTTTCCTTTAAAAATGTCTTAAAAATATTCTACCAAAATGAAAAGTATTTTTTGGATTCCAAGTGCTTAAGATACTCAAATTGTCAACAATTTTAGTAGCACCAGAATTGACATCACATTTTAAAAACTGATATGAGTTAAAATGTTATTTTCTCGCTGTCAAATTTTCAATTTTTTTTACATGGAATAATTTTTGTATGCTTTTTTGACTATGCACAGAATTATTTTGTCACTAATGTAATATTTAACTTTGCTTAGTGTGGATGAAGAAGAAATAAGTCAATATATGACATCACTAAAAATAAACTTATTATAAAATTATTAGTTGTTAACACAGAAAAATTTAAAATATATGTGGCTTAATATCTACAACAATCACTCAAAAGCAATCTCAAAAGAATCACATCCTTATTTTAACAAGACTACATATTAACTCTTTTTTTTCACCACCTCAGTTCCTACAGTGAGATTATTTGGCTGTATGAGTAGTTTTAGTTGAACTTATGTCAGCATTCAGTTTTAGAGTATAATTATAATAATGGTCTACTTATTGTTTGTAAAAAAACCAATTATAGCAAAAGGTAATTATACATGCCCCACTCTTTAATATACTAACATATTTTGTTATTTATTTTTTTGTTATTTTGTTATTTTTTGTTATTTATTTGTTATTTATATTTACTAACATACCTAACATATTTTTGGCTCTACACTTCCATGCTTGCATTTTTGCAAAGCTTAAACAACTCCCTCTGCTTTGATTTCCCAAGCACAACAGAACTTGATGCTTCAAGAATAGGATTACCCATAATCCATAAATACAGCTCTGTGTTTCAACATGAAAAACTGAGTAGCCTAACAGATGCGTAGCTAATTTGAGCATTCCAGCAAGAAGTTCCACATCCATGTCTCTGGCTTTTTGCATGGACTTCCTTTGTGTCCATGATCTCTAAGAACTTCTGTTCTCCCTACCATCATAATAAGGTTACTGCAGAACAATTTCTGCAAATAAAAATCCAGGATTTTCAAATTATTTCTCTGACATTTTTAAAATAGATGAAACAAAGTGCCTGGCTATCAGATTACCTCAGCAAATAAAAGTCTTGCTTGTATTTATGGGTAAATTACAATAAATACCATCCAAACACAGGGTAGAGGCCTATCATAGAATCATAGAATGTCCTCAGTTGGAAGGGACCCACAAGGATCATTAAGTCCAAATCCTGTCCCTGCACAGGACAACGCCACGTTCACACCATGTGTCTGAGGGCATTGTCCAGTCTCTTCTTGAACACTGTCAGGCTTGGGGCTGTGACTGCCTCCCTGCGGAGCCTGTTCCAGTGCTCCACCACCCTCTGGGTGAAGAACCTTTTCCTAATGTCCAACCTAAACCTCCCCTGGCACATCTTCCTGCCACTCCCTTGGGTTTTGTCATTGGCCACCAAAGAGAAGAGATCACCACCCACTCTTCCTCCTCTCCTTGTGAGGAAGCTGTAGACTGCGATGAGGTCTCCCTTCTGTCTCCTCTTCTCCAGGCTGAACAAACCATGTGACTTTAGCTGTCCTCCCCAAACTCTTCACCAACTTCATAGCCCTCTTCTGGACACTCTCTAGTAGCTTAATATCTTTTTTATACTGTGACACCCAGAACTGCACACAGGGCTCCAGGTGAGGCCACACCAATGCAGAGCAGAACAGGACAATCACCTCCCTTGCCCAGCTGGCAATGCTGTGCTTGATGCACCCCATGACATGGTTGCCCTCTTGGCTGCCAGGGCACACTGTTGGCTCATGTTCAACTTGCTGTTGACCAGAACCCCCAGATCCCCCTCTGCAGAGCTGCTTTCCAGCATCTCGTCCCCCAGTCTGTACAGCCAGGGTTGCCGTGTCCCAGGTGCAAAATCCTGCACTTGCTCTTGGTGAACTTCATGTCGTTGGTGATTGCCCAGTTCTCCAATTTGCCCAGATCCCTCCAAAGGCCCTGTCTGCCCTCGAGAGTGTCAACAGCTCCTCTCAGTTTTGTATCATCAGCAAACTTGCTAAGCAATCCCTCACGTCCTGAGTCTAAGTCATTTATAAAGACATTGAAGAGCGCTGACCCTAAGATGGATCTCCGTGGAACCCTGCTAGTGACTGGTCACCAGCCCAACATAACCCCATTTACTAGACCTCTTTGAGCCTGACCCATCAGCCAGTTGCCCACCTACTGCATTGTATGTTTACCCAGCTATATGCTGGACATCTTGTCCAGGAGGATACTGCGAGAGACAGCATCAAAGGCTTTACTGAAATCCACTTCGACAGGCTTCCCTTGGTCAACTAGGTGGGTCACATTGTTGTAGAACGAAATTAAGTTGGCCAGGCAAGACTTTCCCCTCAAGAACCCGTGCTATCTGCGACCAATAATACCGGGACCTATGATACTCTTTTTACTATTGCCACCATAACATCAAGAAATTTGACGTCCAAAGCGTAACAAGAACTTCCTGTCATGTTAGTGTATCACAAGCCTTCTTGAGACCAATATACACAAAGATGAGGCAGCTCTATTGCAACCTGGACATCTACAGCAGCTGGCCAGCAACTTCCTTCTATATGACCTTTTCACTGCAAACTGAACAACATAACAACCAATTTAAAAAGCATGATAGTACAAGTCAGCCACACACCCACACAGAAGGTGTTTGATCATACATTAATCTCATAAAAACATATACAACGTCTTAAAGTTTTAGAATAGAGTTTGTTTCAATAAGGAGATATTTACTTGGGCATTTACAGTCTGGATCCATAAGTTCTTCTTAACATCCTTTTCCCTCTTTATAAAAAATACCGTATGCAAGTTATATTCTTAAAAGATACCAAGAGTATAATTTGTTGCATTATATATCCATATCTTTTCATGTATTTGAATTTGTCTTTTTTCTTTATTAACATATCTGTGAGTTATAGATCAATGTATCACTCAGATTTTTTTATTAGTCTGAATCCTGTTTGTCTTCTCCTGCAGCTGGAAGCAGTGATACATTTGCATCAAAACAATATATGAAAAAAACACAAAACTCACCCTGATTCACATAACTTATTTGCTATATAATTCTTCAGAGTTCTCATGACAAAAAATCTAAGGAAAATAAAACCTAGATCATTAATCTTCTCATTTCCAAAATATATAACAAAGGTAAAAAACCTTAGAAAGCATAACATAGTGCAATTTTTGAATTAATCTTACAGTCTTGCCTTGTCCCATATGCCTTATCCTACAACACTAAATCTGCCTTTGGTCCTGGAATTCTAATAACATTCAGAACTGACTTGTTATCTTTAAAGCAGAGTCACCATTACTCTTCTTTTTTTCCTCACTATAGTTTTGAAGTTTTGAAGAAAAAGAAAGCAGATGAAGTATATTGATTCAGAATGTTATTGAGCAATACCTCTGCGCAGTGCTTCATATCCTCTCAGCAATTATCTATTTTTTAAAAGAAAGTTGCTCCATCTTCACTTGAAAAGTAGTTTACAGATTCAATTGCAGTGACTCTGTCAGGCAAGACTAAAATTCTACACAGATTATATAAAGCTCATTTCAAACTTTTATTCAAAAAGACCCTTGAAATATTAGCTAAGTTGGCTTTTGTCTCTCTTTCTTACCCATGGAGCCTTTGTGCCATATCTAGCTTTCTATCTACTTAATGATGTCAGGATGCTGCCTCATAGGAGGCAGCTGATACAGTTCTCCTAATGAACAAAACAGTCTCTCCAGGCAGTGACATCAGACACTGTCTTCAAGGTGATTCAGGCTCTTATGAAGAGCTAGTGTTATAAAATTACATATATAGTTTCTTGAAAGTCATATCTAGGGCAGTTTTTTAAGAGATCTGTGGCAGTGTAGACAGCAGGGTACCACAGCACTCAAATCTCAGTGTAGTGAAAATAGAACTACTTAAACCAAGAAAAAGCTGCATGGTCTGCACCATCTGAAAATTGGTCCTGAACACCCAGATTCTCTGACTGAACTTCTCTGTATAGGTTCAATGATTTTTATTAAGGACAGCTGTTATATTAAGTTGTAGTGCCCTTCATAAGGTTTCTGTGTCAACTGCTTGACAAAGTACCATACTTCTCTGTTCCCTGTGCATTTTAACACTCAGATGGTAGCCAGGAGACATGATAGTGCCTAGCTAAAGAAACATACAGTCTTACAAGTGCTGTGATGATATGATTGGAAGAGAAAATTTAAAATAGCTAAATAACTAAATGTAAGGTGTTTAGCAATAGATGGACTGAGTTGTGATACTTCCAAAAAGAGAAAGAGCAATCATGCATATATATAAGATTCAGAAAACCCTAGAAACTGGATTAACTCTAATTTGGGAGCACAAACTCTCTTAACTGTAATTAGGAAAACAGTATTCTGTGTACAATATGAAAAACGAGGAACTACATTTTCACAGAAACTATACTAGATTACCGCTCACAACAATGTTTCTTCCTCAGCAGATATTAAAAAATAATTTCAATATCAGACATTTATTTTGATAATTTGAGGGATTAACCTGTGCATGTGTGCATGTGATTAATGCTTGCTGAAATAATGTGTTCTTTTTATTGTTCTCCTGTACTCCGGTCATCTATGTTTTCTTAGATTATGTGTTTTTTTATTAGAAAGTGAGGACCTGGTGTACCTGGTGCAGTTTTTTATTTGACTCCAAATCAGACTGAATAAGCTTTGGAACAATGAAGCAGATAAAACTCAGGCAAAGGCATTGGTCTGCATGAAATACAGAGTGGCATTGTGTTTACACTAAACACCTGTAAAAAGGCACATGCCAAAAATATAAGAACAGAAGAAAAAGGACTTGTTGCTTTTTGAGCAAAAGCGATACTTTTCATTGTCACTCTTGCTGAAAGTGATGGAAATTGGTCACAGGTGTAAAAAAAAGAGATTCCTCAAAGGGAAGCAAAAGAGACAAAAGAGAGGGTTCTGTTCATCTGGAATTCTGAATCAGTGTGAACACTTCTGGATGTCAAGGAAACTGAGGTGATAGTGATCTACATATATACTTGACCACTTCTGGTAGATCTGTAAGTTTCTCTAATGTATATACCTATATAAGTATTTCAGAAAGACCTCTGCAAAAATCTGTCTACATAATTCTGCTGCAATACATCCTTCCTGAAAGATTAAAGTAATATTCCACAGTAACAAGAAGAATGGCAACGCATGCATCTTTGCTACAAGATGATTTTGGTGATTCTTTGAACTTGGGGATACCATAGGTACTGTTTCAGACTCCATGTGCCACAGGTAAATATTCTGCTTTGCATCTGCTTAACAGCTATTGAAAAGACTGTTCATTAAAAATGGCAGGCAGATTATGTCCTGTTTCACTGGTGATAGTATCTCAGACACTACTGATTGCTCTCTGTCCTGGTTTTTATCACTGAACCTCACAACTGCTTTAACTTTAGCTGCAGCAGTGTTAGAAGCAAAACAGACCTGATGATGAAAAGCAGTGTTGTTTTGCAGTTTCTAATACAATACTGTGTCTAAAGTGGTCTCTGTGTAAGAATACAGTTTGTACAAGTACACAAAATGGCTGCCATCCTGTTGATGAGCTGAGTATAAACAGTTTACACCTTGAGTTCAAGTATACCATTCTTAGAGGGCCAGAAGCACATATATACTCTTTGAATCGGTCTCATAAAAAGATATACACAACAACAAAAAGCAGATCTCATAGAAGCAAGGAGACATAAAACGAAGACTACACCAAGTGGCATGATGTAAAGGTAGCACTAACACCTCTAATTGACTGTGTTGAATTTGCACCTAATATAAGAACGGATCGCAATTGACATTTTTTCAACTTTCGCATCAGCGTGAGGTACTGCCAGTAATGTTTCATGTAAATATGTCATAAAACCACTGTGTAAATAGGACTTTCTATTAAAAAAAATCCAATAGAAGGTAAGCATGCAATTCAGTGTCCTGCTTGATTGCAGTACTTGTGTGTGTCTTTGTTTTTAACAAGACACATTTTGTGTGCAATCCTTGTATCACACTGTGTCTGACTTAATGTGTGAGGCACTTCAGTATGGCATGATTGTTTTGTTACTTCAGGCAGCCCTCCAACTGTGGGCCAGCACTTGGTCAAACTGATTTGTTCTTGGCAGGAAGCTAAGAACACATAACACTTTCAATTGTACATTATGACTTTGTGGGGCCATGGTGGGAAGTAGCCAAAAGTGTTATCTCAACCCTTTCAACGGTGTACGGTTTGGTCTGCTAATCAGTCACAACCTCTGCTCTTAGAAAGGGGTGGGTTAATGGCAGTTTTCAGAAAAAGCTGTTAAGTTTACAGTGTTTCTCTAATCTCTTATACTGCGTAACTGCTGTGGTCAATTACATACTGATTCTCATTCTTATGACAATGACTGTAATGAGAAAAGGAAATTGTACAGCATGAATCTTTTCTTGTGATAAAGACTACTGCAAGGATTTCAAATGGTACAAAATTAAACCCACCCTCTTAATAATCTTGAAATTGTCATCTGATGCCCTCTTCAAATGCCATAACAGGTATGACTGCTTGGATATTATCACTCACAAAAATAGAAAGCAGATCTGTGCTTCCTTCAACACAGTGATTGTATTGTAACTGATAAGACTGCTACTAATACAAATTATCAAAATAAACAAGCGAGAAAGCAAGTCTTTTAATTTAGCTAGACAAGAAGGGGATAGGGCTGACAAGCAGAGTTGGGCCAAATTGACATGTTTGGCAAAATACCTCCTTTTTCATATTGAGATGAAAATCCGTGTAATCAAAAGAATAGATGCTCAGTCCATCCTGCCAGTCTCATTTTTAAAAAAGCTTTGGTTTTTCAACATGTTGCTGGTTTTCACCCTCCTCTCACTTGTTATTAAGGCTGCTACCTGTACTATGTCACAAAGTAAGTGCGTAAATTGTTGGTTTTTGTTTGTTTGGTTTGGTTTTTAATTAGATATTTTGGCAATTAGGGTAATAGGCAACAATATTTCCTCAAAATGAAAAGAAAAAATATGTTAAATTATTCCAGTAACTAATATTATGTGAATAACATACCATAGTCTTTTGTCAACATGGAAGATAAAAGTTCTACAATTTAGAGAAATTAATTGGCGTATCAAGCATCCTTTATGTTGTAGTCATGGGCTTTTAGGCTGTGTAATATTCATCTGTGAGCATTGCTGTTAACTACTTTAGTCATCTTGCTCTACTGACTATTTAGGATGCATTAACACTAATAGGCTAAATTTCCAAAACTTGAACGCAGTGGTTCACAACTGAGTTAGCCTGACATCAGCTTGAAATAAAGCAATTGAAATGCAGAATGGAAGAAGATCATGACCAAATACACCATTATTTATATGATCTTCTGAGTATTGCTTCAAAAATTGAACCTGAAAAATCATTCTTTTTCTTGTTTATACAAATATACATCCCCCAGGACTACAGAAAGCTAGTCTAATTCTCAATTACATCATAACCTTCGTGGGAGTAGCATGTAGGTTCTTCATCTTTACGTACAGCTAATTGTTTTTAAATACAGTTAAAATACTTCAGCTAAGATAATCTGAAAATCAATATATCCAAGACTGTGTGATGTTGTTATGTTGCACTTGTGGTTATGGAAGAGGATATAAAATTTAAAAGCAAAAGAAGAAGAGAGAGTTTTATTTCATCTTGTTTACTTTAAGGCTGTTCAGCACAAATGAAGCACAATAAGCACCTTGGTGTTTTGGGGTCCAATTCCAGAAGCATCAGTTGTCTCTTAGGATAAAAAGCAATATTTGTATCTATTTTAAAAACAGAATAATTCAAAACTGTGAAAAGGTCGTTATGTCCTAATACTTTTCCCCTTTATTTTATAAATCACGATTTAATTTTCACTACATAGATCCAGCTTGTACAGATGCAAAATCTGACCCTGCATGAAAATAAATTATTTCCTAACTGACAACTGGGGAAAATATGGACACATTGTAACAGAAAGTGATTCATCCATGTAGTTGTACAATGATAAGGACATACACTTCCTAGTGATGAGATGTCCTAAAGGTGTCCTTCTTACTTGTACATGAGTATAAATAACTACTGTGCTTTCAGCAATCCATCATTTATCTGTGAAAGAACAAACATGAACGGTAAAGCAACAGGGAGAGAAAAGAAATTCTGATCAATAACATTACATATGGGCTACTGTATGATTTGCAAAATGTCAGGGAACTGTCCAATTAGGTTTTTACCTGAAGTGAGCATAACATAGTGCTGCTCACCACAGAGAAAAAGTTAATGGGAAGAGCAGTCTCTCTCATGAAAATCTGCTTTTCCACTGAGTTTAATCCCCCACCTACAGACAACAAATAATAAACAGATTAATCTGATAAATATAGAGGGCATTACAGAATGTAAAGCTGATGTCCTTATGTGATAAGAAGGGAAATTCCTTTTAGAATAAGCATTTTTCTAGGAAATTTTGTCTTCAAAATTTGTAAAGATGTGCAGGCACCTGACTCCTACAGGTTTCATAATCTTTACGAGGCTGCTATATACCATGTGATTCATGCCTATGTAATTCAAAGGAAAATACCCTTTTATGAAGCTCAGAAAGGTGCAACTGGAAAAAAAAAAGTCAATTTATTATTAGCTGTCATCCTCTCATTTTCTCTCTCATTTCAAGAAGCATTATTATCTGAAAGGAAACAATCTGCAAACTGCTTGGAATGTTCAATAACCTACTCCTTCAACATGTCCAGTGACAAACATAGATCAAGATGGAGCTAGGAAACTGTATTTGCTTAACAAGTAGGATGGCTTCTCCATCCTCATACCTATTTACCATCCAGGTAGGTAGTTTACTGTGAGATTAAATATCCCCAACCCATACAGCTAAAGCTCCACGGACACTGAATTTCAAAAGGCATGCCAAGGGGAGCACAGCACTTCAGCAACATTGTTCTCCCAACACCCTTCTCATCTGAGACACCCATGCATGTTGGCACCTGAGCACCAGGATCAGGCTGCCATTAGGGTTACTGTTTTGGTTAGGGTTAGGATTAGGGTTCTGAGAGCCACAAAGGCTATAGTTCCAGGGACACGGTGGCTGCAAAAGGCATGCCAAAGGGAGTATGGCACTGCAGATCTATTGCTCCACCCACACCTTTTTCATCTGGACCACCCATGCATGAAGGGACCAGAGCCCAAATCGCTGGGTTAAATTAGCATTAGGGTTAGGATTCAGGGAGTCACAAAGCCTACAGCTACAGGGGTACTGGAGCTGAAAAAGCACAGCACTGTACCGACACTGCTTCCCCTACACCTTTCTCATCTGGGCCACCCATGCATGTCAGCACCTGAGCCCAAGTCTTAAGAAGTACCTTCAAGCTTGTAAGAAGCAGGAGACTGCCATGGAAACCCCTGTTAATCTCTTGACTATAGAAGAGGATAAACAGCTCTACAGTTTCAAAAGTATTGCCTATCCTTCCTTTCTTTTTTAGTATTAAGATCTTCCAGGCACCTTAAAGTCCTTCTTTCTATGAAGGCTGAGCTACATAACTCTCATTTCCCACCTAATTTCTTGAGTTTCATTTTGTTTTGTTTTGTTTTTTTTTAATAGAACAGTGCTTTGTGCACCAACCCAATACGGGAAAGACTTGTGTGTAATTCATTCCTTTACCAAGGAAATTTTAACGCATATATCACGTCAAAGTCCTACTTATATGCTCTTAGACATGCAAGAAACATCCACTCACTCTGTGAAGCAACCAGTGTTCAACAATTATAAGTCCTTTACGATAAAAAGAGAACAAAGTCTATGAGCATCTAATGAAATAAAGAAGCCATAGAATGTCTACCTTGCAACCGCTTATGTGAGCAGCTTTACCCAATAACTGCTTTCACGCTGCATAGTATATTTATCCTATCTAAGTTTTGCTGTATTGATGCTTAATACAATGGCAGCTACTATCTTCCAAAGAAAGATTTCCAAAGCAACACACAGTCTGGGTATCGTACAAAATTATAGCTAGCAAAAGACTGGGACGTCAGAAGGTACCTAAAGGCACAGCAGCAGCTTGGCAATGTAAAGTATGACAAGATATTTTATAGCCTGCATCAATTAATATCATTTACAGAAAAAAAAGAATCTTTGTCTCTTTGGATTTAATAAATTATTATTATGATTTACAATTGCTGCAATAATTGGACTGATCCAGAAAGTCAATATTCGAGATGTATTTATAGCTAATAACAGCTTCTTCATCATGTACCTTGGAAATCTTTATTAACCTTTCGCACTTTAGTATGAAATTTACGTTAAATACATTTTAGGATGAAGGTGACTTTTACTACAACTCTTGTCCAAGGCATGCTTAGCAATATATACATGGTCATCAGCACATTGAGTGACAGATTATGATCTAATCTGCCATTCAATTTGCACAGGTAGCTATTCAGTAGATTTGACATTGATCATCTGTCCATTTGATTTGTTAACTTCTCAAAAACTTCTTGTTCGGTTGGGTTTTTTTACAAAATAATTAAGGTTTCCAACTTAGTATAGAAAATACTGTTATTTTATATTTTACTTTGCCACAAGCATCTTCCAGTTAAGTGGTTTTGGTCAGTGAAACCAATGACATTATTTTTCTTTTTCTATCAACTCTCCATAGCTAAACGAGCATCAGGAATTTGGGGCTCAAATGTGACTAATTTGACTGACACAAAATAATGGATGCTAGACTGACAGAATGGGGAGATACTAACAAAATGCATCAGTATGGACAAGAAATTATGTTGCTGCATCTATCACCATCAGTTCCTGTCAGCCTGTCCACTCTATAATACATCTTACTTTCTTATATATCTTCTATCTACCAAATGCTTATTAAATATATATATATGTACAGAAACTACAAATCAAGACAATGTATGACACCAGAAAGAAAATCAACTGTCCAAAATGTTTTGAAGAACAAAAATTATCTAGGATTACATTTGCCCAATATCATATTATTTATTTTTTTTACATTCCTCACATACCATTTTCATAGTGGAGAAGTATTTTAAAAAATAAACATTAAAGCCTACATATTTTTTCCTATTAATGTAAAAGCTCACTGATACTATTTGGGAATGTGTAAAAAGAATAATAACTGGAGGAAAACATGGATGAAGCTTTGTCCAAATGTCCACGCAATATCTGCAATATAACATACAAGAAGTAAAAAAATACATTCATGATTTGTTAAAATGTTAAAATGTTAAAATTGTTTAAATGTTTGTTTTTTTTTTTTTTTTATCTGTATTACTTGTCTATGATCTAAAGAAAAAAATAATAAATTGTTAACATTATTACAAATACCAATGAGACAGGGAAAATTAAGATACAGATGAACTCCCTGTGTTGGTTCTCCAGGCCAAGTAATTTACTAATGCCTAAACAAATAAATTCTGCCTTCATTTAGCCTTAAATATTCAACTGCGTTCCCATGAGCAAAATTGTTTCTCCAGAAACACTTTTGAAGAGGATTACTTGCTTTGTGTTTAGAGTAACATGATCCAAAGTCCAGCTAGGACTACAGCTGTAGTAATTGTATTACCAAAATAGACGGAAATGCTTATATCAAAACATTGATTTTTTTATTGAACGATCACCAGTATAGTAGAAAGCCACCAACTCAATTTTTAAGAAATAGAAATTATTTTTAAAAACAAGGATTGATTAAGAAACTTGCTGAAAATCAGTGAAAGAGTGGCCTGAGTTCTACAGCTGGTTCTGCTTAAACTGGTGGGCCCAGAGTGCTGCCCTGCACTGGGAGGCCATACAGAGATCTTGACTAATCTTTGAGGTACTTAGCATTTCGTGCCATTTGTAACAGCCTCTGTGTGGTCAAGATGTGTGGGGTTTTTGCCACTCTACTGATCTCTTCAATTACTGTCTTCATATAACTGCAAAAGCTAGATCTGTGCCAAAGTTGTGGTAGGTGCAGATTTTTTCAGTTCCATGCTCATCCTCAAATCAGTACAACACTGCTGCTAGCATAATACTGTGTAGTCAAGGGTCTGCTGATTTCCTACACCCTTTTCAGTTTTACTAACTAGATACTTCAAATGGTGGGTTTATTTAACTCTTCTTCACATATGAGTAAACACCAAGTGACATTTTTGTTGTGCAGCGTTATGAACCTAAAAGTGTCTTCCTATGTTTAAAACTTTTCAAATATGTCATGTTAAAACGGTATTCTATCTTTATAACAAGTTTTCTGAAAATATTTACATTTACTATATTAACATTTACATTTACATTTAATATATTTACATTTACATTTACATTTTACAATAATATATTTACATTTAATTTCACGTGATTATCTTCTCTCATATCATACCCTTATCTAGGAGAGACCAGTTCATGTTACATGGAAAGTCTCCATCATTGCCATGATTATTTCAGAGAAGAGGTTTAACCCTTAATTAGTTGAACATGGTATTATAATGAAATTGCTTAAAGACTTCTGAGAAATCATCAGAATTATTTAGCAAATTACTTAAAAGTGAAACATGAAATTATAGCTATAATTTAGCTTTCACAGTTATATAAAGATTAGTATAATAGACAATGGTACAATTTTAGAACAGAACAAATATAATAGAAGTCATCACTGGGGATGCCTCTACAAAAAAGGCAAAAATGCTGTTTCTATGAAAGTTCTTGATACTTGCTACAATGCCTCTTCCTCTTAGTGATGTCCTTTCTCATTAAAAAATAAAGGAACATATTGTCATAAATTTATAGCCAAATAAGTTTATTATATCAAAGTATTATGTTTTTTTTTTCTTCCAATTTTCAGAAATATAACAGCACAATCTCTTAGTTTAATTTAAGTAATAAAGCCACAGTCACAACTGTTTTATTCAACCTATGTCATAGCTTTCATGATTAACATAGTCAAATTTTGTACACCAAGAAACTACAGTAATTCAGGTTTATTTATGAAGGTGTTTTTAAAAATATATGAACTACATTTTGTATAAATATTGCTTCCAAAACATGGGTACGGTATCTAAGAAATATTCCTTAAAGACATCATACATGTTATCAATTGCTACAACAAAATTAGATCATAAAAGTATAATGAGAAAGAATGGGTAATTACTAAAATGAAACTCAAAACTCCACTGATCTTGGAGGTTCCCATGCTAGCTGGGTTGGCTTTCTATTGGCTTTAGGAAAATTTGGTTGTCTTAGAAATGAAAAAAGCTTATTTCAGCAGATGGTTTCTTTGTTTTAAGTGAACAGAGAAAAGCTTTTATTTAGAATATGCTAGTAAGTACAAACATTCAGTCTCTAAATCACATTCAGAAGCATTTGCAGTTTTTCTCTGTGAAAATCATACATGAGTTCTGATCAGAGTTTTTAATTATTATCATATATTTTGAGTCAAATACAGTTGTCTGTTCTGTGAACAATAACTCCTAAAGCAGTTCCACCCTAATAACTCACATATGGCTTGCTATTGTCAGCCTGGAGAGCAATAACAATGTGAAAACAGTAGCAACAAAACTAACTTTAAACATCTTGGGAATATGTTAATCTCATCAAATTTATAATCAAATGACAGTAAAGTTTTTCAAGATTTGCTGTCTTAAATAAACACTAAAAGCCCTGTAACTTATTATGCTTTAAAAAGTAAACTCATAAGTGCGTGTGCAGGCCTACATATAGCCCAGACTTTATCTTTCTAATCTGGTGATGATTACAGCAGGCCACCATCTGGTGTGCGTGTACACCAACAGCTAAAATACAGTCCTTTAATTTAATAAGCACAAACTTTAACTGCTACTTACCACTTCTTTCCAGATACAGAAGGTCTCAGATTAAATCTGCCCCAAAAACGTAGAAAAACAGTGTAAGATTAACTGTTTTTGTTCCGGATTTCAGATGTAGACGGTGAAGCAGGGAGAGCTCATCTGTTGCTAAGGAAACTCGACGCTGAGGATTTAATGACAGCATCAGATGGTATTGTACTGGAGATTGTCTGCTTGATGGACTAGACAACAATCCTGCTGATAAGAAAGAAGAATTAATTTTGAATGTTTCCAATTTGCTTTACCAGAAGAATCATTTCATTGCCTCAAATGTATTAACTTGATCATAGATACAGAGAATTTATATTAATGTTAGAAAAATATATACCAGTGAAACATAATCTGTCTGGAAGATCTCTAGACAGGTAACTAATCTTCCTAAAACCTTTACTCAGTGTGCAAAATTTATAAAATTAATACTGTATTTCAGGATTTTAGTCTGAAAAAGATACGTTTTGCTTCCTCAAAACACTTGTCTTTAAACTGACAGTTTATAAAAATGAAGACTTTTTAAGGTCTTGTGTTTAAGTTCATTAATAATTGTTGGAAAGGCATCCAAAGAGTTAAAAATCCCAGCAAATTTCAGGTTCATAGATCTCTGGAACTATTCAAATTCAGGGATTTATTTTATACTCAGTCATTCATTTAAATTTGTAAACATTTCTGTTTTGTGATAGGTATTTTAAAGTCCTATTATTAATATAAAATAGTATTTCCAAACACAGCCTGCATAAACTGCAAAGTATCTCCTTTCAGGATGTAGGTTGATTCATGTCTTTTGCAGTTCAAAACTGCCTTTAATAAAGTGCCTTTCTACTTTACATATCACTTGGAGCTTCTTTTCCCTCTGCTGATTCGTTGATTGTTATCAGATAAAAAATTATCATTAAAATATTTTCTGAAAACAAGAAACATTATTGTAGTATCAATTATGTCTCATTTTTTGTTGGTATATTTGATCTGTAGGATATTTGTTAATTGGGAGGTTTATATAAATACACAGAAATAATACTTTATATCTGGTTGAGGGTATTTCGTTCCAAGGTATTCCACAAACATATTATGTGTCCCAACCCACTACATAGTTCTGGGAAGTCTGCTGGCTGTACTCACAAAAGCAACTCCTTTCCTTCAAGAATAAGGCCTCTGCAACTTTACACTCCAAACAGAGAAGAAACGTCTGCCATTTCAAAAGTCTAAACCAAACATCACACAAAAGCAATTGATTTATCTGCCTTTGAAGGTTAAAGATTGATTCAGTCCTACTGGGATTTAAGTCTGTATCTATCTCCAGGATACTTAGGTATTTTAAACCTGAAGAAGACAACTCCACCAGTAGGTCTCACCATTAGCATCAAAGGGAATTTCTGACTAGGTCAGTGGTAGGTCTGAGCAATATCTATACATACTTTCTTTAAAAACAACAGCAAGGACAACAACAGTAGCAACAACAACATAGCTGGAATATAAATTGTCCTGTTTCAAAAAAAGCTATTATTGTTTATTTAGATGAAACACCATTTTGAGACAGATAGTAGGAATCTCAGACTATTGCTGAATTCATATGCAAAAGTATGGATCTGGCTTGGTTAGAATAGACGATCAATTATGCTGTATGACAGAGTTATTCCTCTTAAAAGTATTATATAATACTATGTGAAAATTTACTTCCTAAATACAAAATGAAGGAAAATATATGTGAAATATTGAAATAATATATTGGAAAACCAGAGCTGAAGCAAATTGTACTTACAGGTAGCTCAGTTTACCAAGACAGGAAGAATTCCAAGCTGTCTGGGGATCCTATGAACAGTGTCCCCTTAGGAAGATGCTTAACTATTAGTTCTAAAGTGTATCACCTCATGAATTACTATAATTCAAAAATCTCTGGTCAATCCAATCATTTCCTCATTTAGGTGTTATAAGGAATTCACAGCTACTACAGCACAGTTATACCAGCTATAGATTAATGCAAAGTATGAAATTAATGGAGGTGTAATCAGCCTCCCAGGATAAGCAAGATAATTCAGATACTTCAAGCTTTGGATATGTAGCAGCATATGAACAGTAGTTAGCAAATAAGACAAATGTTCTGGCTCTAGAAATTTAACTTGATTTTGATTTATGTTCCATGAGCACAGACAAACGCATGAAGTACAGTATAGCAGACACTTATAATTAATAGTTTTGTAGTAGTGAAACTCACAGCCAGTGCTATCTCTAGTGTTCATGTCATTTATTGTGTTATAGACACTGGACACTAATGTAGCTACTAAAATATATGTGTGTATGTGTATATTTACTACTTATATTTGGTCTGAAGATCGTTAAATGTATGCCTATTTATAGACAGAATTACAAATAAACCTGTATCAATCTACAGATGTAATTTCTATGTCTGATATTTGGAGGTATTAAGGGAACATCAGATATTTTTTGATAAGTTTTGTACCTTGTCGGTTAAGTGGGGAGATATGTAAGATCTACATATTATTGCATGCATACCCATTTTTCTGAAGGTCTGTCAGTCTACCTCTGTATTGTTACAAAAGTGGTCTATAGATGTATTCGGTGTTCCCCAAATTTCAGAAACTTATATTCCTACTTTTGGACATCTCCAGCACTGGACCTTAGTTTAAGTATGATGTGCAAATTGTGCCTTTCCTTTCCCATACACGTGTGTGGCAAACCACCTGTCTTCGAGTTATTTTAGTAACAATGATTCCTACAGGTTGTGTATGTATCAAAAGAAACGGCAGCTCTCAGAAAGATCAGTGAGTGAGTGATACAGCTCAGGTCTACTGCTGACAACCACACAGAACTCTAATGGAAAACTACCATTCCAACTTCCCATTGGTATAACACGTATTTCAACAAGACAGAAACATGGAGTCCAACGTTGTTTACAAACTGTTGGTTAATATACTATATTCATCTCCCACCCTGGATAGTCCACAGCCTATAGTAGCTACTCTGCTAATTAAAATTTAAAAGTTTGCTTTTTTGCTTCTGGGGTCAGTTTTAATATCACATCAGTGTGGATATCATATCAAGAAAAACTCAGAAATCCTCCCTGCTCATCAATATCGCAGTCAGTCTTGTGGTTTGCAACAGATTAATTTCTTTTCCCATACTCCCCTCTCCCTTTAAAGGTCCTTATTTCTCAAAAAAAACCCCCACATCTGGACTGCATAGATTACCTATAAGTAATCTATTCTCTACTTTAACTGTGTGCATCATTTCTCTCTGTTTCATTGTTCGAGCTGATCTCTTTTGGGCAAGGACCATATACTTTCGCACTCCACTGTTAAATGCATACATTTGAAGCTACATAAAAATGTTAAATAATGAACAACAGAAAGTAACTCAGAACTCTCTCTTACCAGAACTTAAATCTGGCAAGATTTCAAGGAAACATTATTGGAAGCAAAGTGGGAACACCCATTGGTGAACTGTCTATAGATTTATGTTCGGTAGTAGTTTAGAGCAAAGAACTCTTTATATAGATATTACTTCTCCTCATCTCTGCCCCTCAGTGCCTAATCAATACAATAAACACTTCAAGGCACCTTGGTTCATGTTGTCCTTTTCCATATTGTCATATCTATAACTCAGGCATTGTATAATATATACACACAATAGTGATATAACATTATATATATATGGCACAGTCATTAGCATTTTTGTACCTTTTTTGCTATGAATATGAAGATCTAATGACTAGATATTATTTTAGACATTTTATAGTAAATAGAGTTGCACCTTTTTATATAAATCCTAAAAAAAATGGGCTGGAAAAAAAAAAAAAATTTGTCACTGGACAGGCTGTTTTATCAGTGGAATATAGTTTGGTTTGTTTTGTGTAGTTTTTACAAAACCACAGATTTCGATCATTTACATTATACTTTTATTTTCCATTACCTGACAGTTTTTCTCATAGCCTTCATCTAAGTATCTCAACTCCAACAGCTATTATTTGAAGGAAGCTACTTAAATACACATCTTAACCATATCACGCTATCCAAACAGTTAAAGTTCATGTTCAGATCAGTCGCATATATTGGTTTATGCAGAAGCAGGTCCAGATTTTCTGATCCACATTGCCAGAATGCCCTGCAAGAACCTAGCCATTTCCCTCAGCTGCTTCCTGACCCTGAATCCATGGGACAATGTCAATGCAGAATGAAGTATAAAACAAGATACCATCAGAGCAGACTGGGATCCTGGCTAAAACAGGGAGCAGAAGAATGGGAAAGAGAGCAGTACACTATGACAGAGATGTGGAAGGAAACGGGGAATGCATTACTGGTTTCCAGATGCAGAGTGGAAAACTAATGGAAGAATAAGACCCTTTTGTTGTGATCTCAGTTTGTAGGACTAGGGTTAGCAGAGGCATGAAAGAAAAGAGAATTATTCTTATCCAGATGAGCAGCACGTCTACAGCAGCAAAAGCTAGAGAAATTGAGTCTGAAATCTCATCACAAAAATGGTGAGGTTTATAGATTTTCACAAAAGCATGTGTTCTGTCTACATTTACCTTCTTACATCATAGTCATAGTTATCTTTTCCAGTATACAGCCTTGATTCTGGTTTTCTAGGGTAAGATGTTTTAATCTTATAGATGTGGCCACATCATGTCTGGATGTGTGACCTCAGGACCAGAGAACAGGATCTGCTACTGCTCAGTTTACTAATATAGAAGAAACCTTACTCGAAGGAAGGTAGTCTCCCTGAATCTATCTTGTAGCTTTCTGGCAAGTGGAGTTCTATAGGTATTAATCAACAATCTTTTTAGATTGTTATAAAAATGCAGATATAGTTTTAAAATTTATTTATTGGAGTAAAATATATGAACACAACACGAATAAATGTATTCATTTTGAATTATCTCTATTGAATAATAAACAGTAAAGTCTTTGATATTAAGGTGTTAAGAATGTTATTTCAAGTTATTAAGAAAGATACTAATATGACACTCCAACAGTCCTTGCATGATGTTGGAAAAATAGATGAACATAGTTTTTATTCCTGTAGTGAATTTACAGCGTCAGATTTTTCTCCTTCAGTTCCAGATGCTTTTTTGCAAATAAGTTCTTACAATAAATGGTGGTACAGCTTTATATTGTTTGCTTGATGTGCTTCAATATTTAAAAAAAAAAAAACGAACACTATTGTTATAATAAAAGGGACTATATATAATCCCTTCCCTTATTTCATCTACAAGAGCTCAGGATAGTTTGTCCTCTTCTGTGGGATACCAGTGCACATTTTCCAAATAAAATCACAGAAAATAATAATAATAAAGAAAGTAAAATAACTTAGGCCGAGATTCCCGGGTATGTTACGTGCTAGATTTGAAGTGTAGGATATTGAATCTTGGGCACCCTTGTTCTCCAAATTAGGGGATCTTTTGAACCACACTACTATTTCCTCCCTTCCAAAGAAACAAGGTTGCAGAGAGAGCTGATGCGCATCTGGCTCTTATCCTGACATAGATTCAGGATGTTTGTGAGGTGCAGCACAGAGCACAAAAGGCACACTTTGAAGTGTGGATATCACCAATTTACCGCTGAGGACTTATATTTTTGTTCTCTGTGCCTCTTCAGTTTCTTCTGTTAGATCAAAAACACCTATGTCAGAAACACCAGTCCTTACTACACCTAAGATCCAACACAATTTACACAGTGAAAATTTTCCTACTTATCCTACCTATAAGATCCAGTCTGATTAGTATGTTTATAATATGTGTTATTTCATACAAAACACAACAAGCTGGCAATTTTGTCTCACACATTCAGTAGCCATGAATTCAGTTCCATGATGTGGAACTATTGTCTCCAAGTTGATTTCAGCTCCTCCAGATCCCAGAATTTCAACTGAAATATGGATTACTTTCAGACAAAAACTCTTGGTAACATCTTCTGCTTAGCATGAAATATTGATATCATCATTACCATTTGTTCATTTAAATATTTTATATTATAGCATGACATCAACAGAAAAAATGTTGTTCCCTTTCTTACTTTCCCATCCTAGTCACCTAGCACCTTAGAATGTACTGTACCCAGACTGTTCATCTGTACAAGGAGCAGAGATTGGTTTCAAATATTTACTTTAACAAGACGTTTGAAGACTTCAGAACGGTGTCCTCAAATCTCTTTTAATTCAGGTGAATTTTCTCCTCATGTAGCAATTTTATGCATAGGAACTGCTCCTCTTTCTTTCTGAGAAAGAACAAGTGTTTATCTGTTCTAGGGCATGGATAAACACAGCTTATTCTATATGAGTTAGCTGTACTTTTAGCAGAGAGAACAGGTTGAAAGTCTTCTCTGTTCTTATCTAGATGTCGTTTTGTATCTTATCCGATGCCAGTGGGCTAGTGGTCCACAGAAGAATTAATGCATGTTTCAGGATGTTCAGCTGAACTTGGCTGAACTTAAAATTTATGCTCCTGTGTCATCATCTTTCATCTAAGCTCGGCTTCACTTGAGATGAATTCAGACAATTAGCCCTTCAGCCATAGTCATTTCCAAACAGTAAAAAACACTAGAAGAGCAAATGTTGTTTTCTAAGTGGCTTCTTTATCGTTTTGCTCTTTCTCTAGTTATACAAAATAGAATACAGGCCTACGATATAACTTTCTGTGGTTAGAGTTATATTTTGTGTGTTAAGGCTTTCATATTAAGAAAAATACCCTTTTATTTTCCCTAGTTAATTTATTACTTCACATAGAAGAAAAAATACAAATGCAGTATTTGCTGGATGAAAGATGTAAAATAACATACATTATTAAATGTGACCACTGCCATTGTTCAACTGTTAAAGTAGCAATACAATTTCAAGCAATATATGCTTGAATAACAACTTGAAAATGTGAGGGTAACAATGTAGCACTTAAAAAGAGTGACCCTGATATCTAGGAGATTATTCTCTCTTTTCAAATCAACCCTCTGGATCTTATTCCAACTGTGAGGGAACTTGAATGACTGCCATTAATGACTCAACCTTGAACAGCTCCCCATTGTTTTGGATGGACAGGTATATCTCTACCTCATTTTCTCTTTTTCATTTTTATCACCTGGAAATATTGCTCTGGCCACTGGTCTTAGGCTACACGCCAAGAATGGTGAAATATAATATAATAAAATGTCAGAAAATTTGGGCATATTTAACGAAAAAAAAAAAATACAGTTCGTGCACTGATACAAATAGTTAAAGTTTATTGTTTAGCTTTTAACCCAGAGGAAAGAGTATTTCACTATAAGGATATTTATTTTATAAAGAGATATTGGGTCATTGTAGATGACAATACCAGATAATTATAATTTTAATTTTTTTTTCTGAAAAATTACTTCTGTCTATGCTTTAATTTCTGCTATAAAAAAGCACTTGTAAAAAAACATGGTCTGTAATTTTGGAAGTTCAGATTCATAAGATATTCCCTCATGTTGCAGATTTAATTCCCTTCTGATTAGTCTTATTATTTTTAAATGCAGTAGGCATGATATGAGGGTTATATCTCTTTTAACTTGACTTTAATCCTTCTTCCAATACCTCATAATTCTACTTTCACATCAGCTCCTGTAAATGAAGAGTCTCTTTATGTGTCCACATTGGTCCCATTAACACTAACAGTAAGTGCATCTATGCAACAAGCAAAGAATATAAGCTAAATCCTTTATTTCACTCTCTAGAATATATTTCTCTAAATTCAGAGTATGCTAATGTCTAGTTGATGACCCATTCATCTTAAATTTAAGTGAACTCACACTATAGTGTGGATTTGAGACATCCATATAACTGTCAGGAGACTAAAATTATTTTCCTAGGTCTTTGCTAGCTAGTGGCAGCTATTTGCTATTTCTTCTCTCTGCTTGTTCTCATACATACATATACGGCTCCTGAAAAAGGGAGGCCTGATTTCAGTTGAATGTAGAGACTCTAGCAGAAAAACAAACAAAATTATTATATTCGTTTTGGTTATTAATATTTAGTAGTAAACATGAATATATAACTAAAGAAGACTTGGAACGTTGGCATGGTTTTAGTGATAGATGAAGCAAAAATTGCTAAGTATGCAAGCTTGGTCATGCCATGATTCTTGTACACGTTTTCTGGAGTGAATTCCTTATCATCCTTATATCTGGTTTTGATCACTGTGAAGAGACTGAATAGAAATGCCCAGTTTACTACAACTGCTATATCTCTCAATTTTTCTAGAGGCATCAGCTGAGTAAATAATATTTGATAGCAGCAAATGTCTTCCACATTTTCCCTGCGGGTATATCTGGAATAACAAATAACAACTGACTAGCATCCTCCACAGGGACATTCCTCTATAAATACTGTTAGACTTCAAGACCATAAAAACCTTCCATGCATTTTACCACAGAGATAATTTTGGTTTGGAAAAAGAACTGAACTTTTTGAAAATATCGCCTCAGAATCTATTTTTTTATGGAAATGTGAGCTTTTGATTAATATTTCATAAAAGAAGAAAGAATTTTTGTTTCAGGAGAAGCAGAAATGAAAACTGAGATTGAAAAATTTTGTCTATGATCCCTAAACATCTCAGTTTAGTAGTACTGCTGTCATACATTAGGAGAATTCTAAATTCAATGTCTCAGTTTGCCATTCTCCTCCATGGATGAGGTTCTTCAGGCTAGCTATTATCCTATTACCAACTGGATTTAAGAGAGGGAAGTTTTATTTTTCATAAAAAGCTCTTTTGTTTTAGTAGGGAAATTTATTGCAGCTTTCCTCCACACAGTTGGTAATTCTTTCCCCCTACCAAAAAAAACCACTTGAACCCTATTTGTGTATACATTTTGTTGATGGAAGTGTTTTGAGAGCTGCTATTTAAAATTATATGATTCACTGCCTATGTAACTCAAAGGAAATAACCCTTTTATGAAGCTAAGAAAGGAGCAACATGTTCAACTGAAACAAACAAGAAAAAAAAGTTGTTAAGTGTGAATTTCTCATGTCATCCTATTATTTTTTTTTTCTAATTTCAAGAAGCATTGTTATCTGAAAGGAAACAAACTGCAAACTATTTGGAGGGTTCAATAATCTACTTCTTTTATATGTCCAGTGACAAACATAGATCAAGATAGAGTCAGTAAACTGTGTATTTGTTTAACAAGAAAAACAGTTTCTCCAACCCTAATTCCCTTTCACCATATAGGTATTTAGTCTACTGTGAGATGAAATATCCCCAACCCATATAGATGACAATTTAGAGCTTGTTATTCTTATCCAGCCTCCCAGAACTCAGCCCACATTTGATCCTCTTGCACTTTTACTATAAGGGGAAGGAATACATTAAAACAACCTTCGAAGGTATCAGTCAAAGTATAAACATCCCTAAGCCAGAAGCCCTTTCTGAGCTCCATGTACATGCTTGTCTTCACCTTAAAGGATAAGACGATAGTAGGCACAAGGGGGTTTTAGCACAAGCTCATGGAGTTTTGTACACAAGCTCTTACCCTTCATCTCAGGACCTGTGCATCTCTTTTTCAGTTTGACAACATGTTCCACTTCGAGGTAGGAAAAGAAGGTTTGTTGAAATTAGTCAGCTTGCAAATGACCTGAAAAAAATGGAAAAGGCAAAAAGTTACTTCTAGCAATGAAAAGGCAAATCTACTTCACCTGCCACAATCAAATGTTTAAAACCACTTTAACCTTCAATAGATTTACTTTTCCAGGCATATTTTAAAATCATAACCCCACAACACAGAATTTATAGTAGATGTGATTAATGCATGCCTTAGGTGCACTGCAGGCATTTGTTCACACACCCACAGTCTGTTATCAGTCAATGCAACTCCACTGTTGTCATGTTTTGTTGCTTGTTTATTTGACCATGGTCTTCATCTGTCCCTTTCTATTAATGCACATACATAACTAACCAGACAAAGTATGATGCCATTGGCTAAATTTTCATATACGTCGTTTTTGGAAAAGATTTCTCTTACTTGATAATTACTGATTTTATAGCTCAGTCTCTCTATGTAAATATAGAAGGCTTATCCAATTAGTGTGTCTGTTTTCAGCAATACTTGTATAGCTAGTCAGGCAGCTTACTTTAATATTGCAAGTCAAGATGAGAAGGCACCCACTGGCTATTTTACCTCTTTTTATGCACTCCAGCATAGTTAAGAACTGGAAGAAAAGAAAGAAGATGAGTTTGGAGCTATCATCTACTGTCCAAACTACAGATTGGACTGAATGCTTATTTACTGAAGATATAAATTAGATGTCTTTAGATGGACAACCCCCCCCCCCCAAATATTATAAAAATACAATATGTATGTAGCAGACGAAGACTCCTACAAATTTGAAAAGAGATTGTATTCATTTTGTTGCCTAGAAACTACTGTGGTCCTACATTACCTGAAAATTCAGTTAATCTGACCATAATTTTACAGTGCTTTTATCATTTGGCTTCCCCAATCTTTCCTTGCTTCTTTGCCACTGTCACTCTCACTTTTACTATGCTAGGTTTAGAAAGACAGTTTTGAATGGAGAAGAGGGTTGGGAGGTTCTTTATGTAATGTATTGAAAACCCAAAGAACGTTGCTTTATTTATTTTGGTTTATACCAGGGATGTCAAACTCATTTTCACTGGGAGCCACATCAGCCTCGGCATTGCCTTCAAAGGGCCGAATATGATTTTAGGACTGTATAAATGTAGGAGAAGTTACATTTGTACAGTCCTAAAATTACATTCAGCCCTTTGAAAGCAATCACCAGGCTGATGTGACCCCCAGTGAAAATGAGTTTGACACCCCTGGTTTATAAAAAACACAGAGGATAAGGACTCTGGTCCTGTCACTGGGTTCCTTACAGTGTCATGAATTATAAAGCCAAAATCAGATAAATGAGAGCTTCTTTGGAGACAGTGAAAACAGGTTCGGATCTGAATTTCATCAATTAACATAGAAATACAGAAGTCTGGACTACTTTATAAATGCCTGTAATTCATTTTATCACATTAACTGAGATGGAGATGAATTTGTACCTTATTTTTCCAATAAGCAGCAACTGAGTACTCTAGTTTCTCATAGGCTGCCTTTGAATGCAATTCAGCCTGTGCAGATGGCCTGCACAGGGATGACACTTCACTTAAGGCTCAATTAGCTTCTCACTGCAGAATTTAAATGGGATTACGTGATACATAAAACCTTGCAGGCCCTGTCTGAGAAGAGGTGACTCACAACCTCTGAAATTAAAAGTTAACATCTGATGAACCAGCAATTTAAGTACTCTATCATATTTTCTTTCTTTTTTTTTTTTTTTTTTTTTTTTTTTTTTTTAATAATGATACTGGAATACAGTCTTTTCTTTGAAATTTTTATTGAAAGTATTCTGGCACATTCAGGAGCCCTAGTTCTCAAAGTCTGGCACATGACAAGAAATATCACACCGTTACTGACATATCTATCTGTGTTATATCTACTGACATATCTATCTCTCTGTTTTCTGTGAAGCATGCGTTTGCTGTGTAGTTATAGGCTGCAACACATTAACTTCCTTTCTTTTTTATCTGTTTTGATGTTTTTAACTCACGAACAGCAAAACTGAAGGTTTCGCTCAACCCATACTAAAGATCAATAGTGGTAGCTGAAATGTTTATTTCATGTTCTGGCAGGGACATATATCTCCAGCCATCAATGCAACTGATAGCCATATGGTCCTTCGAGACTGATTGTAGTACTTTGACATGTAATGGTTGCAACAAAAGGCAAAGATGGATTTGCAGAAAGGGTTTTTGCATGTTACATTTATAACTTGGCAAGAGTCCTACAAAGGCACCTATGAAAAAAGAGCATTTTATTTCTATTCATTGGAAGCTGAACAATTCATTGATTTTTAAATTACCTTCCATTCTTACATGATGCTTTACATCTGTATTTTATTGACTCTCTTTTTCCTCATATAAATAACTTGCCCTTCTGTTTAAGGCTGCTGAAACAGAGAAGTTTCCCTTAAGCTCAACAGAGCAAAATCTGTTTAGCATGCTCTTGTGTGGCAGAATTGTATAATAGAGGAATTAAACTACTATTATAACATAAAAATGTATTTAAATTTATCCAACAAAACCTCTATCTCCATTTCCTTTGAGCCTCTGATGTTTTTCTACTTTTCTTGCTGTTTCATTTTTTGATGAAAAAATGTCTAATGGTAACATGTTTTGAAGAAAGCTTCTAAAAGTATTAAGAGTTTGCAAATTGCTATGTGGTAGGGGAATCCCTAATGCAGGTTATTCCCAGTTGGTAATGATCCTGGAAGCAAAGGTTCATTAGACTTTAAATGCTAGACCAGTTTTAATTCTTAGTTTATTGGAGATTCTTCCTCTTGGTATGTGAGGAAGAGTGTCACAAAAAATGGGTAAAAAAAAAATATAGTTTACTTTTTGCAACTGCTTTTCCTTTCAATATAGCTAAAACAGACAGTGAAAAGACCTAATTCTGAAAAAAAGATTTAGAGGGCCATTATGAAAGGCCAGCTACACAAAATGGGATGCATCAGCAATAAAGGGCTGAAGCCATCCATAAAAGCGTGAACATAAGATTTCTAAGCAGGCACAAAAGGTGATGTTACATATGTACTCAGAACGAATAAGATTCTTTCACTCTAGGGTGTCTAAAACAGCACAAAATAATTATAGTTGTGCAACTGGACTGTGACTTTAATCAATACAGTTGATAGCATCCAGAGACACATTTGAGGGTGTCAGAGCACTGGAACAAGCTGCTCAGAGAGGTTGTGGAGTTTCCTTCTCTGGAGACACCCAAAACTCACCTGGACACATTCCTGTGCAGTTTGCTCTAGGTGAACCTACTTTAGCAGGTGGGTTGGACTAGATGATCTCCAGAGGTCCTTTCCAACCCTAAGCATTCTGTGATTTAGCAGTGTCTGCTGGAGGCCTGTAGTCAGTGGTGTTCCCCAGAGGTCAGTGCTAGGTTCAGTCCTGTTCAATCTGTTAATCAATGACGTGGATGAAGAGACTGAGTACACCCTCAGCAAGTTTGGTGACGATACCAAACTGGGAGGAAGGGCTGACACACCAGAAGGCTGTGCTGCCATTCAGCGAGATCTGGGCAGGCTGGAGGACTGGGCAGAGAATAACTTGATGAAATTCAACAAGAGCAAGTGTAGGGTCCTGCATCTGGGAAGAAATAACCCCAGGCACTAGTACAGGCTAGGGGTGGACCTATTGGAAAGCATAATTGCAGAGAAAGACTTGGAAGTTATGTTTGACAATAGGTTGACCATGAGTCAACAATGTGCCCTTGTGGCCAAGAAGGCCAAGGGTATCCTGGCATGCATTAAGAAGAGTGTGACCAGCAGATCAAGGGAGGTTATCCTGCCCCTCTACTCTGCTCTAGTGAAGCTACATCTGCAGTAATGTGTCCAGTTCTGGGCTCCCCAGTTTCAGAAAGATGACGAATTACTGGAGGGAGTCCAGCAGTGGGCTACAAAGATGATGAGGGGGCTGGAACACCTTATGAGGAGAGACTGAGAGCACTGGGTCTGTTCAGCCTGGAGAAGAGAAGGCTGAGAGGGGATCTCGTCAGCGTTTATAAATATTTCAAGGGTGGTTGTCAAGGGGATGGGACCAGACTCCTTTCAGTGGTGCCCAACGACAGGATGAAGAGCAACGGGCACAGACTGAAACATAGGAGGTTCCTTCTGAATATGAGGAGAAACTTCTTTACTTTGAGGGTGACAGAGCACTGGAACAGGTTGACCCGAGACGCTGTGGAGTCTGCTTCTCTGGAGACATTCAAAACCTGCCTGGATGCATTCCTGTGTGATCTGCTCTAGGTGAACCTGCTTTAGCAGGTGGGCTGGGCCAGATGACCTCCAGAGGTCCCTTCCAGCCCCAGTCATTCTGCGGTTCTGTGTTTCTCTGTTTCCGTGATTCTAAAGCAGACACATCTGCCTGAAGACTTCGCTAGGAGCCTTTGACTGTGTTGATTGTCTACAGACTGTAATGGAAGTTTAAACTTCTACCTAGCTTACATGTAGATACCAGTGTTACGGGTAGCTAAATGCAAATGTTTGAGTCTAGAGTTGTATTTCCCTTGCAGCCTGCTTGGGCATTTAGGAGAGAAGATCAAAGAATGATAACCCGTTTAAAATACGTAAAAGGGAGAATGCTGCTGAGAGAGGACTTTTCAGTGTAGAATATGTGAGCAATTGCATGATACAAGATATGCAAAATGAAGCTAGGAAAAATTTAAACTTGAAATCAGACACACTTTATGGGTAAAAACATTAGAGCACTCAACAGTCAAGGCTTTTTGGTCCAGTCAGGTACTGGAAAGAACCTGAATCAAGATTTATTTGAAATTTTTTGCAGGTCTCAATGTTTTTCTAAGAACTATGTAACAGACTACTAGCAAAAATAGAGAATAATGAATTAATTGCTTGTTACATAAGGCCAGCATTAAGGAAAAGGACAATGGATTATCATAACAGGTTTTTTTGGCCATAAAATCTGCTGCTAAATTTATACTAGTTAATAAACAGGGCCATGAAGGTGGGCACTTACCCCTGACAGCGCATTCATTTTGTTAACACAATGTCTGGCATGGCTTTGTCTCATGCCAAATAACACTCTCCCAGACAGTGCTGAGATACAGTTAAGGAAATAAGATACGTGAAACCTCGGTTTCAAAAGCATGTTTGCATGTCATAAACATAGGAAGTCTGAATTCCTTTTTTTCCCTGCAGTAGTTAAATAACTATAGGACTGTTACTTTGCAGTATGGTTCACTTTATGTAACTTCCTTCCTAATTTATATTTTCTTCCCTCCAGAATGCAAACTATCTTCCAGCACAACCCAAAGTGTATCTTATAGCTGAGATGCAGCAGAAAAATTACTAATGTGCTATTGTTAGCAAATCAAGATCAAACACAGCTCCACACTAATCGCCATAACAAAACAAGAGTTACTGACCTATAAGCTGAAGTTATGATAGCTGTAAGAAGGCCAAGCCTAAGCAATGAAATTGAATGGGTTTCTAATTTCTAATATTGCCAGGTTCTATATAAAAAAATACATAAAGTTGTTATATTTGTATTAATTTTTAATATAATTTGTTTTGAGCCTAACAGAATATTTTATCTGAGAATTGTCCATTTGGTGTATCTGTTATATTATAAAGAGATGTGTTTCAGTGTGCATTTTAAAATACACGTGTTGCAGTTTCTGCATAAAATATAAGTATTTCATGCTTTAACAAATGAGTTTCATTACACAGTGCATATAACTTCTTTATGTGCATCAGTTTCATAATGTGATTTATGATTTTAATGGCATCTATTTTCATACTCTTCCTTTCATAAAAATTAAATGAAGTACTATCTGTTTATCTGTATCTGTTTTTTCTCATAAGCAATAATAATTGGAGGATGTTATGCAGCTCTGGTAAATCTCAGCCTGTGCTGCTCTCATACTTTGCTGTATTTGAATCTTAGCATTTTACATTTCTGTATTCCTGTGCTTCCCAAGGTTTCAACAGACAGGAGCACTATTCCTTCCTGTCACCTTTCTGCCTATGAGCCTGTCTCGGAAATGAGGTCACGAGCTTCTTCTGCTCTTCCTCCTCTCACTAGCACCTGTGTGGGAGGAGGCCATGAGTTCTTGGCTTGGCAGTGGATGGAAACACCCCACTGTGTCCCAAAACTGAAGCTGGTGAGGAAAACATACAGCACCACCCCTCAGACATATTTGAGAAAGGGTGGAAGCTGCAAGGAGTGGGAGTTGTGGACTCACTTAATGAGATATGTAGGAACACACAAAAGGAGACACAAAAGGAAATAACTGAGGAGACATAAGAAAGAGACACTAGGGGAGAGCTGTGAATAGGTGCGGTTTTGGAAAAAATAGAGGAAGCAGAGGACACATATGGAAGAGGACATGCCATGAGGATAAATGATGTTGAAAAGACTGCAGCCATGGCCGACCTAGGCTGCAACAGGGACACCCCTGATGGACTGCAGCCCATAGAGGAACTCATACCGGTGCAGAGGAGCAGTAGAAAGCAAGGGGCAGTGGAGAAAAATAAGTAAGAAAGACTGAACAGCAGAAGGATACCACAAGGCAGAGACCCCAGCCTCCTGTGTCACTCATCACCTCATCAAAGGGATTGAGAGGAGCTGACAGAAGACTTTTTCAACTTGAGAGAACCAGTTAAAAAGACACAGTAAGCAAACATGTTAGGTAAACAGAAAAAAGTGGAAAAGACAGAACTAGAAGTAGAATTGTGATTAAACTCTGGCACAACTAATGAATCCTCAGTATTACACATAATTCATAAGCTGTATGTAGACAGATTCCCAGCAAAAACTTTAACGAAAAATTCAATGTTAACACCTTATGATATTTTTCTTAGAAAGAGAACTACAAGTCTGATACTGAATCTTTCTCTTCATTTTCATAAACCTATAGTAAACAATACCTGCAGCATTTGTTCCACTTATTCTCTATTTCTTAATCACAGCACCATCTTTCTCCTCACATACCTCGCCACTGTGAATGTAGCAAGAATTTTTCCATATGTTTTTATAACAGTTATGTGTCATTCTTTAGGACAAGAAAAAATTAAAAAGTCATCTTCTGACTTCTTTTCCAACCAACAGTGAAAATTTTTTTCCAATACTATAGTCTTTCATTGAATGTGGATTAAAAGTTCCTGGGCCTTACTGCAGGGTTTATACTTAAAAAATGTTTTAATCTGGAAGATAAATATAGTCTTAAAGCTCTTTTACATTTAGAACTATTAGTTAGAACAGTTTGAAAACTATTGTGAAATTGTAAGTTATTTGGTCAAAGAGATTGACTTTATGCAATGCAATACTTGTCAGAGAAGAATAACAATTGTGTAAAATTGATTCTAATGCTACAAAAGAAAATATGAAGGAAAACAACATTGCAACAATTGCAACAAAGACTTGTGAATTCTGTCTCTTGTCTTGCCCATCAGTAACTGAAGGAGAAATAAGAGCCTCAGATTCTAAAGCTATACATAATGGTTAGAGCTGTTCTTCATGTTCACCCTGTAGGAAAGACCACAAGGTAAAACTTTCAAAGGGATGAGAGAGAATTAGGAGTGAGGTCATGCCATATTTTAAGTGTATTTTAAAGGTATTTCTGTACTGTTTAGAATATAAATTTGAAAGTGCATGTCTTAGAAGTATAAATATCATTACTATCCAATGAGATTTAAGGTAGATTTTCAAAGACACTTTTTTAATTTCCAAGGACATTTATTTGTTACAATGCAGATGTCATGACATCCAAAGTTTTTGAACATTTCATCTCTCCTAAACTAATGGTCTGGCTTTTTGTCACTGGAAAAGAGAGGGTAGTTCCATCTACTTATCCTTCCCAAAATGAGGGGTGGGTTTCTATTTCTTTACTTTGAACTTTCAAAGTTATTATGGTCTGTCAAAGTCTGTGTTTGTTTTAACAGTAACAGAAGGGTTTGAATGTGTTGTGACATCCATATGCCTTCTGAAATCAATGAATAATCCTTTCAAATCCCAATAAGAAACTTCTCATGCACACACATAAATCTTATAGCTACTTCTGTTCAACACCTGGTAAAACATATCTGTGTATTGCATATTGTATGGGAATGTTGCGCAAGATTGGTGAGGAGTTTAGTTAAATATAAATATGCTCAAAGTGACTTGCACCTGTCTGTAGAAAAAGCACATACATCACACTAATTGTTTTACTGACCTTATGTGCTTGATGAGTAGAACCTCTGTGTTAGATTACATAGGCCAGTGAGAAACTTCAGGCACCTTATCACTATGTCTGAGATTCCTGCTTTGTTGTCAGAAAGAGCGGGAGGCTGCGACTGCCGCTCGCCTTGAAATACAGGCGAGCTCAGCAGGCCCAGTGATCTTCAAGCAGGGCTGAACTTACCAGCGCCTGTGTCCCTGCTGTGTTACCTCTGCATGGGAGCTCAGGTGCTACTTCGGAGATCCCCCAGTAGAGAGGTAACCAAAATAAAACTTGTTCTTAGCAATTGCATTTGTGGCATCTGGCTCTTCTTGCAACATGCCTGCGTATGTGTACACACAGACGAGCTTTTGTACAGTCAGTTCCTCCACTTAGTGGAAGCTGCCTTTTTATAAAATAATTTATGTGCCATGATACAACAGTATTAACACTAAAACCATTTCAATACATTTCTCCAAAATAATTTACATTAGTATATTACTTTTCTGATTACATAAACCACTACAATAGAAACATCAGAGAGACTATTTTTTTGTCTGAACTTAAGTACATGTGAGTTCTTTCATAGACAGTGGAAAGGTTTTCACTACAAATTTATATATTTCTCATACACTGCTTACCAGCTCTTCTTTCCAGTATATAATGTAGTTCCTCACTAATAAGATTTTAGGATTGTGCCTTAAGTAGAGAGATCCTATTTACAGAGCTATCACTTCAGCTCAGAATAATGCAGGAACCATGACTATATTAGAAACATAGGCCTGAATGGCTTGTTTGCTTCCTGGTCTCCATGAAGATTTTATATCATATCTTAATAGTAGTTCTTTGAGTCATGACCTTTAATAGCCTATGCTTAAAATATTATGTATGCCTTACAGCCTTTAGTGGATCACAAAGCTTTCTGAAGGCCCGACAGTTCTTTTTCTTGCTAGTATAGATCATCGGTAACTACACGAAAGTCAGAGCTATCCCACCTTCAAACTGGAGTGAAAGCAGATTCAAACACAAAGACCTTTCTGTCAGACATCAAATCATGCTCCAACATCCACCACTCGAAACCGTTAAACAGCTAGTGGGATTTTCCGTAACAGCAGAAGCATTAACCCCAGTGTCCTGGACAAATTCCAATACAAGCAATTACACTGTGCCAGTAAATCTCCATACATTTTATTTAGATGCTGCCTTTCTTTTTCTTCTAGTAAAAAATTAGGTGAGGTTTGCTGTGCATTGTTAAACAGGTGCTGAGTTTTACCTAAAGTGGCTGCATGTCAATGATATTTGAAGCAATCGCTAAAAGACACAGTAGAGGCTTAATATATCAATTTAGAATGCATGTTATTCCTCTCAGGATTTTATTGCTATATTCAGGCAGAGGAGTGCTAAAGAAACACAAGAATCTTAAGCAGCTTTAAGTAGAATGCACTGAACTGTTTGTTAGAATTCTTTCACTAATTTTGAACAGAATTGAGCTGACCATATTCTTCCTCTGCACAACTTTTCAGGATCTCAACAACATCTATGTTTCATAGTATAATAAAGATATTGTTTCCATATTCTGCTTACAGAAAATAGGAGTTACTCATATTCTAGACCAGCTACTAGCTTATAGAGAAACTCACTTCTTTCTCAGTCCAGAAAATGGCATTCAGCTTCCTGCTTAGTTTGGAGTAATGGCTTAATCTCTACTCTCACTGCACCTTTTAAGATCAGTTGCTCAGTTATTTGAATTCTCAGTGTTACTTACTCAATGTTGAGTTAAATTTTTCCACAAAAAAAGGCTTGTGAATGAAAAAGGCCAACATCTATATATTCTAGGGTGGTTTTTTTTTTTTTTTCCATTTTAAATGTAATCAGCTTTATTCTCAATACTGGAATTATTTACCTGTGTTAAATATTGTGAGGTGCTTATAACTGTTCTGCAGTGTTAACAAAACAAATTTGAACTTGTTCCAACCTTGTGTAGATGCAATAAACCAACTGCTCAAAAAGAAAGTTGGTCTTTATGTATTTGTGACTAATTAGTTATTTTTTGCACAGTGCTTTGAATATATAAAATATTTTCTAAATGCTAGGCATCGTTACATAGGACAGAGTCCACTGCAGAGATAAGAAGTGCCTTTACTTGGTGACCTGTGGTCATATCTTTTGTAGCAGCTTCATATTATTGTACAAGAACATGAAAGTTTGTACGATTTACCAAATCGTTTCCTGAATGCATTTCACCAAATCAAATCATCACATTTCATTCACTTCAGAAAGAGTAAATCTAGGCTACCAGTTGTATAGAAATTCTGCTATAAATTATACTATCTAGGTGTACTTTGATTGAAATCTTTTAAAGTAAGGTGTAGATACTTTCAGATGTTTCTAGCAGATCTTTTTGATTCCTTTTTTTGAGGTAGAAGTGACATTAAGTTAAAATTTCAGAAATCTATGAAAACTAAAAATGTCAATGAAATTCTGACTAAAACTAAAGCACTTCTAGTTTGTAAACTGTTTAGCTGGGCTAAGGAATCAGTTCCAATCCTGTGTCTGTCTTTGTGTCCTGGTTTAACCCCAGCCAGCAGCTCAGCCCCCACAGCTGCTCACTCACTCACTCACCCCAGCGAAATGAGGGAGACTATTGGAAGAATAAAAGTAAGAAAACTCATGAGTTGAGATAAAGACACCTTAAAAGGTAAAGCAAAAGCTGCACATGCAAGCAAAGCAAAGCAAGGAATTAATTTACTACTTCCCATTGGCAGGCAGGTATTCAGCCATCTCCAGGAAAGCAGGACTCCCTTGCGCATAACAGTTAATTGGGGAGACAAACACCATAACTTCGAACATGCCACCCTTTCTTCTTCTTGCCCACAGCTTTCATTGCTAAGCATGATGTCCTATGGTATGTAATATCCCTTTGGTCAGCTGGGGTCAGCTGTCCCAACTGTGTCCCCTCCCAACTTCTTTTGTGCCCCCAGCCTCCTTTTTTTTGGGGTGATGTGAGAAGCAGGAGAGGCCTTGACTCTGTTTAAGAATTGCTCGGAAGTAACTAAAACATGCATGTGTAATCAGCACTGTTTTGGTCACAAATCCAAAACATAGTCCCATACTAGCTACTATGAAGGAAACTGACTCATGTGCAGCCAAAACCAGCACATTTTGGCAGATCTGAATTTCTTGCCTTCTTGGCTGCCTTAAAATCCCAAAACTCGGACCTCATTTTCCAGACTTAAGATGTTGGCTGTTTACTGAACTGAGATTTATGGGACACTGATGGAACCTAATGCCAGCTACAAGACAAATTCCAGAACTGCTACCTACCCTAACTAGGGTAAATTGTCATGCAGCTTGAACCTCCTGATATTCTGGCAGGGAGAGGAGGAGAGATCTTGGCAATGGAGTAGTTGTGGCAGCATTTTGATATCTTCCAAATCAGACATAATTTTTATTTTTTGATGTAAAATAGGCATTTGCATACTTCAGACCTTCTTACTCATCCCATGTTTGACTTAGTTTTCCGAGTTCGTTTTGGGATATCTCACAGAGCTGTAGTATTGAGCTTGAAGTAACCTCTAACTTCACTTGAATTTTATTAAAATTAACACTAATCTTTAACCACGAGACATTTAGAAACTTATTTTCACAGAAATGTGCTGTGGTTTTAAACAGTTGTTAACCAGTCCACAGCTTGTTTTTTTCCCTTTTTATAGTCTGAAGCCTGTGTAAAGGATTCATATGCTGCTTCCATTTAAAAGTGTAAAGTAATAGTTGTTCCTGACCTCACCTGTCAAATACTCCTGGAGGCATTCTCTCTGCATCAATAACCTGCAGGCAGAATGCTTGCGGGAAATATTACATGGTTAGTGTTTAATGTGCTTCATATGACAGTGCAGTTTACCCCACTCCTTTCACCATATACTCAAGAAATACAATGCTGGAAAATGGATTCTATGTGTGTTTGGCTCTGGAGGCATATTTCTACAAGCCCAGTTGAATTCTGAGCCCTGTGCTATCAAGCATTTTAATAGAACTACTACTACTTAAGAATACCCTTATTACTGTTATTAGTACAGCTGCTATTAGTACGAAACAGAGTTGATTTATGAAACTGCAAAGCATTGTTAAATAACTCAGTGTCACAGTATAGTGCTTTTCATTTGTTATTTATTTTCATTCTACAGTCTCTTACTTCATCTACACTGTGCAAGAAGACCACATCAGACAACTAGACCATCTGTATACATCCAGGCAATCAGACTTCAAAATATGAAGATACAGGATTAATTCTGATCAGTTGCAGAGGTTAGCTAAAATTCTGGTTTGTCAAAATTGAATCATTTTCTTATACGGATGTGAGTTTTATATCTGTAGTACTGACAGTAAAAACAATGTGTATATTAAAAAAAAGAGAATTTTTGAACTGTGAAATGGAAGTCATAATGTATAAATAGCAAATAATTTAAGGGATTACTGATCAATTAAGGAAAAATATGCCAAGCATAAACATGGGTGCAGCTTTTTTATTTCTTCCATACAAAATAAAGCAAGTTTCCTGTATAATTAAATCTGTTCAATGTAACCTCCTCTTTTAAAAGGTTTTTCCACTGTCAAGGTGGAATGACTTTTTAACAAGTAAAATACAACGGAAGGATACATTCAGCTTCTGACTATCATTTTAGAAGCCAAGCAACAAATTTTCCCACTATTCTGTTGCTGAGTATGGTTATGTTGCCTAATTTTTTTTCACTTGGGGGAACTCTCCGCTTACACACAAACTATGTAATTGACTTACAAGGTTTGATACATGTAGCCTGGACCACAGAAAGCAGCATGGGAGAGTAGTGTCTCCAGTGTCAATCTGGATCCAAAAGCCAGTTTATGAGGATCGCAAAGTGTAGCTCATGAATTCCAATAACCTTATGCCAAGTTACATCAGCTGCAATTCTGAAAACCTATGAGTTTTTGCCATCAGGCTTGAAAGAATTCCAAGTAAGCAAAAATAACATAGTTGAATATAAATAGTTACTTAAACATAACTGTAGCATTAATTACTACTTCTTTGAAAAAACAGAGAAGCATTCAGATATAACTGAAGTACCTTGTGTATTTTTTATACTGTGTTTATTACTGTTGACATGCTCAAATTAAGTTGACTCTATATTTTAATGTCTTATACTTTGATCCTAATATCTGTGTTTATTGAGTATTCAGATGATATAATTTTCCTAAGTGATTTTTTTCCTATTATTTTTATTCCTTAATTTTGTTTTGGTTTGGTTTGGTTTTTGTTTTGTTTTGTTTTGTTTGTTTTTAATCCTGGCTGTTTTAAAATATGCTTTATGTACTTGATAAAATCTGAGCTTGAAAATATGAGTAGATTATTTTCCCTTGATCAGAAATAAACTTTGTCACAATTTAAAACTCTTCAAAAAATAATTACTAATGTATTTATTTCAGCAGTATTTTCTTCTCATCCACACATCAGATAAACGAATCCAAACTAAATTTCATTTAGTTCAAACATTTAGGAAAATCACTTGTGAAAAAAGTCATTAATAGTTGAATACTCACATATTAAAAATTCTTTTTCTAATTAATTTATTTTTTTTTAATTACTTTTCTTTTATTCACACCATGGATGGCAATATCAGAAGAGGTGCAGTCTAGGATTACTCTTAAAATACAATAGTATAAATAAGTAAATTGCTCAGCCTACCTTAAAAATGAATTATTAATATTACATTGGTGGCATACTGATGAACTATGCACCAGAAACTAAGAAATCAATTAATATATTTCTAAGCAAAACAATCTGGAAACCCTTGGGCATGGTGAGAACGCTATCAGTTACAAAGCTAAATATTGGATTAGCTTTTCAAATTTCTGAGCTCTGATCACTCTTTTTACAAAAAGAAAATGATAGAATGACAGGTCAGGAAGCTCCTCCAGGGGGTTCCTGTATCAGAGGCACCAATACAGTAACAAATCATTATGACAGCATTGCAAAACAATAACAGGCTGAAACTTTGGGTGAATCACTGAAGGATTCATTACAAATTCAAAAAATTCATAACTATAAGATACACATGTAAAAAATCTACGTATAGAGTGCTGTACAGAGAAAAATGTTAGGTGACACCACCCTCTACATAGGAGAAGTAGGGATGGTGCCCACTACTGGAAGCAACAAGTATTCAATGAACCATTCAACAATCATACCCCTTTCTGAAGAAAATAGACCAACTATACTCCCAATGCTAGAAACTGGATTTTGCTTGAGCCTATGGAATAGTAAAACAGGCATCTAAAATGAATGTGCATCTCAGAGGAATGTGTAATGCAGTAATGAGGAGGAATAAAATACACGCATTTCTAGTTAATAGCTTAAAAAGACCTACACAACCAAACTTTGTCCATTTACTGATAAGAAGCCTACATATTTTTATGTCATTATTCACGAAAAGCCAGAGGATGGTGGAGCACTGGGACAGGCTCCCTGGAGAGACAGTCACGGCCCCAAGCCTGACAGTGTTCAAGAAGTGATTGGACAACACCCTCAGACACATGGTGTGAAATTTGCAGTTGTCATATGCAGGGACAAGAGTTGGACTCGATGATCCTTGTGGCTCCCTTCCAACTCATGACATTCTATGATTCTGTGATTCTATGATTTGAATAACTTTGTAATACTACAGCCCAAAACAGTTAAGGTATGACCAGATCTATGCAAATAGTGCACAGGTAACAGATACGTAGATTTAGATGTAGAATTAGTCATATATTTTAAAACAGTCCTTTTACCAACTTGTGTTTTTTATTTCAAAAATATGAAGAACTTCTTAACATGGAGGATCTTCAAGCCTCAATGAGGAAAGAGAAAGGTACAAGGATTCTTCTGGACTGTTGGTTTTGTTACAAAGATACTGTAGGATCTCAAGTGTAGTGTCTTCTGAAATTAAGTTATCCCATACAATGTGAATAAAAAGCTTTTTAACTACAGAGAAACTATAAAACTACCTACTCAAAGGGATATATTTTCCTGACAAATAGAAAATCCCAGAAATATTGTAGACATCATTTTCAAAAGTATCCCATGATTTTTGTTATGGCCATTTTAGATATCCAATGTTATGTCCAATTTTCCCTTGACACAGAGCAACTGGATTTTTTACTAAAAGAACTCACATTTCATGTAAACTGAAAACTACTACATTGGAAGTGATAGTCACAAATGCAAATTCCATAATTAAAAAAATAAGGGAGCATACCTGTCGGCCTCAAAGTCTGAGACAAGAAATAACTACTTTTTTTAATAGCTAAATAATTATAGTAAGTTAAACATTATGCCACATTTGGATAACTATAAACAAAAGTTCTGATTGTTAAGGTTATTATTTGTCATCATCTATGAAAAATCACTTCTGGAAATATTGTCAGCAATACTTACATTTCTTTGGTTTAATCTTATAAACGTAGGCTATCATAACGTCAATACATTCCTATAGTAGACTTCATTTTGTTATATGTGCTAGCTGTTTGTGGCACTCTTACTTCTGAAATACCATTCTCAGTTAATTTTGGAGTATTTTAAAAACCACATTTACAACTTCAAATTGGAATTCCCTGATGAAATCTGGAATATGGTGGAATATGAAGATTTGTGGTAATATAACTCACTAAAGAGAGGCTTCTGTAGACACAATTTTTGTGAAAGGAGCTGAAATTCCAGCTTAAGTAATGATGAACTCTCACAGTGTCCAGGATTCATTGCATTTAGGTTGCAATACTAGAAACTTTCTCTCATTGACCAGTGTATCTTCTTGGGCTGAAAAAAAACCCAACAATCCAAACCTGCTTTGCCTCTCAGGGAGACTGAATAATGTCATGGTTGGCACAATTAACAAAACATAGGAAAAAATAAGCTAGAACTTTATTATTATCATTTTTTACTAGAACTCCTTCAAATTACAATGAACAGTTAAAATAATTTTCTTTGTTATGGCTGTCATTATTGATAGCATCTTAGCCCCACAGCCGCATGGCTCTGTCACACAGTAGGGTAGTAGAAGGCTAATGAGGAGGCAAAAGAAATCCACACCAGCATGTACTAAATTGAAAACCAGACACTGTAATTGATACTGCTATGTGTCCTACTGTACATTGATCTCTTGTAATTGTTTTCCATTATTGTCTTAGAAAAGTGGATGTGATTACCTCAGTATTTGCAGTGTTACAAAACACAGAAAATAGACCTGGAAAGGCACTTAAGGTATCATGTAATCCAATTTTCTGCCATAGGACAGAATCAGTTTTAGCCAAGGTATTCCTAACACATTTGCTTTACCCATTTTTAAAAAAAAAAAAAATCAGTGATATGGGTTCTAAAAGTTCCCTGGACAATGTACTACAAAGCTTAATTACCTTCACCAATAGAAAGATCCTTACCTTTTTTAACATCTAACTTAAATATCCCTCCTTGCAAATTAAGCCCATTACCTTTGGGCCAATGGGATAAAGAACAGTTAATTGTCTTCCTCTTTCCAATTGCCTTTTATTTACGGGAAGGCTGTTACCTTGTCTTATAGTCTCTAAATTTTCCTGAACACAAAAGTAATAGAAAAAGACAGAGCTGTGGGGCACCTTCAGAAGTAAATTGTTAAGCAAGTGTTGAAGAAATTCTGGAGTGAGCAATTAATTTTCTGTGTATTCACTGTGCTTGACTGAAAAGATTCTTGATGTAAAGAGTTTGAACATCAAAAATTATGTATAGACATATATATATGAAGGCAGACTTAACTGTATTTTACTAAAATAATGAATATATTGTAGGTATTCTATCCTCTTTGTAGAACTATTCTACCAGATTAAGCTAATTTGAGACGATGAAAGGATACACTGTGTTATTTTATTGGAGTTGCATAATTAGCAGTATTTCACATACGAGTCCAAGTTTATGAATGCTAATGTAGTGAGACAGGCAGAAAGGAAGGATTTTATTCTGCTTCTCAGATTAGAATAATTCTTAAAACTCGTGTAGACATAGGTTTGATTTTTTCAGTAAAATGAAATTAAAATATTCTAGAATAATTAACTAAATAAAAGTTGTGGAAAGGTATAGGATTCTACTTACTTTGTCTGAAGCCAGCAGTATGAAAGATTTGATACACTAAAATGTATGATCACTAACATTCTGATTCTAAAAACAGATTACCTGAGTAAAAATAATTCTCAGTTTATAAGAAATATCGTTAAGTGTTTAGAATAAGTTTTAAAAATAAAAAGTAAAAAAAAAAAAAAGTTTTAGCTATTAACTGGCTCTTCAGAAAACATTTTTTCCCCCAAATGGTGTTTCATCTCTGTGACAGATACACTTGACATGCTCCTCAGCCAAACCAGCAGCAGTTTGATGCAAGCTCCAAAGGAGGTAAGGGCCTGAGCTGCAGCTGGGTCAATACCTCCTCTTAGGAAACCCACAAGGAAGCAGAACAGCACACTGAACACCAAGAAGCTGTGGGTGCAGAGAGTCTTGTTTATATCTTTCTCACTGTATGCAATTTGACTACAAGCCAACCACATTATTCCATAAATATGACATCCTGGGTGGAGCCTACTTTGAGCTCTTTCTGCTAAACAAGCATGGCTATATGACGATGATATTTTACTACTCACAGACCACTGGATGAGCCCAATTTAACTTTTATTTTAATAATTTATCTGAAGTAAACGCTTATTAACTAGATTTAATCACTTAGAATTATAAGATCATGTGATTTTTAGTATACTGTCTGCCTCACATCACTTAGTAAGTTAAATTTGCTGAAATCTTAAGCTCCATGTTGTAAAGTTCTGCTTATATTCACCAAACTTGGATCTGCTTAATGAAAACAAAAGCAGCTACAGACCATCATGGACACCTACGAGATAAGTCCTGTTTTGCACTCTACTGGGAAGAACAGAATTTACTTGGATAAAATAATCCCTTTAAGGCCAGCATGAAGCTACAGACCATTACGGACACCTGCAAGATAAGACCTGTTTCACACTTTGCTGAACAAACAGGGTTCATTCAGACAAAACAACACCTTCAAGGCTGGCACAAAGCAGCTACGGACTGTAAACAATGCCTACAGCTAAGCAAAACAAAGGCCTGCCTGAGATCAGTGAAAAGGATCCAAAGAGAGGCAAGAAGACCTCAGACTCAACTATTGCTATTGGATGGAATTATGGCAGGAGGGGANTCCTGGGTGGAGCCTACTTTGAGCTCTTTCTGCTAAACAAGCATGGCTATATGACGATGATATTTTACTACTCACAGACCACTGGATGAGCCCAATTTAACTTTTATTTTAATAATTTATCTGAAGTAAACGCTTATTAACTAGATTTAATCACTTAGAATTATAAGATCATGTGATTTTTAGTATACTGTCTGCCTCACATCACTTAGTAAGTTAAATTTGCTGAAATCTTAAGCTCCATGTTGTAAAGTTCTGCTTATATTCACCAAACTTGGATCTGCTTAATGAAAACAAAAGCAGCTACAGACCATCATGGACACCTACGAGATAAGTCCTGTTTTGCACTCTACTGGGAAGAACAGAATTTACTTGGATAAAATAATCCCTTTAAGGCCAGCATGAAGCTACAGACCATTACGGACACCTGCAAGATAAGACCTGTTTCACACTTTGCTGAACAAACAGGGTTCATTCAGACAAAACAACACCTTCAAGGCTGGCACAAAGCAGCTACGGACTGTAAACAATGCCTACAGCTAAGCAAAACAAAGGCCTGCCTGAGATCAGTGAAAAGGATCCAAAGAGAGGCAAGAAGACCTCAGACTCAACTATTGCTATTGGATGGAATTATGGCAGGAGGGGAGGGTAAATAGCCTGTAAGGGTATAAGCACCCACAGATTTCTAAGATTGGCTGGGACCTCTGCGAAGGCACCCAGCTCAAGCCAACCCTGCTGCTGTACTACTCCATTAAATTATTTATTTCTGCAAACTTTGATGCCTGAAGGTTTGCTTTGAGTGATCTAGGATCCTATCCTCATTACCAATGAACTTCAGTGCCTGAGAGCTCTCCTCAAGAGACCTGGGATCCAGACTGTGGAATGACCTGACACCAGGCCCCTAGAGGGCAGGTAAGCAGGTTGAAATACACCATGATGAAACTTTGAAATCTTTGCCAAGTGACATAAAGAATCAGGTGTGGACATACAATCCCTTGGCCATAAATACATATAAGCCCTTACCTGTTCTCCCTTACCCTCTGTTTCTTAGACATGAACTTCTGATCAAGTCTGGGGCCAAGTTTGGGTCCAGCTGCACCTAGACTCTGAGAAGGAGTTTAGAAAGCAAGGGGCTCCGTTCTGAACCTCCTTACTCAACAGGAGGGCGTCCCTCTATCCTTTCATATCTCCTGTCCCCACACAAATCACTCTAAATCAACTCTCACACAATTCAGCTTGGCATATTTCCTCCATATAGTAACTTTGCAATCAAACTCTGTTAAGTTGTACTTTTCTTTAAGTGATCTAAACATTGCTCTGCGGCAAGCAGGACCTTAAATCACCCATGCACGACAATCTCAGCTTTGAAATCGTGTGTACAAGCAATATATTTTTTAATTCCTTTTTCTATATATCCCTGGATATAGAAACAAAATATTCATGCAAAAGCTTTCAAATCTTACTAAAGTGACATCAGAAAAGATGAGACAGTAACCCAGATCCAAACAATAGAGGAAAATGGAACGTTTCAAGTAGATGAATCAAAATAAACAACTAAACAAACTAAGATAGAAGACTCACAAGAAAACCCATTTTTTTCCCCAATTGAAATGAAAAATAAAGAACAAAAACATAGTGTGAATTAGCACTTATAACACAGACAAAATTGTGTTTTAGTAACCTGATAAAGCATGATGTGATTGTCTTTTCTATTCCTACAACAAACAAGAATTTGGACACTCACCATGTCATTAATATAAATTAGAAAAATATTTCTTTTCCTCTGAAATCAAGCTTTTACTTTGTAAATGTAAAGCCAGTATGATATTCACTGTATCTTAATGATATTTTTTCCTTTCTATATTTTTTATTAATAATCACAATGGTTGAAAATTCTTTCTTCTCACTGCTGTCTTCAGGAATTTTCATACAGAGTTGATAATGCAGGTCTTACTCAAGAAAAAAAAAAAAAAATCACTCAAATCAATCCAAGTAGGGACCCTTTCCTTCTTTCCTTTAGTAATTCTTACTTCTGTTGATTGCTCATGGCCAAGATTAGTAGGTATCGTTACTGAAAAAAAATACAGACAAAACCATTTCATCCTATTGGATAGTAGAATATTTAACTCAAGGACAATAAAAGATCAGCACAGTGTGAATATTCTTGGGCTTATTGTTGTGTGCAGTAGAAAGCATGGCTGAACTTCACTATAGATGGTGACATTTAAATTGTCCATTTCCCAGTTTGTTTATATTTTTGTCTGTCCATTTAGCAGAACTTTGATGTTTCCTGACATGTAACTTCAGTGACTAGCCATGAGCTTAGAAAAAAATGAATGTTTTTGAGGTGAAAATGATGGGCCTTCTAACTACATGAACTTTTGGTAAGGACACACACATTTCTCTTCACTTAAATCACCTCTAAGTTTGACCCCAAGACTTTTCATTGGTAAAAAACTGCTGCTGCTGCTGCTGTGCTTTCATTTGATCCACAGGCTGTTACAGTTCCCCATCCTAACAAAGAAGAGGTATGTGTGAGGCAGGTGTTAAGACATGAAACTGCAATTCAAAGGAATTCTTATTATGAATCCCATGGCACTATGTCAGCACTTGAAAGCTTCTGTACTAGAGAAGGGGAAACAGTAGGCTGAAAGACACAGGATAGTGTAATATTATTGTGCCTTTCTTTAAACCAAGATCTAAGCAAAACATGTTTGTTTCTCCCAAGAGGCTTAATTCTCCTATAGTTGGGGGAATTGATGGTTCTAAAAGTCAGCAAGGATAGGAAGGAGTAACACAGCACACACATCAGTGATATATATTTACAATGGCATTTTTATTCCTGGTGCCTATATCCAGTAAGAACTGAAAAAAATAACACATCGTGCATTTATTTATTGTGTTGTTTCCAGAGTTAATACATACATCAGTGAGCACAGCACATCAATAAGGGACAGAAATCATTAAGTGTGACTTTAATCAGACAGAGAACTGTGAAAACACTATGTGGTGCTTCACATTGGCTTGTCCTCAGTTGCATCTCTATCAAATTTACTTCTGTTTGAAGAGTATAACTGCTAAGCCTGTATTCCTAACCTGGAATTTCAACTTTGTTGTTTTATTTCATTCATAACCCACACAAGTTTGGCAGCTGAGTGCAAGATGTGCTAAGAAAGTACCCACTTCCTCTTCCACATGCCTTGGTCTGAAGCGCTACCCTTTGAAAAAAACTGTGTCCTGTCACCTAAATTGGGATGCAACTACGGAAGGCCTTTGTTTTGTAATTTAGTAAGGAAAATAGTTGATTTAATCTAGTCTTCAAGCACAATATAAACATTAAATAAGAACTGGTGGAAGCCAAACAGCCGCAGTAGGGCGTATAATGGAAAACATACCATATTTACACAGTGATTTTTATGACTTTTAAACTAAGTCAACTTGTGGCTCACCCATAGGTTTATCATAACCAGGACAACGGCACGTAGCTGACTAATTTAGAAAAGGTTAAGAGCAAGGTGTGTGTACTCACTCTGCCTTTTTGGTTTGGTCTAATTGCAATGTACTGCAATGTAAGAGAGCTCGAAGTCCCATGGAAGAGTTCCTCTGAAGCAGACACGAGTTAAGCACAGAGATGTCATCCTCAAATGGCTGTGAATCTTTGTCAGGGAAGATACCTGAATGGGAAATACCCATGATAACTGTTGGACAGCTGTAGATGTATTTACAGTCCTTCTTCTGGAGCTGTGCCAGGTGCAAGTGCCCAGGGTCTCTGTGAGGGGAGGCCAGGGCTGCCCCGTGCCACACACAGACGGTTCCAGCAGCTCCGACCACCCACTGCAGGGCACGGCTGAGCCCCCAGCTGAGGTGGTGCTGCCTCAATGAAATGTATTTAAGCAAGTGCAGAAAATACTACAGAGACAGAGTGGTAGTGGGGGGCGGAGAGAGAAAAAAACGAGTGAGAAGCAACAGAGAGAAGATCAAAGTGATGAAAGGAGGAAGAGGAACAACAACAACTGAGTGTCAGAGCGCACTGGAGCAGGAGGAGGGAGAAGCACGGAGATGCAGAGAGAAACTGCCACCTCCTGCAATGCCCCGTATGATGTTGGTTACCTCATGAAGAGACTGAGTGTAACTTGTAGTGATGTAGAAGGGGAGATGAGGTACCCAGAGTGATGAAGAGCCTGGGAAAAGGGGAGGAAAAGTGCTTTACCCAAGTGTGTCATGTTTGTTTCTTTTTTCTCTTGTTTTTTGCTTCCCAATACCTGAATCAGTAATTAAAAAATTATATTAATTGACAATAACTGAAGCTAATTTCCCAAAGTTGAGTCTGTTTTGGCCATGAAAGTAAGTGGTATTTGTCTCCTGTCTTGACTCCCTGCCTTTGTCTCGAGCCACAAGCTTTCTCATTCCTGTTTTTCCTATTTTCTCCCTCATCTCACTGAAGAGTAAACAAGCAGCTGGGTGGGAGTTTGGCTGTGAGCCAAGGCTTACCCAACACAGTTGCAGACTTTGCATGTCTGTATAGCACAGACATGTAGCAAGGCCAAGAAAATAAGCTAATTTGATTGCAAATATTGATATATATCTACATGTGCTTATATATACTCTATATGTAGTTAAGGAAAAATCAGAATTTTAAACCCAGCCTGTGTTCCTTAAATCAGTAGAACAGTTTCACAAACACTACTACAAACAGCAATAATTAATGTCTAGTAGAACCAATGGAAGAAAGCAGTAACAAGTGTTGTATACAAGAAAAAAGAGAAACTCTCTCTCTTTTTTTTTTTTTAATATATTTTAATAGATAGTGTAGATTAATTGGTCTAGGCTCATGGTGTTAAAGACCACGTGAGAAATATCACTTGTCTTGTGTGATGATATCTTCCCAGGAAATATTACTTCAGTTTGGATAGTTCAAATGTTTGCTTCTTTCCTGCTAGAAAGATGATATCTTTTATTCCTGAGCCAATAGTTGTAATTATTAACAAATCTGGAAAAGTTGTCGCTTGTTGAATTTATATTGAATGTGGACATACTTAAGTCCAAAGTTTGGCACAGTTCTAGCTGTAAATGTACTTGCTAGTAAAGCAAGGAAAAAAAAAAAAAAGAAAAACATTGAAGCAGTTGTAAGAGCAAACAAGAGCTTAACATTATCTCATATTTATTCTGATAAGGATATACACACTATGGAAACAACTATTCTGCGGAACACTGAATAGTTTTTCACTATACGTGGTTTAAATTCTAGAATATAATTGAAATATTTCTTAATTCTTTCTTTTTAACTGAAACAAACAAATGAACAAATATTTAAATTGCTAGTGGAAACTGCTGTGTATTAGAGGAAAAAAAAAGTCTTCCAAAATACTATAGCTGTGTTTACTAACCAGGTTTCCTTTTTCAATTTAAGTCCTTAATTGCATAAATAGGTCTCAATACATCTTTGCTTTAAGGTCATAGGAAGTGAGATTAAATTACTCTTCTCAGAAATAATTTGACAATATGAACACACTCAGTTAACAAAAGATTATTCAAAGCTTTTACCCAGATACGTAAAACATCACATTATGAATCATTTTAGTCTGACCTGTTTCATGCATGGTATTAAGTCACAGTGCACAGTATAAAAGACAAATTTGAAAGACTTTACAATGTTTGTAACCTAGTTTACAAAATCTTCCCACATACTAAACCCATAAAGTTTGTCTTGTAACTCTCAGTTCATGAATGGAAGAATCCATCCCCTTTCAATTTGTACTTTAAAAGCAAGAACCAGAAATGTCACATGCTTCATGTATCCTCTCAACGCAAAATAAAAAACTTAACCAAAGATGAGAGCTGTCTTTTCATCAAGCAAAAAATTTAGGTTCCACAGAGAAAATAATAACTTTAGAAAAGGTTTTGTTAATTAAAAACTATAGAAGTAATTCTGACTGCATGAACATCAGTGCCATAAAACTATTTGGCATCTCTATATGATAAAGGAAAGAAAAAAATAGTGAACACAGGGGTAACAACCGAAATCTGTTCTCACTTTTAAAATCTTTACTTTATGCTCGATACAGGCTATATCTGTGTTTGTACTCTAGATTTATAGAATGTTATTGTCTCATATCTTAATGAAAAAGAAAATAATCCAATTAGATATTCACACAGCCCTGTCACTATACAACACCAAAGAGAAAGCATAGTTTGACTTTTGAGTACATGACCTCAGTTTGCACTACTATGTGCTAAAAAACCTGACCAATCCTTAATAATCTTTGAGTATATTTTGATAGGGACACACAAAGAAAAAAACAAGGAAAAAGTGAAAAAGCATTCTGAAATGCAAAATGAGCAATTGTGCAGAAAGATTAATTTATCTTCTGGAAAGTTTCTAGGGATTTTGACATTTCTACTGAATTAAAAGGCCTGCTTACTTTGGAAATGACAGTGCTGTCTCAACACATGAAGAGCCACCTCCTGTCTGCCATTTTCGAGTTCTTGTTTCAAGAAATGTAAAACATACTCCCTCCAAATGATGCATGTGCTTTAGTGCAAAATATACCAATGGTTAAGCATCTTATTTGCAAATGTATGAGGAAGCCTATGCATTAGATGAAAGCATGTAGGTGTATTGACTCTTCCTTAAGATCACACACAAAAGTATTGTTATTGTTTAGGTCATTAAGTCTGAAGACTTGTGCATTATTTAGGTGCAACAACAGCAATTACAATTTTTATGTGGATATTTCTTTTTTCTAAGAGTTGAAACAAATTCAATTGAATAAATAAATGTATGAAGTACTAAAAGCAGAAGTCACACAGAACTCATATGCAAATGTAATTTATTTTAGATATGGAAGAGTGGATGTGATCTGAAAGACTGTCAAAGAATTGGTGTGTTCAGAAAGGTGACAAAGACCAAAGGTGTATTAGATAGATGCCGATTACATTTGATCTTGGTTCTTTGAGTAACTTCACCAGAGCTCAGTTGATTGCAAATTGAAATGTGTTTGTTAATTAAAATGAACATTGAATAGCTGCAAATACACCAACTTCTGCAAACACTTCTTGAGCCAAGGAGTGGAGATTTACTTCTAAACCTGGTTTGGAGGTTTTGATTCTCACAGCAAGAAGTGTCAGCTGGAGTATAGGCCTGCTTGGAGAAATGTGCTTAGAGAGACAGAAATTATTTCCCTGAAATGAGGCCGTCTTATTGTTTGCCCACAGCATTCAAATATAGGACAGTACAAATAAAAAACTTGGCAACACAAATAAAGATTTGGTTTTGGCCTAGGATGCAGTCACACTCAATCAGACACCATCCATCAGGTCATTCATGTGCATGAGTTTGCTTAAACACTTTCCAAGTAAGGTAAGAGCTGTTAGCTGAAACTACCATCCAGTGATAGGTAATCTCCCTGATGCTTCACTAAACTTGGTCATTGCTTCTTCAGCTACAGCTGACAGTTAAAGAAACTGTTTGTTTCGTGCTTTCTTGCTACTGCTTCCCAGCAGTGAGTTTCCTAACTGCTATCCAGATCGCAATTAAGGAGTTCAAGACCTGGGGGGAGTAGTGGCTTTGCTCCTACTCCTGCTGCTGGAGGGTGCAGAAAGCAAGCTTGGAGTGCAAGATGTGGTATCTCCTTGTAAACAACCTCAACTCTGCTGAACAAGAGCGTGTACGTGTGTAGTTACTCCAAAAACCAAGGGACAGCTTTCATGGGATTGACTGTTATTCTTCAGTAATTTGCTCAGTTATCAAAACTATTAACACTGTTGCTTAGTTCCTAATCTGAAAAATACAGTTAACAGTATTTATTAAGCTCATGGAAATCTTGTGAAGATATAGCACTGAAAACATGCCAAGTAGTCCAGGTAGTAGGACTAGAATCCGTGACAGAACCTAAGATACTTAATCTTTTTCCTAGCAAATCCAGTGTTGTGTTGGTAGGTTACTTCGACTGCAAGAAAAACTGCTTTTAACTATTATTTTTGTTTTATCTACATTAGTAAGTAAAACAGCCCAGTAACTATTTGCAGAAGCCCCTGTGGCATAGCGCACCTGTATCTCCATACTCCTGAGAAGTTCAGATGTGTCCAGGTTGGCTCCTGGAAACTGTTTGCAGGTTAGTATCCATACTTGGCACAGATTGTCTGGACTGAGTTGACTGACCTGAATCAAAGCTGTGCCAGGGACCACCTTAACAACTGAACAGTAACATCAGTTCAATTTCAGTAGTTAAGCCTATACCCTGTTCAGTTTATTCGTATAGATGTAATCTCTCTGTACACTTCATTAAACTTTTTTAGTTCACTAGAAGATGATTTACTGTTCACATCATGTAAAAGCCTAACTGAATGGAATGGCAGCTGCCTAGATTTTTTTTTCAACAAGACAAAAAAGAAAATACGGGTGAAAACTATAGAAGTTCATGGAAACATGCGATTTTTCATGGTAGACAGATAAAAGAGTCTGTAGACAAAAAAGAGGACATAACCCAGATTGTGGCGCTTACCTAGGGAATGGATGGCCAAGTATCAAACCTCACTGCTTAATAGTATATTGAAAGTAATTACCCCCTTAATATGAGTATTGACTGTTTGCTTTCTGTTTGCTTTACAATGAAAATAAAATTCAGAAGTTCTTCATTTTACTCAAGAAATGGAAAATCTCAAAAACTCTTCTAGGATGTTTTTCTGACCTAGTAGGTTAGTGAGTGTCTTCTAAAAACAATCATTAGATATTACACATTAAGAGCAAATATACTTTCATTAAAGACCATTCCAAGACCATTCCTGGGAACAGGAATATGATAATAATGACTTAATATATCAAACACTATCAACTATATAGGATCTCTAACCTCGCATACACATAAATCTTGTTGGCTGATAAACAGGCTTATATTAGTGTCATGTGTGGAAATGAACCTTGCAAAATTTCATGTACATAAGAAGTGTATTGAACTATTGTAAAGACACTGGTGAAATTCTCTGAAGATCCTCATGCTGACTTTCAATTTTTTTTTTTGCATAAATCAATAACACCTCAGAGTATGAATTTATAAATTCTCTTTTAGAGAAATAAATTTTAAAACATGGCACAAAATGTTGTGATGTGTACTTTCTCTTACAGTAACATACAGTATTCTGTATACCACTTTCACTGTGTTCCTTTCAAACCTGAACAGACTTTCTGTAGGATATTGTTATGTGAATTTAAAAGTTCATCATACCATTGTCTAACTCATCATGCTTAACTAATAACAGAAATTTCATCTTGCAGGTAAAATTTTACCATGTTTGCAAGTTTCAATTTTTTTTTTAATTTTTTTTTTTAAATCAGCATATATAACAAATCTTGACTCTTCCAATAATTTCTTACTGAGGAAATTGGGTAGGAGCTTTTGTACAAACTAAGAAATTAATTCTTTATATCAGTTTATTTTTCTCAACAGAGATTTTACCATTGAATTAATGATCATTATCATAACCTTAAAAAATAAATAGTTTGCAATTTTACTTACGTTTTCCAAAGGCTGGCTATAACAAACCTATAAACAGTGTGAGAGAGCTGATGCCATTACATGAATATTCAAAACTGAAATATCTCACATGATTATGTGAAATGTAATATTATTTCTCCCTGTGTCTTCTTTGCTGCTACCTTGCTACTTTTGTTTGCTGAGATTCATTGTTAGTGAACCAGGCTAACTTTAGGTGCTAGCAGATGGTATTAGAACCTGTGGACTCAAGTACGACAGTTCATCCAAATTACATGGTTTGCACCAACGTGCAACAGTTTATCCTGGAGTTCTTACATAGTTCTGGAAGGGTCCTAGAACGTCTTTCTTTGGGCATCTACAGCACACTACAGCTCTGCTGCTTCTTTCACAGGATTCTTTCAATATTATAGTATGCTCCCTTTTCTCACATTTTCTTTGCTTAGACATCACTTGCTTGTCCCATATCTCCTACAATGCAGACAAAATGAGGCTCTTAATGTGTGGAGCAACACTGGGATATATGGGCATGACCAAAAGAGAGATTATGGTTATTTCTCCCCCAGAAAAGTGAGAGAAGAAATTAAGTAAAGTGATCTTTCTGTTTTACCATTTGTTCATGACCGCTGGGGAGGGTTCTTCTAGTTGAAAGGACTGGATTTACAAGGAAAGAAGGTGGGATTAATTTTTATCTTCTAAATTGGATAAAATTATTGTTTAACTTATATTTGTGACAAAACCAGATATTTTATATATCATGGAGTATCTCAAGATGATGCTAAATCACCTGTGCTAGAGAGAAGAAAAGGGGATAATATGAGGGAGAGATCTTCACAACTACTCAGAAAAAAAGGAGACAGAATTGAATGATTTCCTAGGCATAGTGAAATATAGATCTATGTGACAGGGTCTCTATGGAATGATACTGGTTTTGTTCCTAATCGATAGAGAGAGTTGGTATCTGATTGATTTACTAATCTCATTCTTGTGAAATCAGTTTTAATCTGCTGGAAATTTAGTTACATTTACTGTATGATTAATTGTGTCAGGGTGCTTGAAACGTTAGATGGGCTTTTGTAAAAATTTACACCTGATTAAAACCAAAATATTAAAAATATTTTGGGATAAAACAACTTTTGAAATCTGGAAGAAAAATTATACCTCTTCTCTGGGATATGCATTGTTAAAGACTGATTTTTAAACTATTTTTTTAGTGCAAAGGCAATAACAAAGTTCAGGTTGAAACCTTTGCTGTAGAAAGGTTATTGCATCTTAGCCCCACGATCATTGAATTCACTGAAATGTTTTCAGGAGCCCTGTGCTCACCTAGGCTTCCTTTCATGTGTTTATTTTTCCTTCTAGTACATTAAATTGCCTTTCAGTAGGATGTCTCTGCCAAATCAACAAATTCACGAATACGCCTACACTCAGTTGCACTAGATCTGTTGGGGTGGGGTTAACTTTGCCCATAGCAGCCCATACAGTGTTGTGTTTTGTATTTGTAGCTAGAATGGTGTTGACAACACACCCCTGTTTTAGCAATTGCTGAGCGGTGGTCACGCAGCATCTAGGCTGTCTCACACACTCACGCATCTGCCAGTAGGCTTCAGGTGGGCAAAAGGATGGGAGGGGCCATAACCAGGACAGCTGACCCAAACTGACCAAAGAGATGTTCCATACCATGTGATATCACACTCAGCAATAAAAGCTAAGAGAAGAGAAGGTAGGGAGAGGCACGGGTGATTTCATTATAAGGTGTTTGTCTTCTAAAGAAACTGCTATACGTACTGAGGCTCTACTTCCCCAAAAGCATCTGGACAACTCCTGATGATGGGAAGTACAGAATAATTGTTTTTTGCTCTTTGTTTGGTTTCGTTTGTTTGTTTGTGTTTGGTGGGTTTTTGTGTGTGGTGGTGGTGGTGGTGGAATTCACTCATGTAGGATTACATGCGATATCAAAAAATGGAGCCCTTTGAGGACATTGTAGGACTAGAAGGCATAGAATGGCCACATTGTTCTGTTCACAAAAACACATAACTCTTAAAACATCAGAAGCAGCCATTTTTGGAGGGGGAAATCCACAGAAAACTGCCCAATCTACAAAAAACAAACATGACACTTTAAAATCCCTGTTCTTTTCATTCTCTTGTCATACCACAGCTGCAATCTCTTCAGAGAACTTAAATATGTTTATCAGGCTGTTTCTCACCTTCACCCTTTATCTGTGAACTTCTGACATCCAGATGAGACTGATTATGCAATCTCTTGCAATGTGAATCAAATGAACTAACCAGACTTTTCAATTATTTCATCATTTCCAGCCTAGTGAAACTTCATTTTGAATTCATATAAAGTCTGCATCAATCCATACAAAATGAAATTTAAATATTGTTTTAGTTATTCCTTCACAAAAGTAAACAATAAATACTTCACTCCATTACAAAAATCCACAGAAAAACCTACGTACATGCATAAAAATTCTGATGAGGAAAAGCTATTTTATGTTCTTGTCCCATGTAAAATATCTGTAATGTTTGGTTTGAGGACCAAAACACATGCAGTTTAATCCCTTTGATGCCAGAGACAGAATACACTCAGTAAAATAAACTTATCGTATCATATCAAGATTTCCTGTTATACATTCTCACTCAATTATTCTTCCTGTTAACCTTTCATAAATTTTTTACTGACATCCTTCACTCTTCTTATTTTTAATAAAAAGTTGCTGTGACACAGTGTAAGGCTACAACTTTTGCCAGTGTTCCTTTTATTTATAATAGCATTCATTGTCTGACATGTCCCTTCTACAAATCTCTTTGATATGGGTTACGGACCACACCTGCCACTGAAATGACTCTTTCAGTGTTCTGTCCTGGTGTTATAATACATGAGTTAGAGTAGGAGAGTAAATAAGACAGCTCACTTTGATGACATTTTCCTCCTGTACCCCTGTAAAAATAAAAATGAACAAACAAAAATCCCCCCCCCCCAAGAAGCTATGAAGAAATTAACACAAAAGTGTTGTTTTTTCAATTCAATTACCTGCTGCTTTCCATGCACTTCATTTTAAAATCAGTTTCATCACAACTTTCCCTGTCTTTGCTGATGAAGGTGTTGGGTTTTTTTTTTATTTTAACCAGATTTTACCCAAAAATCTGCCTGCTTTTTTCATTAATCATTTTGTGCAGCATTATCATAAGTTTTTTAACTGGGTATAGCTCAGGCTTGGGCTATTCTCTAGATTCTCACATCCAACCTATTCGAAGTTAGCCAGATTCTTTTGCATAATGACTCAAAGACGTCTTCTCTATGGGTCCACATCACTAGTAACCTTGTGCACCATCTCCCCTCTTGATTATTGAAAACATTTTTTCCACTTAACTTCATGAAATGCAATCATGCCTTTCTGATAGCCAGCCAAAAAGCTAATACAAAGCTTTTTTTCCTTGTCTGTCATTTTAACTTTATAGCCTTTATTCTGCCCTGTTCTACTGGCTGCTTGTCTGATAGCAGAATAGAAATAAGCGTCTTCACATTCACTTCCAGACTATCTCTATCAGCCCTCAATTATTATTCACTATCAAGAAATTGATTCTTGACCATGACCAGCAGGTGAGCCCAACTTCATGAGACTTTTTAACACAAAACAAACAAAACCCCAAACAAACAAAACAATGATAATTATTATGAGACAGAAACTACATGAGTTCCAAAAGGAGGTGGGAAATTATCCTAACCTACTTTGCTGATGTTTTAACAAAATGATTCCCATGAGTACTTACCAACACATCACATAGGCTAACAAAGTAATGGTTTTGACTCTCCTTTTGATTAATTCAGTTTTTGTGAAATGGGAATTAAGTCGTAAGAAATATGCAAGCTCTTTGATAAGCAAAAATAGTTTAATCTTCACCTACTTTTAAATCAACGGTGGCAGTATATATAAGATAATGTTCGCTGAAAAATGCTTCAAATTTCTAAATACACTCCATGAAACGGAAACTCTTCCTTCCTACTGCCATCTTAGAGAAAAACAGTTTCTTGAGGGATTACTCTCTTTTTTTTCCTGTCCATTAGATTTTTTTTTATATTAATACTACATATTTAATAACTTAAAGAAATAATTCTGCTTTCTTTTTCCCTTTATAGAGTTAATATTGTAGCACAGAGAGCTAATGCCCTTTGTCCACATAGGTAAAGTGTTAGTTGTTCACTGTGATCATGCTCTAGAAAATATTCAGTTGCTGAAAGTATTTTCTCCTTGAGATTTCAGTTATCAGCAAACTGTATCATCTGTGTACCAAAAACAAAAGTCAACCAAAAAAAAAACCCACCCAAACTGAAGCCAAAAAAAACTAATCCCAAAACCTAAAAACCTTCTGGCATCAGATTTACTACAAACAGAATACAGACTTTGAGATCATTTGTCATCACAGTGACTATACAAACAAGGTAGCTTTAACAAAAGCAATTTAACAAATAGCTACTGTTAGATTAAACTGCATGTGTCTTCGTTCTCAAACCAAACATTACAGACGTTTTACATGGCACAAGGACGTAAAATAGCTATCACAGGATAGTTTTTCCTCATCAGAATTTCTATCCATGGAAGGTGTCCCTGCCCACGGTAGGCAGCTTGGAATGAGATGATCTTTAAGATCCCTTCCAACCCTAACCTTTCTATGATTCTATGAACTTAACTATTCAATTCTAAAAAAAAAGGCGCTGTAATGTAAGCCACAGGAGAATCTTTCCACATCCAGCATTTTACCTTTATTGCATATTCTGTATTGCTTTCCACTTTCTTTGACTTAATTGATCTCAGCTCAGCTGTGCTGAGATTTGTTTTAACCAAGGATCTGTATCCAAACATTTTACAGCTGGCATACAACCAGCATAGGTGAACACAATAAGATATATAAACTTGACCCACTCTCATTAAATGGCAAAACTGTCACTGATTTTAACAAAGCCAGGGCTTTGGTCAGAGTTCTTAGTGCCTTATCAACATAATTTGCGTATTTAAAAATCACTGTAATGTGATATAACAATACCTCTCAGTGATACCTTACAATGATTGATTAAGGTAGGGATTTTTTTGGCCTCTCTTTTTCTGTATTGTGTAGCAAATAAAAAATAGTATCTTTGAAACAAATAGATAATTTGTTGGAAAATGGTCTATTAAAAAAAAAAATACTTTTAATATCTATTCTGGGAGTTTCCCTTAGAAACCACAAAATAAATGGCTGCTGCTCCATTAAGAAAGCTCCAGCTGTATTCTGCAGGCACCACCTTCGTTTTACTCTCGAATTCCTAATGGAGTTTAAAATTAAAGTTTCTGTTTACTTTCTAGTGTATTCAAAAGCCTAATCAATTATGTCTACCCATCACAGAAATAGTATTTCTCTATTTATGTCTGATATAGGCAGTAAAGGAAGTGTGGGGCACTGTTCAGTAGGTTCATCACAAGAAGATTTTTTTTGTTGTCAACTGTGAATGAACTGAGCTGTAATAAATAGTACAATTGGTAGAAATAAACCAGTACAGTGGCAAGACTGAGATGGTATTGAGCAGGACACTTTGCAAACGCACAATCATAGAATCATAGAAACATTTCAGTTGGAAGAGACCATTAAGATCATCAAGTCCAACCATAACCTAACTCTGTCACTCAACCATGTTCCTAAGAACCTCATCTAAAGGCCTTTTAAATACCTCCAGCAATGGTGACTCAACAGCTTTCCTGGACAGCCTGTTCCAATGCCTGACAACCCTTTCCATGAAGAATTTTTTTCCTAATATCCAATCTAAACGTCCCCTGGCACAGCTTGAGGTCATTTCCTCTTGTCCTGTCACTTGCTACTTGGGAGAAGAGACCAACACCCTCCATGCCACAGCTTCCTTTCAGGTAGTTGTAGACAGCGACAAGGTCTCCTGTGAGCCTCCTTTTCTCCAGGCTAAACAGCCCCAGTTCCCTCAGCTGCTCCTCACAAGACTTGTGCTCCAGGCCCCTCACCAGCTTCGTCGCCCTCCTCTGCACTCTTTCCAGCACCTCAATGTCTGTCTTATGATGAGAGGCCCAAGACTGAACACAAGATTCAAGCTGCAGCCTCACCAGTGCCGAGTACAGTGGAATGATCACTTGTCTAGAGCTGCTGGCCACACTATTCCTGATATAAGCCAGGATACTGTTGACCTTTTTGGCCACCTGGACACACTGCTCACCCATGTTCAACCAAGTGTTGACCAGAACCCCCAGATCCTTTTCTGCCAGGCAGCTTTCCAGCCACTCTTCCCCGAGCCTGTAGCGCTGCCTGGGGTTGTTGTGACCCAAGTGCAGGACCTGGTACTTTGCCTTGTTGAATCTTACACAGTTGGCCTCAGCCCAATGGTCCAGCTGGTCCAGATCCCTCTGTAGATCCTTGCTACCCTCCAGCAGATCAACACACCCATCCAATTTCATGTTGTCTGTAAATCTTTTCAATGAAATGGTGAGAATCTGAATAGAAGGGGGAAAACAGCAGTCAACCCAGAAACTAAAGACATTCTTGGTCTCTCTATCCCATTTTAGCTTTGTGTCTTCTAAAACTCTTTATCTCACTAACAGTGCAGTGTTCTACATTCCATAGGTGCCCTTATACTCATATATATCTGACTGCCTGTTTTGATACATTCCAACAGTAACAAACATGGATCAGCAATCACTTAAAGATTTTCTTAAGATTTTCCTATGTACTTCTCCCCCTGGAGCTGTCACGCCATCATTTAATCTTGATAGCTCTATATATGGACCATTATATCCCTCTACTGACATTGCTTATGCAGCAGCTGCTTTACACAAATCTGTTTTGTTCTCGTAGTCTTTGCTGTCACTAGTGCAGCTGTCTTAGTTTTACACTAGCTTTGTTGATTTCAGGTTAATGAGCCTATTTAGATCAGTTGAGAATCTGGATCTAAACCTTTCTGATTAACATAAGAAAAATATTTTCTAGGGAGAAACAAAGAATAGGTACTTTAGCATAAGCCTTCCTTTTAAAATACAATTTAGGACATTTGAAAAACAGAAAAGAAAAAGAAAATGTTATACATTTCTTTGTCTACACAGCAAATTTAAAGCATGAATCCCTAGGGAATTTGACTGTATTATACTATATGCACATAAGAAACATTGCAAATCAAATTTTACATCAGTATTTTATAAGCAAAGCATTTAAATTCTCAACATCTATAAAATAACAGAGATTACAACTGCAACTGCCATTGAAAACAGATTCTTCTGTTAGTTTTAAGAGATGTGAATTTTTTCCATGAATCTTAAGTTTAGAGATCTTTTAATTTACATGTGCAAGTTTCTTAGAAATACTTCAGAAATCCATACCATACATCAGATTCAGGTTGTGTTATCATTTCTTGAGAGATGTGAATATTGTGCAACAGTTGGAGGACATTAATGGAATTTACAAGCTCAGAATACTGTTGAACTGTCATGATGGTTAAGATAAACAGTCTCCATTGATTTATTCCTTAAAAGTAGCTAGGAGCCAAACAGCAAATTGAGTTAATGCAGCATGCTCTTGATCAATATACCTGCTGGCCATTAAGCCTTTAATACTGCCACTAGTACATTTGTTTTCCACCTTATTATAGTCTCATGTAATTGTCTTAAATTTAACTTTACTGGATTAAAAACCAAAATTTTTTTTTAAAAAAGAAAAATATCACAGATGACTATTTGGCTTTTAATTTTGAAGAATATTGATATTCAGATTAAATTTCATTAATAACTTAACCTCACTTAAAACACTGTTCAACAGATTTGCACAAAGAGCCTCATTACTCTTATGTCATATAGTAAATAAAAGATGAACATTTTATACTGTAAAGTAAGGAAAAATATTTATAAAGGTATATATAAAGTCTAAAATATTCAAGCAATATTAAACTAATATTAAACTAATTTCTATTAAGATCAGGCATTTATTCTAAAAGAACACACTGCAGTACAACACAAAATAAGTCACTAAAACTTTTTAGCAAGGTATTTAGTATAACTAGGTTCTCAGAATAACTCATACTCATCAGCTCACAGTTGACAAAAGAAAATAATACAAAAGTTGTCAAACCCCAGAAAAGAAAGTTAGAAAATGAATGTTAATAGGAAAATGCATACAACATGAATGACCCTTAGTAGAATTTTATAACCCTCAAAATTGAATATGCACTTTTTCCATTTTCAAAATAGAGCTCTCCTAATTTCAGACAGAATTGAAATACATTAGTGGAGTAAATTAAGGTCAAGTCGTTAGTGTGTGAATATGTCATTCAGGTCCAGTTTCCATCCATGTATTTTTCTTACCAAGGCCACTTACTGGATATCAATTCTAAAGATTAGTTTGGTGGCAATTATTAAAACTGGTCTTGTTTTACTTGATTATTACATAGAATGTGGTGCAAATTCTTTCAGTATCCAGAACTATTCCCTTAATTAACTTGCAATGCCTGTAATTTTGACATGCCTTTCATGGTGTCCATCTAAGCAGAATTAAACAAAACAATTCCGATTATTGCACACAGAATTCTTGTTTCCTCATTCTGTTTCATTTTTACTATTATCTTCATACCTGCTTTAAATCTATTTAATCTGATCATGAAAAAAGTAGAAAAATGTGTTCTGATCAGAAGAATGCCACATCTTGTCAAAACAGGAATCAAACTGGTGGATGATGTAACGAAAAGGGAAATAATTCCACCTGTCTTTCTCAGAGATAAACTGATACAATGATTAGGTGGGAGACTAGTGCACAGGTGTTTGTGAACAATTGTATAATTGTGACTTTGGTCCTCCAGATTAATAGGACTACTAGGACTACTTTCCTTAGTGTGTAACTATCTTTACTTCACAAAGAATAGAATATCTGTCAATATACTCTGCAGATATTTCACCTGAACTCTGTAACCATGAGCTCTACTCATTCATTTGTGCAATAAAATGCGCAACTTTGCAACTCACGTCAGAGATGGAGCTCAGCACCTTTTTTTATTCTATGTACATCAGAAATAGTCAATCTGTATCTTATGACCAAAAAGAAGAATGTAGTAGAGGGTTTTCTACTTTATAAATGATTAAATTCTCAGTCTAATGGATCAATGATTAACAAGATTTAAGGTTGTCACAGGGGCACCCCAGAGTCACTTTTAGATGGACAACAAGTTCCAAAACAGACTTCATTCCAGCCGGAAAAGTGTAGCCAATAAACCACCTAGAAACAGGGTTTATACAATTATTTAGCACTCCAACAACATAAAATACAGGTTTGGATATCAGTTGAGGAGATTATTAGGGAACAACAACATAAGAATAATGAGGATCCACAAGGTGCATGCATTCACTCACAAGAAACAAAAAACAGAGGCCTCTCAACTCCAGAAGAAATAATCACTCACCTGGGTTAGGCGAGGGCTCATACTTGCCTGGGTTAGGCAAAGACTCATTCAAGAATACATCCAGTAAATAACCACTCACCCAAATGACGAGGTGAGCAGCTCTCAGTCCCGGGAAGTCTCCTTAGATAGCACCCCAGTCTAAGGGGAGAGCTCCAGTTCACAGATCCACTGCTCAGAGAAGACCACTCAAAGGGGATCTTTGGCGGGGACCCCGTTTTATAGCCTGGCCAGATCTCGCTGTGAGCACTACAACATGGTCCAGAAGCTTCTGCGCTTCTCTGGGCACCTCCTTTATCCACAGAGTGGATAAAGCTGGAAGGTCAGACCCTCCTAGGCTTGTATGTTTACATTTCCTTCTCTTCCAACTGTTGCTGCTAAAATAGTAACTCTAAGAAATAACCTTGAGAAAACCCTCTGGTCTTGTATGCACAATGTTGTTGATTTATCTAGGCAATAAGTTTTCATCTTAATAAATAACAACTTTGTGCTGTTTGCACTAAGTTTTTAGGAGGAATAATAAACACTCTTTTTAATAGTAGTATTTGATTTTAAAATCTCAAGAGACATGAAATATAAAATACTTAGTGAAGTTATTTTTTAAAGTCTTTGTTGAAGAAAGACTAAAAACCCACTTCCCTTATATGCATGCTTGTCAGAGATTTGGGGCTGAGACAGTGGACATCTGTTTTAGTAGTAAAATGCCCTGAAGGAAATGCAGTTTTTGATGAGGATTTTGCTTTTTTTTTTTCCAGTTTGCAATAACAGAGCAGCGACCTGGGTTGAACATTTGAAAGGTAAATTAGTCTTATCATTAAAAAAAAAAAAAAAAGAGTGTATTTTCTGAATTTTAAATACAGCAATATATTAATCATGTTAATTGCACATTGTTTTAAATTCTGATATAAACAATAGCTCTTTACATAATCAACCTAGTTTTACAATCCTAATTCTACTCTTCACACATATTTATGGCTGATATTTCAGAAAGATTACTGCTACAAGAGAATAAACTCATTAAATTTGTAAAATATACAAACTTGGAAGAGGTGAATGTTATAAATGACGATAGCCAGTTAAACTCTGGTCTCGTAATCAATCATCAAATAGGATTTATTAAAGCAAGCAGTAAACAGGCAAAACAGCGTTGGGCGGCCGGGGAACCTTTGTTCCACCAACGGCGCACAAAACTTACNGATTGCGAAGTACGGTTACGGTAAGAACTTATCTTCTTATGCAGAGCCCGCCTGCAAGTCCAGTCTCACAACTCCTATTGTCTTATTGTGTTATGTAAAGCTCATCATGTACTATCAGTCCGGCTTGATCAACAAGTACAAGCTGTAAGTCTGCCACACAGACATTATATTGACAGATAACTTTGAAAAACTAGTCTACGAGGTGTGGAAAAAGAATCTTCTGCTCTACCCTATATTGTTGAGGGAACTGCATCCAGGTCTGGACACTGCACTTCTTGAAAGAGCTCAGCTCATGGATCAAAATGAGAGTAATGTAAATTAGCAACTGTATAGAAAACAGAGTGAATGAGGATGGGTTTAGAGAGGGACTTATTTCATTTCTAACACTTAAGACTAAGTACAGGAATGACTAGGTGACCTTTCAATTTGCTGTTATTCTATATACAGAATTGGACACAGAAGAACAGAAGTTTGTCTAAATGTATTTATGACAGCCAGAGGGAAGAAAACTTAGCAGATGTACTGATATATACTGTAAGTCGTGGCTCAGATTTCATTATGAGATTGTTACACTTCTGCTAGTGCAAACTCTGAGCCTTGGTGACTTGTTTGAATCTTGTTTGAAATATAAGTATATTTATACAATCTGTGAGAAAAAAATGTAGCTTCAGGAGCTACAGTGGAATAAAACCAATTTGAAAAGATCTCTTCCATTGGCATGCTCTTATGTCCCAATAACTTTTAAAGCACTGTATTTCATTGAGATTTGAAAGCTGCTTTTTTTTTTTCCTTCCCCTAGAAAACTGCTAGACAACTGCATTTCCCTTTTATGCCCAATCTGCAAATGCATATGAATCTTTCCGACATGACATTTTATAATAGCCTAAGCAGAAGTCAGGGCCTATGCAAAAGTAAGATTCAGATATTTTTCAAATGATTCAGCACTGAGCTGGAGTTTGTTCCAGTTATAAAATAGATAGAAGAGGTGCCATCAAACATTTTCTTTCCTTTGTGACATAAAGCCTCTGTCCCATGAACGAAAGCCTAGGTCTTTCCAAACAGTAAACTTGCTGACAAATGGATTGAAAAGCTTTACAGTGATAACCTCAAGGTGTAAAGAAGACCGTTCTGTAGAGAGAAATACAGAAAAAAATAGCCAAACTTAATAGGGAAACAAAATAGGAAAGTTCTGTGTTTCAACTGGGCTAAAGGGAAGGGAAATTTTCCTACCATGCACGTTTTTCTTATAATGAGAACATTAAAGAACAGCAAAAAAAAACTAACTAAAAATCCTTATTTCAAAACAAAACTGACTGTTATCACTTAAAAATCTCAAGGAAAAACAACTTTTCTTCAAGTAATTCTGTTTTGTTATTTATTTTGCTGCATCTTAACAGAAATTTGTAGAATAAGAAATTTACTCCTCAGTTGTTACTGTTATTCATCTCTTTGATTAGAGGTAAATAAAACTAAATGGAAGAACATCTTGTACTTTTCTAGATCTATAAAAGCATGTTTCTATGCTCGATCAGAGTCACCTGCCAGATGACATGGAATGAAGCAACTGAAGTATGGTTTTCCTACTAGGAATTGTCCATATTTTAAATTGTCTGTGCAGGTAACCTCATATAGGGTAGCTCTGGTTCTAGTGAGGGTTCTGTTCAAAGATCTACTCAACTTGAGCAACAACAGCAAGTTAAAAAAAATTAGGAGACTATTGTGTCACTCCTTCCAGAATGTTTAATTGTATATGACATGTATCAAATAGCTGGATTTTGATGATAAAAAAATAATTCAGTTGATCTACTCTAAACATTTATTTCAAGAAAACAAAGCAAATAAAGACCAAAAGACAGCTGACATAATCCGCTAAAACCTTGCCTTTGAGAGCAAGGGAAGCACGGCCTTTGACATTGAGTACTGATTTTAAAGCTGTATTTGATGAACTAGAAAAAAAAATAGGGTAAGAATCAAATCTGGAAAAAAAAAATCACAGAATAAATTATCATTTATTTTGGAGTTTCCACCCAAACAATTGAAATAGAAAAATAGTGCAAAATAGGAAGAGAATGAAAATTAATATGTACTCATCCTATCTAATTCTGGGTGATAAATAATGTACAAAGTAAGAATTTATATGCCTAAGGATCTGTACAAAGTCTATGCAGAAAAATGGACTCCTCTATATGGTGCTTCACTTCATGCCCAATCTTAAAATACTTTATGAAAGTGCTGTCTCTTGCAAGCTATATTGAATAAGTTTTGAAGAGACAAAACTGGGACAACCAATATTATCTCAGTTTAATGAAAAAAGAAGGCCTGCATACAAATCAATGAGGTCCAAAGAGAAAGGCTAAGAAAAGTGTATTTAGAACATCTGTCTCTACAGGGATGAAATAAAATTATTCTCAAGGAAAAAGAAGAAAAAAAAAGGTAAAAAAAAAATACTGAGATGAGCTTCTACAGCTGCCTGAACTTGACTTTGAACTGTACAGGTATGCAAGATCTAAGCATACAGAGTTCCAGAAATGTGACCATATTTATCCAAGACAATTAACCTTTGAGTAATTAGTCTGAGTATTCAAAGCTTTTTGAAGTTTTCTGGGCTTTCTTTGAAGTGCTTAGGGTATCTCACACCTTAATATAGGAACTCTGAAAACGTTGGAAAAATATGATAAAAGGAAGGGTGAAGGTCAAGGAATTACTGGAGGGAGTCCAGCAGCAGGCTTCAAAGATGATTAGGCGCTCAGGGCATCTTTCTTATGAGAAGAGGCTGAGAGAGCTGGGTCTGTTCAGCCTGGAGAAGGCTGAGAAGTGATCTCATCAATGTTTATAAATATCTCAGGGGTGGATGTCAAGAGGATGGGACCAGACTCCTTTCAGTGATGCCCAGCGATAGGATGAAGAGCAACGGGCACAGACTGAAACATAGGAGGTTCCAACTGAATATGAGGAAAAACTTCTTTACTTTGAGGGTGGCTGAGCACAGTGACAGGCTGCCCAAAGAGGCTGTGGAGTCTCCTTCTCTGGAGACATTCAAGACCTGCCTGGATACATTCCTGTGTGATCTGCTCTAGGTGAACCTGCTTTAGCAGGTGGGCTGGACCAGATGACCTCCAGAGGTCCCTTCCAACCCCAACCATTCTGGGATTCTGTGATAGTAGGGAAAACCCTTCTCAATATTTTATATTCCAAATTTAGGTTAGTTTAAAATATAAAACTTATTCACTACCTTATGTACTTTCCAATAATACAAAACCAGAACTATGGATATTTCAATCAAAAATTAATTTACATCTATTAACATTTCCAGGGATTTCTGTTTTCACATTTTTAAGCAATAACAATATTGGATCTGGTTTTGTATTCTCTCCAGTTTACAGCGATTCCAGCAGAATAATTCGTCTTTTAAGTAGATATCTGGGACTCCATAATTATTTTCCCTTATTCTTGTTCTGGTAAAGAGTACAATATTTTAGAGATTGCTCTATTACTATCTGCCGCCAGAAGTTCCCAAGAGAAAGTATTGGTTTAATTATTGGTTTAATTATTTCAACAATTCATTGTTGAAACACAATAAGAATTGTGCAAAGTGGAAGAATCTTCATCTCTACTTCCTTTGTACTGCTGGAATATAAATAGTAGAAAATACTTCTATAGCACCTTTCATTACAACAAAATGTATATTACTGTAGAAATACATACTAGATTATTTTACAAATTTACAAATCATTTGACCAGTTTAACAACTGAGAAAGGGAGGAAATCTAATCCCTAATACCCCAAATGGTATTTTCTGGTGGAACAGCATCTCTCTAAACAGAAGAAAAAGAAATTTTAGTGTTTAGTCCTAACTTGACAGAAAAATTATCAGAGTATAGGCATTTCAGCTCATATTACCTATGCCTTTCATAATCCTGTTTATTCTGATTTTACCTGGTTTCATAATGAAGAGTATAAGACTATACCCAAGTTTACAAAATTATGATAAAACACATTGTTCCGGTGAATTTGATTTAATAAATTAAGTTTCTATTTGAAGTGATTTCACTTTTTTTTTTTTTTAAAGACATTCTATTCTGATTAAATTTTACACTGATATGTTTTAAACGTTTCCTACCAATCATGGACTTTTTAGGTGAGTGTGACCAAAATTACAAGGCTCTCAATGCAGTAACATTTTTAAAAGCAGGAAGACAAGAATTTTTCAAAAATACTCTTACTTCTCGAGAAGACACAAATAACTCTGTACATATATATATATAAATTTAAAATGTCATTCCGTATTTCAAACAGTTAATATTTCAGATGTTTCTGACATCTGAGGAAAAAAGAATTGTGGTAGAGTATGTGATAAGTTTTGGTAAATGCAGAAAGCATAAATAGAAGGAGAAATACAGTGCTTTATTTGTCTTGATAGTACTGGTTTTCTCTATACATAAAAAAAGAGAAAAAACCACCATAACAAGAAAACAGGTTAAACTTTCTTCAATGGCACTGCTGAGTATAAGAGACAGTGATCTAAACTTTATTCCTTAGATAACTGTCACTAAAATCAATAGGAATCCTGTTGTGTATGGAAGTGGGTATTTGGCCCTTAGTGGCTGTGAGCAAAGTACTGTGTGGTAGTAATGCTCAACAAGCATGGAAATGACAGCTGGAAGATGAATATAAGAACAGATTCAAAGTGACAGTGAGTCTGATAATATGTACATTCTTTTTTTGTAGAAATGAGCTAAAAATAACATCTCAAGTACTGTCACTTTTCTTGCCACTACTAACTATTTTTATTAATCTGGAATAGGCAAAGTGGCCTACAGGCCGAATGTTTCTATGGAGAATAAAAATGGAATTATTTCCTGAAGGTGAATACAATACCCAATTTACGTTACCAATAACAAAGATAACTGACCTTAAGGGAGAAGTTTGGGCATTGAGACACTCGAGAAGTAATACTCACTAGCACTATCCATCATTTCTTTCTAGCTGTAAACAGACACTTGATTTCATTTCGGAGGAAATACAATGTACATACTCAGTGGCAGAGAATCAGAATTTAAGTAGCTTTAGACTGTGCCATTCACATAATTCTGTCTGGAAGTAAAAATTTTTATAAAATTTGGTGTTCCTGAAAATACCTGAAAGGAAAGGCATTTTTAGTCTAGATATCTTTGTTATTTTATAATTCGGGTGTATATAAGCTTAAATTATTACTTTAAAAAATGTATAAATAATTTTAGTCCTGCTTAAATCCACCATATTGATACTCAGATTATATTTTATTTAAGATTTTTTGTGTGTGTGAAAACGTAATGCGGTAATTTTGTAAAAAGGATTCCCCCTTTGGAAATCAGGTATACATAAAGTAGTCAAAGATACCTAAAACTTTCGAGCTTCTGTACCCATCATATTACTTTCCTTACATTTTCAACTAAGAAAAATTAAATATTGTCAAGAGAAACATCAATACAAATTTAGATGGGAATAAAAGTCTTTTTGGTTTCTAGATCTCACACCTCTAAAGAGTACTATCAAATTGGAATTTGCTTAGAGCTTTTTGCATGTTGATTGTAATTCTTAAAAAGAAGCAGCATTAGCTATTTCAAAGATAACTAAGGAAGCCTACCTTGGGAAAGACAATATTTCAGAGGGCCTTTTAAAAGCAGCAGTGTTTGGTTTTTTTTTTAAACTCTAGAAGTGTGAAGTCCACCTTGGAAGTCAGCACTTCAAAGTGTAGGTTAGATAAAAAAGCAAAAGTATAAATACAGAGCAACACTCAGGTAATGTGGGACCTGAGTTCCTTGTAAGGAAGGGTAGACATTAAAGAACTTGATATATAGAGAAGTTTTACCTTCTTCCTTAAAGCGGAAGTCCTTAAAGTCCTTTCTAAGACTGACCATTAGGCTAACACCTGATAAATGTGCTTGTATTTATATACCTGCATTATTCAAATTGCCTTCACACATTTTTGAGCATATCTTCATATTTTATTGTAATTATAGTAAATACTGAGAAAAATATTTTGACACTTCAGTCACACAGAACTGATGTAGGTAGTTGCACGAAGTGAGCAAAGTTCAGACTTGGTTAACATCCACTACCAATATATGAGGAAGGAGACAGAAAGACAAACAAACCAAAACCCCCAAACCAACCAATCAGCTAAAAAAACCCAAAGCTAGATGCTGAATTTCCAAAGTGTTTTCAGGAAGTAATCTCAGTAGCAAAATATTTTCCTATATTAATTTTGAATGTTGCTTTTTGCTTTTTTAATAAAAATTGAAGACTTCTGGTAACTGTTATTGCTTCAGCTCTTTCCCAAAATACTGTAATGTGTACTCTTTAATAAAAGATCTCTGGAATAATATTCCACTAAGCAAATTTAATAAAGCTCTAGGGTGCATTCTGAAATCCTTCCTCCAGTCTGCAAATAAACACAAGCTGTTTCCATGAAATGCTAGAAACAGAAACTTGGAAACACTCTGGATTTGAATGGTTGCAGCTGAGAGTAGTATTTTACCTGAAAAGTTATATAATTCAATTTGTACAATAAAGATCACTACAGTTAGTTATTAGCTAGTAAATCATTGTTTTGTTTTGTAGCGTGCCTGCTTAGAAAATATGTCTTTATTACATTGGAACAGGTTCCACAAATTCACAAAAATAACGATGTTTTTAACTATAATAACAAGTAACCCTAGCAACAAATCTTTAATTTCCTTATCCTTTTGCATCTAATTGGTAAAACAGGGACAATAATATCTGCCAAATCTGACAAAACGATGTTGTGACTATGAATGTCTTTTAAGGATAAACGGATGAAGACTGTAATCATAAAGACCTTCAGAAAAATATAAGATTCTCTATATAGTGCAGTATCTGAATGAAGTACAACAGATAAGTAGGGAACTCATGCTGAATAGTTCAGACAAAAAGCATATTGAGAGTTTGCCTCATTTTGTAAGCATCTGTAAGCATATCTTGAACATAAGTAATCAGACTTTTTAAGTCAAAAGAGTTACTAAATGTGGAGAAATAAACAAATTAACAGTGTTGATGGTGGAGAGGCCTGAATACAGAAAGGATTGAAAACCAAAATATTGTATGAATAACTCCTGAATTGCAAGGAACAAACACAAAAAAGTTGGAACTGTTACTGTATAGACAACTAGACAAAAATTTAATGTATCTTAACTTTTAAGTGATTGAATTTGTAACCTTTACAGCATTTTAATCCTTTCTAATTTACACACGCTTAATTATCTAATAATTAGATTTACGTAAATGGCTTTGAAATTTTCAGTTGAACAATATCCCATATTAAATACTTGAAATACATAAATAATTCATTTTTTTTCTGTAACATTACCATGCTTAGCTAATTATTGGTAGTTATTATTTGTAAGAGAAAAAACAGAGACATATATTTTTTGGGGAATAAAGTAAAAATGAAATCAAACTGATTCCAAAGACAAGATGAAATGAAATCAATATGACAGCATCTGTACGTGATTTATCTCATGTTATGAGAATTTAAATAGCTGATTTTTAAAGTGTCTGGATCGAAGTACAGATTTTTACACAGATATTTATAGAGAAAAAAAAATAGGGTGCAATAGTTAATATGAAACTCATCTCAGTCCCTACGTCAAATTTCCAACTTAGAATTTAATGTCAGAACAACAGAAACTTAATATAGATGCCTCCAACCATTGTACTCACTCAAAGCTTCATTTATTTTAGGATGCAGCTTGTCTGGCCTGTTTCAGATATCTGTTTAGGGTGAGATGAATCACATCCCAAAATTGCTTATTTCTGTCCCTTACTATAAAGGCAGTCTATATTTTTAAATTTTGAAAGATAAATCCATCCATAGGGATCTGAAAGTGAGATTAGTGGTGTTATGAACATTTACCTTATAGCAAAGATTAGTTCCCTGATCTTTGACTCAGAAAATATGCTGAACCTTTCTTTTTTTTTTTTACAGTCTGAAAAAGAAGTATTTAACACAATCTTGCTAAGATTGTGTCTAACAGAGGACAGAATTAAGTGCTCCGAACTTTAAGAAACACAGAAGAGAAGGATACCACTTTAATTGTATTCAAAAGGTACAGTCGATGTGCTAACAAAATTTCTATTAGTAATCCTTTCTCTTGCAGCTACTCTAAATGTAGTTAGTCCACACTGTGCAATTATCTTTTTTTGTTTCCAGTATCAACCAGGAAAAAGAAGGAGAGTTTTGGAAAGACTAAAGATTCGAATTGCAGCTGCTAGAAAGTACTGAAAGAACAAGAACGTAATCACATCATCACTTTGGAAACAAGAACAGTTTAAGATACTACTATATCCCAACGGTTCAGTAGCAGAAGTTGTAGAATCCTGGAATAGAATATATTTTAGACAAAGTCATCCAAGTTGTCATGAACCATCTCCAGCACTACTGTAACACAACATTATTTGATGTTACAGCAAAATGGGTTAGAAATGCTCTTACGGTTTCTTTGTTGAGTTTACCGTGGGAATGGTAACCTCCAGGTCATCAATAGCTGTCAAGAGAAATGTCTTCAATTATACCTGCCACATTCATAAGAAAACACATATTTATGCTCTAAAATCCTGAAAAGGTACATTTATTTTCTACCTTTGATAAAAACCTGAATATATGTTGCTACTCAGTATTTCAGTAAAGAAAGTATATACCATTCTGTGGCAAAACAGTGATCTGACAGTGTACTTAACTCTGCGTTAAATGGAAGCGTTCTTTCATCATTCTTCTATGAATAGAGCTTTTTGGTGGCAGCACATGGTATCCTGAAAAAACATAGCATTTAAATAGATCTTAACATAATGTATGAAACATTTCATTGTTATTGCAAAATGAAGAAAAGAGTAACAGCCCAACTAATCACAATTGTTAAGTACTTTCTTCTGTGATGTTGCACACCTGAAGAAAAATGAAACCAAAGTTTTAAAAACTCTAGTAGAGCATTTTAAATGGTACTGATTAAATCTGAATTTGGAATGAAACTGTAAGAGCTTCAAATTACAAATAAATGTAATTCTCGTGGGAAGGTAAAGTAGAAATTATGCAAATATGCTTTGATAGTCTTTCTATTTCCAAGGTTTTTCTTCTCATAATCATTTTTAGTAATGCTTCATTACCTTGAACAAGCGCTTGTAAACCAATCAGAATAAATTCATTATAACTTTTGTTGTCTGTCCTTCCCCTTCTATTTTTATGAATGTATAAGGTTTGGTTAATAAGACAGCAGCACAAATTGTATTAGTACGTAATGTAGATTTTGTTTGGTGAACTAGTAAACATTGTTGAAGCTGTATAAGTTTTTATGAATGTATGTATGAGTACATATGTATGTCAGACATCTAGACACTACCGTGATGTTATTATTATTAAATTTACTTGAAAGAAGTACAGACTACTCATCCATGTTAGTCTCCTACATGTCTGTTACACAGATGTGCAATGATCATGAAAGAACAAATGAAGTATGAGAATCCCACAGAAGTTGTACCTGGAATGTACAGGAATAGGCATAGCTTCCTATTATAGTATTTCTGTACCTGTGGTAATAATTTCTGTCTTGCAGATGACTAAAATAAACAATGAAAAACTCATTCTGATTTGTTTGTGCATTAATTTAATAATTTAGTAAAGCTGTGTGTTTACTCAGCTGAAAGACTAGTTGTTTAGAGAAAATTTTTACACTGTAATACTGAACATTAGTGTACGTCTTTTCACATACAGTTCTGGTGTGGGTTAAGGTCCTAAGTATAATGAAGAACATTGTTATTTTCTGTCAGAATGTCATCTATAAAAAGCATGTTTATGACAACATACATGATGACATTTCCATAGCATTTTACTCCTACAGTGTTATCAGTGGAAACCTGAGGAATTGGATGAGAAACATTTCTTTCTTTGCTCATTTTATTTCCAGTAGAGAAAAACTTAGAATCCTACGGTAAAAGTTGTGCTGATATGTTTTGAAGGCAGTTATATCTTCATATGCAATTCTATCAATGCTAGTTTGGATGTTCCAATTTCTCAGACCTGAAATCTTGATAACATCCTAAGAGAGCTAGACAAACAGATCAAATATTTGCAAGGCAGGAATCTGAAAGCAATAGTAAAGGATATGTAATAGAAAGTAGACAATATTTCCAGGTTATAAATGTTTCTAAGTAACTGAAGATTGACAAGAATATAGATAAAAAGCAAGTTTGAGTAACATTGTCAGATTTTAAAATATATTTTTTTTCTAAATTAAATTCCAAAATGTGGATGTTTAAATACTTTTTATCAAACATAAATTGACCGTGAAGTTTCCACGGAATGTCTGAGATTCGACAATACTTAAAAGAACTGTTTAAGTTATATGTTTTTTTCTATAGAATGATTTTTTTCTTTAATTTATTTTGTATCCAGCTAAATTTGCTATTCCTTGTTGTTGTTATGTCAATGATTTATTTGATAGCCCTTCATTAACATTGTTATATACCATTTATGGTACAGGATGCTTATTCCTAAGATTTGTTAAATAGAATTTTTTACTTACTTTTAACACAGAAACATCTCTAGTATCTGTCCAGCACCATGCCTGTGAGAAATAAAAATAAAGATAAATAGTACAGAAATAGATTAAATATTATTCAACTTAGAACTAGGAAACCATAGTTCACAAAAGATAATCAAAAGCTTAACAACACTTATATAGCATGAGCTTTTGACACTGCAAAAACATGTTAGGTCTGTATCTTTTTTTTTGCGTGATAAATGTTTTATTGAGTATGTAAAAACACTCTTAACATAAAAATATATTAAAATGTGCTAACATTGTTGTAAGAGTCTGAAGTAGAGAGAGCAACAGGAAACAAAGTAATCATAGGAAAGAAGAGAGTGAATGGGAAAAGGAGAAAAAATACAGTAGTCATGAAATGATGCAGAGAAGAAATAAAAAGAAAGGAAAGCAGAAACCATTAGACAGTTGCAGCCTGAATTATTCAGAGCTATAACTTTAACTGTACCTTATTATTGTGATAGCTATGAATACAGGAAGTCTGGAATGGATCTTCAAATTCTTGTGGTTTTATGAAGGTAAAATAGTTGCTCACTGCATCATCTCATTTATCTCATGCCCAGAGTGATTACTGAACCCACAAATTTGATAACCAATCAACAGTGAGAAAACAAAACTTAGAATAAAAACTAGAGATATTATTTTGATTACATCACACATCTGCTGACTCTAAGAAGATGAGGTTATTACTGAAGTCACAGATTTATGTTCATGTTTAGACAAGACTTTGGTCCCTTGGAGCACCTTTGGTCTTCAAATGACTATTTTTATTCTTAAGCTCACATAGTTTAAATATTGAGGGATGCAATTTCAGTAGGGCATAAAAGCAGAACAGGAGAATACTCAGCAGCTACAGAAATGTATGTACTGTACCCAGCATTTTGTAAAACAATACATCTAAACATGATCGAAGCATCGGCAACAGCAGTATCCTGTATGAACCAAGAAAACATACTGGGACATCTGTGGATGAGCTTAGTAAAGTAAAGTACAAAGTTTACACACAGTGATAAATTTCCTAAACAGTACTACATGGATAATGCCAGTCAGATACAATGACATAAATGTTAATCTTCAGCAGAGAAAAAGAATCTTGCATCTGGGTGTGGGCCTTCTAGTACCATATTGCTCAGACATACATGGAAATACTGCCTAAAGAAAATAGTTTTTATGATTCTTTGCAAAGGGGTATTCACATGTGGAATCAAATCTTTAGAACAGGATGGTCAGTACCTGTTTGGACGAAGACAGGAGTCTGTTGAAATGATCATTGTAACATCATCTCCAGCTGGTCCAAGAGAGACCTCGTGAACCTCTGGTTTGCTGAATTCCCATACCCAACTGGTCTGTGGTCCCACCAAGCTACCTGGAATATACGTGATACATCATTATCAATTATCTTAAAACTACATGCAAAACATCTCCTGACTGTAAAAATGTCTGATCTACATGTCCATTTCTGTGTCTTCAGCAGTGATTTCTACTGAGTATTTACAAGTGCCTTACCTGTGCTCAATTAGGCCAGTTCTGCAGCAGAAACTGCCTGGGTTCTCTAGAAAAAAACAGTTTCTCCACCCAAGATGTTAATGAATACATCTAGGCATATACATTGTGCCTGTAGTTGTAATTCTGGTGTGGCTAGATGCGAAGTCACTGTGTTTAAGTCTTTTATTCTCTGAGTGGGAATAACATATCAGAGATAACACATTTATCTAGTCTTTTCATGGCATCTTAAATATAAGAGGACATAAAGAGAGTGTAGAAAAGTAGACACACAATTTGCTGCAAGAGTTCCAGACAATGCATTTTGGGGATAGATGAACAGTCTGGAGTAGGACATTTTAAGTTATTATAGTTTTAGAAGGAATGAAACCAAAATAGTTCTGGAACAACTTTGAATAACCTTTTTTCCACACTTAGGTGTTGACATCATAATTTGTGGTGCAGTAGAACTTAAAAATCATAGTACTAAGCACTATACCCTCGCAAAAAGCAACAACTCCCATGTTTAAAGATTCCCTAAGAAGGGTCAAAAACATCTACAAATATCTATGTATTAATAATCAGATACAATGTCTAGCGGTAGTGCAAACCCACAGTATTAATGTGAGATTCAGTACAAAGGAAAAATGCATTATTGTTGTTTCAATAAATTTTACAACAAACAGTGATACATACACAATGTTGTCTTTTGAGATGTCAGGACCTATCTCCAGGATATCCCAATGTGAGATAATAATTAACCAGCATAGTTTTGTCAAGTTACACAGGAAAGGTTTCATTACATTTTATTGAATACTGTGTAGCATATTGCTTACAAAATGTACTTTTCCACTTTATTAGAAATCAGAATTGCTTAACACTGTGGTTCTTACAAAGTTGTCCACAGGAATTTCTCAAATAACACACATCAGGACAAATGAAGAATGGCCAGAAGTTAAAGCATTTAAACTCCAATGTTATGTTTAGATCAAATACCCTGGTATTTTGCTATCTTCCTAATTCCATTCTTTTTATTAGTTTCGCACTTTCTGTTTTTCTCCTATTCTCACACTTTCTCCATCTGTGAGTGTAAATTACATATTTTTCTTCTAAAAATGTTCAATTTTTGAAGTTTTTCTAAACTTAGTAAAAGGCATCTTAGAAGTTTCTCAAGTTGCCTTTAGAGAATCTTAACAAGACCAATATAGTACCCTTGTGGGGTTCTAATTTTATTTGTCTAATAACAAATCCTGATTTTCTTACTTCTCTAACAAAGATATATTCAGCCTATTGATTATTTGACACAATGACAGTTGTGTTTCCTACCTGTTTTTTTCACAGATTGTAGAAAGTATTGGTGTCAGAAGTCATTACAATTACTTTGCTGGATAAGTTTTGCTGACAGAAAACAGCCTAAACCATAACAACAATCATAAAGACTAACCTTTGGCTCCTTTAAAAAACAGCATTGCTTTTTACTTGAATGCTGGTAAATGTTCAGAACACCTATTATATATTAGTAATCCCACTGACTTTGATAGTATTGTTAAAATGTCCAAGGAGTACTCAGTTTTGGAACAACTTTTACTCTAAATAGTAAAAACTAGCTTTCTTCCTCTGGCGTCATTCTTTATATCATTCCTTGGAGGGACAAAACACACTTCTGCAGACACATGCTTGGGATTTTGCTCTGAGTAGGTCATACAAACCCATGAAAGCCTCATTGTATCCACCAACAGTGGAAAGATGGGCATAGACTGTGTCCTGCATTTTTATGTCCCCTTATTCCAAACAGCTTTATTGTGATGTGCCAACGTGCTTGCTGGTGGCTGATGCCCCCAGAGCTGATGTCCTCCACCAGCAGGAGAGCATATACACTGATGTTAATTTCAGTTACTACCTTTTTTTTTTGAGCGAGTGTGGTGGGAGAGATGATATGTTAAAAAAATCACTCTGATGTGTATGTAAATTACCATAATACCAGCACTTGTGCAAAATCATGGCACCTCACTTTCTCATTTCTAGTAACAAAATAGATTTCTAAAAGAAACAGTAAACATGGTCTTAGTGCTTGTGTCTTTCCCTACCATTCCCTTACTTTCAAACAACCAACACCTTCCGTCACCCCAGCCCACCCTCTGCCTGCTCCTGGTACATTCCCTCCCACTACATTTGTTGTTGCCTTTGTAGGTTTTCTGTGCTAAGTTATTGACAAGTACAGAGTGAGAAGAAGATGATTTTACATTTTGTGTTTGGTAAAGGTAAGAAAGAAGATGTACGTGAGGGGAGTGTGTTTTATTTTCTTCAAGGCCACGGACAGCTCTCAGAGCTCTTGTACACAAGCCATGTCTGCCAATGTCAAAGTCAAAGCACAAGGCTCTGGGGGACATTTGCATGCAGAGTTTGTATGCAGTTTGCCTGAAGCCACTTTCTTCATCAGAACAGCGGCTAAATGTCCTAAGAAGATAATGCTTCTAGAAAAGGTATTCCGTTAAAAAAGAAATAGAAAGAAAAAAAAAAGAAGATAATATTTTGAAAGTGAGCATTCAGCTATTCTTCTCAGCAGCAGACTATGATGAAAGGATGAGAATCAGGCATGTGTATGGAGCAGCCTGCAGACAGCCTCAAAAGAAAGCCATGCCTGCCTTCATGTTCTTAAACATATGCATGCACTTCATTATGTTTAAATTTAAAACTTTCAAGATTCAGTTTGGTTCTGTTAGGGAATAGACTGCTGTAGCTTATTGAATTATTTGGTGTACTGCTTCTCATAGAACTTATTTAGGAACAGCTTGTATAAAATTCATTTAGCTTTAGTAAGTTTGCTTGGCATAACCTCTGCAAGAACCATAAGGCTGTATTTAATGGGTTTGATGTTTTAGTTTAAGAAAACTTCCTTATTTTGATGCTGACAGTGAGAGGATAAGTATGAAAGAACAATACCTTAGATTTAGAAGTTCTACATGTAGTAGAACTAACATTTTCCAAAACAAGCAGTAATCTAATGGAAGCTGGAGTCTACCATGAATAACAGCTGTAAGAATAATATTGCTTACAATAAAAAAACATATTTGGGGGGATTAATAAGGAGGAAAACTATGACATTTACATTAGAAGTATGCTTTAATCTTGGACTATAACAGCCATGAAAGTTACGGGTATCCAACAAATACATTATAATTTATGTAGTGATAAATACTCCTATACTTGAAACTTTAAAACCTGCCAGGTTTCAGATGAGCATTTCTACCTGAGGGCATCTGCTAAATAGATATATTTCTTTCCCCAGTGAGTGCAATCTACAGTGCAATAAACAGAATGCTGTTCTTGAACTGTATATACTCTTAACTAGTTTTATTAATCTTCAAGTGTTGAGAAGACCCTTCAGCTTGCAATTTACTTCTTAAAGAGGCATTGACACAAGCAAGACATGTACCACTACTGCAGCAGGAATGAAATGTATTACAACTCCCATTTAATTTTGTACAGTCACTTCTGTAATAATTTGACATGCGTAGAAGCTATGCAGTCTGTAAAAATAGTTTTCTAATGAAGGTTACAAACAATAAAGATCGCTTGTTGAGAGATATTTTGTATCCATGAGAATATTTAACTAGTCAGATTACTGCACCAAAAAAATTAAGAACAATTTAAGAATTTTAAAAAGACTAAAATAAAAAAAAACTTTTTTAATCAAGTAAACTTCTGGAAAACTTTATGACATCACCCAAATATTTCTATTTATTCTGGTAATATTTGAAGGCTGTATTTATATTCTTTTTTTGTTATTGTTTTTGTTTTATTTAACTTCAAATGTAGTTTATCAGTGACTGTAACAAAGACAGTGTAGAAAGAGGTTAAAAAAGTCCAGGTATATTAGATGCTGGGAGAGTAACCTGATTAATCTGAGGAATTTTCCAGACTTAGCAAGGGAAAACAAAACAAAGCAAACAAACAATCAAACACAGAGAAAAACCACACCTCTGAAAAATAAATCCACCCAAAATAGAGCTTATTGATGCTTGATAATTATATACACTAATGTGCTCACTAACATAATCATCTAATACTGAATATTTCTCTTGAAAAGAAAAAGCACAGCCATTATACAATAGTTTCCATGAACCCAGGTGCCATTATCCGATTAGGCAAATCTAAACCTTCTAGCTACAAACAACTTTAGATGGAAGCAGGTTCTCACAAATGAGTTACTGAATTATCTGGGACTTCATTTACAAGAGACATTCAAAATCACAGGTTTATTTTGTAAATTACTCTCTATTTTCACAAAATCACATAATCATTTTGTTATTGTCTTTTTTTTTTTCTATTTCCTTTATTAAGACTTGGCATCTACTGTCTTCTTATTGTAACCATGTAGTTTTGTCATACAGCATTTCCATTCCCAGAAACAGGCCATAAGCTTTGTACTGAATTTACCTCAAGACTGAGGTTCATCAATCTTGCTCTCTCTGAACTTTTTTTGATCTGCCTGCAGTATTATTTACTTGGCTTAGCTTGACAATAGTTCTCTAAATGAACAGGTGCCTTCAGCTGATTTATTTCACTTTTGTTGCCTTTGTGTGGTACAACCACATGTGATGATAGTAAACATATAAAAATGACCACAAGTAAATTCTAAAGTAAGGAAGAGAACATCAAGTTCCCCTTAGTGAAGGGCTCCAGATGCTGTCAACTCACTGTAAAACCCCTGCTGACAACAGCAGGATGAAAACACCAACTTTAGGGGCAAAAGTAGAAATGGAATATAAGAAGTGTGTGTATAACTGTTTTAACTGCATTATTAACCTTTCATTTTCTGTATTAGTTAAATCTACACTAGTAATGATTAAATTAATGCTAAGATTTAAATTATACTGACAATAAATTCTTCACTTTCTATGTATATGAGGTGTGCTTCCTGTTTGCCCATAAGTAAGATTTTGAACATAACACTATGGGCCATCTTTTAAACTCTGCTGCTAGGGCTATGATGATAAGCAATCTAGTATTTATTACAGAATGCCTATATATTGTTTCTCTAATCTGTTTAAATAAAGATTAATTAATGATTGTTCAGTATATCTAATCACCTGATAGATGAAAAGAAGGGTATGAAAAGATACAAAATAAAAAGCTATACAGACAGAAGTATGTTGGTTAGGTAAGAATAATGATCAGAAATTGCACATTAAACTACAACTTATATATGGATATATGGATACCTTGAAATTTAGGTAAGTTCTATCTATATAATTCTTCCATTTTAGATCAGATAGATGACCCTTAGGTATCTAATAGAAACAACATGCCTGTGAAGATATTAATGATAAAACCCTAAAGTAAATATAAGGATTATTAAGTTCCATTGGTCACAGTAACAGTATTGCTCCTCCTTTGTTTTTAATCAATCAGTGCCAAATAATATCTACATACAAAGTCTCTCTGTACAACAAATACACTAAATCCAGATCACCAGATGAATTAAAGCAGGCACAAACAAACATGCATAATTGTACATTTAAATGAATTTGAAGTTTCTGCCTTTGACAGCAGTAGAGGTAACTATTGTTAAGACATATATTTTCTAACAGTGACATTCATGCCAGCCTTACACTACACAGTCTATGTGTTGTTTCAAGACAAGTATCATCAATGATTCTTTAATGTCTGTGACTTTTTCTAGAAAGGTCAAATCCATCAATATAAACTTAATGAAAAAAAAATTGTCTGCTATATATTGCTACATACGTCCAAATAATCTGACACTTTTTCAGTCCTTAGTATAAATTGTTGTGCAGTGGCAATGGTAAAAAGTACTTATTTTAATGTAAGAAAAACCCACTCATATATAACTGTCTCTTATGATTATTGTTTGAAAGCCATTACAAATCTGTCTAATAGAAGTTGTAACTGTTGAAATATATTTGACTTTTAAAAGGTAAAATATTAAAACATTTAGCACTGCAAGATGAAATTCAACTTTCAACCAATGTATTCTATTCTTAATTTGGTCAGGTCTTAATGTTTATAGCTGTGATTTTAATAATTGACTATGTAACATTACCTTGAACTATGTCTCACAGATATTCTGTTTCAGAATACATACACAAGGACATTTCCCTAATATTTAAGCCTAATAAATACGCCAGTTCCAAGTTTTGAATTTTCCCCTAATTGCAAATGTTATTAACTTTTTAACATAAAGTAGTTCATACATGATGTGATGAAAGAGACCAGACTAATTCTAAAATAAAACTACTGAATTTTTTCTCTGTAATTAGGATAGTAAATTTTTAAATACTATCTAATTTTGAAACATCTGTGGAAAAGAATTTTACAAAAAGATTTCTTCCTTCAGGCTTTGGAACTAGCATATTACAAAATATTGTTTCTCATAAAGTGATAGTTCTAATAATTTATTTATGGAATGACTCAAAGTTGTAGTTGGAATTCAGTAAATTATTAGCACTGTTGGATCCTGCTTCAGTGAAGCAGAGCATGTAATACTTCAGTGTGTTTCAATAGTAATGTTACATTTGATGAACAAGAAGTTTTTCTGAAAAAGTGAAAAATTACTTGAACATTTGTGGGATGGGTGCAGGAAGTTTCTTCTCTCAGCCTTGTTTGTTGGACTGATTGCAGTCTGAACTGTAACACTCATGATATACTTTATTTAAACTAGTTTGCAATGGCCATAGAAGCTAGCAAGCAGCCAATAATCTCCCAATTTCAGGGGAAATCTCTTTGTGCCCTGGAGTCATCACAAAGATCTAACTGCAGAGGAACTGATATCTCAACCAGTGTATGCATTTCAAGACATTCCACTATGTTGAAATTATCCTGAAGTCATGCTAGCATAGCATCCAATAATTTGGAGTGCCATGTGACATAAAGAAAATGGGAAAATCTGGAGCATTTCGTGCAATGGCAAAATAATGCTGACTTTCACTGACATTAATTGTTCATTGCTTGTCATGTTATTTTATCATGCTTTCCTCTCCCCTATGTGATAATCCATGGTTATTGAACAACAACAAAGAAAATCACTCATTTGTTTGAATATTCATGACACTAAGCAACTTTTGCCCAGAAAAACTAAGATAGATGAAACCATTGATTAAGCAGTCTAAGTGATGTTACTAATGATCAGTCAGCAGTGTATCCATTACCTAAGACTAACTTCAGCAATCCCAAGTCATTACAGACAAACATTAAACTCACAAAATTGCTAGGCTGTCCTTTGAAAAACATTGGGAAATATCAATCTTACAATGCAATTTTGCTTTGCAAAAGCACATCCTAATTGCTGCCATCCTATATTGTAGTTGAATTACCCATCTAGCAACTGATTGCAGTTGCACAGAACAGCTGCTTTCAGTTCCTTTCTTTAGATTGTGGGTAGGCAGGTTCCAGCTGTAATTGAATCCTTGGCCAGAAATGCTATATTTTTAGTATGACCTGTTTTCTCTTGCTCTTAGATTTGAATATGCTTTGTTTGCATTGTGAACATGCAATTTACCAATATTTAGTAAAGCTGTTTTAGTAAAGGTGAATGATGTCCCTGCCCACAGGAAGGGGAGCATGGACTAGATGATCTTTAAAGGTTCTTTTCAACCCAAAACATTCTATGATTCTAGGATTTGAAAATGTTTTGGATATTGAAGGACTCTTTCTAATATCTGCATATTTTTTACCAGGAATTTTCATACAGCCATTTAACCTTTTCTGAAAACAATTAGGTTCATCTTCAAAGGCAGAGGTTTTCTCCTTGGTGAGTGCAGTTCAGTGCTTTTACATATTATTTTTCTTCTTATGCTACTCCAATGTTGCAGTACCCTCAGTCAAAAAGAAAACTGTGTTACTGATGAAGTGTTCTTAATAAACTCTGTACTGGAGACAGACAAAGGACTTGAAGATAAGCGGAAAGCAGTCGTGCAACAAAACAGTACCATGGTTGTTGCTAACAGCAAGTTTCCCTGTACTAGCCTGATTGTAATCTCTTGACAGTGTTTGGAAAATGTAAAAAAGCTTCAGTTCAGTAGGCAATATGCCCAATTGTGTGGAGTAAATGCCTTCTAGAACTACCCACTTTATTGTTGGGTTTAATGCATAATCAATTGAAGCACCATATTTTGACAAGTTCTCATGATGGCATATTTAAAGCAAAGATCTGCCAACTGCTACAACACATTTATTTTAGGGCCATCACAAAGCGATTTATTTAATGTCCATAGCTGTAGGTGCTGAACTGGGAGAGAAAAATTATCCAGGTACTCAGGACTGTTTCTGAAGATCATACGGAGGCTGAGGCACTTGCCTGGGACAGGCACAGTAAAATGCAAGTGCACCAGCCTGCTTCATTCTTCTGCAGGGAAACACTATAATTCCCTTAACTTCTGGACACCACAAAAGAAAACATGCATCTAACCTCATGTCCTTGTCCCACAGAGTATGTAAGGCAGGTTCAACTACTACGTGATAAAAGCAGATGGCTTAAAATACTTGTCCTTTGGTCTGAACTGATGACCAAGCTACTAACTAGATTAAGCTGAAGAGGGAACTAAGTATGTCTCTTCAAGTCAAGAGGTCAAAAAAATCCTTGTTGTGACCTCAGGAAAGACATTTAACCCTTCTGAGCCTCAGATTTTCCAATTACTTCCACATTGTCATTTGTTCTGTACAATTAATATAACAATGAAGGATGACAATAGTTCACTGAGAACTTCAGAGTTTTAAATAATTAATGTTATCAAACTTTTGAACTCATCAGGGAGGAAAAAGGAGAAAAAACAAATAGCACAGTATGACATCCCCAGCACATTGTGGATTGTGGAGCCTGTTTTGCCCTTGGAGAAAAGTTACTAAATAGCAGCTTGGAAAAGTATATTGTTGTTAGAGGACCCTGCTGGAAATCCTTCCACCCCTCCCTCCCATGTTTTAATTGTACAGCTGAAAGTTTTACACTGGAATAATTACAATTTTTTCACTGTATCAGCAATACTACTTTCATTCAAGTGATAAAATAAAAGGATAGTTGGTCTACACATATGTTCATCTGCATTTTTATAGCTGATTTGTGCTTTGGTTTATTTCAACTGCGTTATACACGGAAGAAATACATGTAAATAGCAAGAGGAAAATTATAAAAGAGAATGAAAGAGTAAATGCAGTTTTATTACTTGTGTAACAGGAAGTTAGCAAATGGAAATGTAAAGAAAATGAAAATAACATTTTAAAATAATATTTTTAGATTTTCCTAGCTTTTTATAAAGTCTTCTCATTATCTTCTGTTAAAAAACAAATAAAAGGGAAGGAAATAGGAATATAAGGTAGAAAAAGGGGAGAATCTAGAAATTAGTATTTTTTGTTTCCCATTTTCTTTTTAAAATTATTGTTTCTTCTTTATTTTTGCCCCCTAGTGAATGATACCATTTCATTAAAATAGAAAAACTCAATAACTTAATTACAGTAAGAATTTCTCAGTAAGTATATCGCATATGATATTTCTAATTGTACTGAAAATCAGCATATGTGTACATTCTGAATCCTAGATCTGATCCAAAAGGAAAAAAAAAGTCAACATTTGAGATTTTTGTTTTGTTTTATTTATAAATTTAATCAGTGGATGGTCCACAATTGTATGCAGTATCTCAAAGTAACATTAACTCCTATAAACTTTTATTATATTATTTTGGAATGGATGTCACCCATCATTAAGTCAGATATATTTGTGTAGAAAATAATTCTTGCCACTATATTCATTGGAGTTATAAAAGGAAGCATATATCTGCTGCAAGAATAGGAATTATTCCTCTCTGCATTTGTAATAGTATGAGTTTTAAAGCAATTGTAATAATCGTAAAATATTTTCAAAACTATTTAAGAGCTCAAAATGAATAGTTATAGACAGATTTTTGACTGAGGTATATTCTCATCAAAATAAATGGTGTGGGACTATTAAGGGTAAAGTGAAAAAGGAAGAAAATCCTCAGACAGAAAGAAAGAAAAAGAAGAATTTATTTTATACAATATAGAAATATGAAGCCCATGTTGGATTAAACATTTGATTTGACTGTAAATAAATATTATACTAGATAGATGCAGGATAATTTGCCTCCAACATTAATCTCATGCTAACACACTACATCTGGGGAACATTGCTATTATGAAGAATTTTAACAGTTCCTCTACCCTGAAGTGTCTTATTTTTCTAAACGTACATTGACAATAGCCAGAATGATACCAACAAAATAATAATGGCCAAAATGCATTTTTTTTTTCTTTCATAGCTTTCAGTTTTATTTGGTGTGTCACACTCAGAAAAAAAAAGGGATGAATCATATATGCAGACCTAAGAATTTTCTGTTAGTCCAATTAATATTTTAGTAGTCTCATCAAAATACAGTAAATGGATACTGCTGGTCCACACTAACACTCATGGTCCAAATTAGTGCAGACAAGTCTCAAGAATACAAGGGTTAAAACTGTTACACCAAAACTAAACCAAAACAAACCAAACCAATCCATCAGTTTTCTTGGATGTGCTACCCCCTAGCCCTCACAGCCCCATGCACACAAAGGGCTACGGTTTGTCAGGCAGTGGCTGAGGTGGGGAGGGGTGTCACCCCTCTGTCACCCCCAGAGCTGAACCTGGAGCAGGGAGGTAGTAGTCACTAGGCCCAGCACAGGGGTTAAACCAGAGACACTTAGCTCAGTGTCAATACACAGATGGGTCTCCTAATAACGAAATCACATTTACTTGGGAAAAATGGTACTGCATTGTTTTGCTGTGAAATACAAAAATAAGAACATAAACTCCAGTCTTCAACAGTAACATTAATCTGCCTCCCTTCTTACAAATAAAATAAGTACCTCTAATACTTATAAATTGTAATTTCATTTTCTCTTTGTCTTGCCAAACTTTTCGTCATTCTGTGATACATTATCTGCCTATCGATACACTGATTTATCAATCTACCTATCACCCAGGCATAGAAGAAACATGATAAACTCTTACTAGTTGAATTAATCTGATAATTATCTAGTGACAATTTTTGTGCTGGTATTCATCCTTTTCTCTAGCTCTAGTTAAAGACAGGTAGGAAAAAATGTGAGCTTGTTTTTAAAAAAACCAGCAGCCATGTTCCCATAATGTTGGTTAGGAAGCTTTCCGTATAAATGTATTTCTGGGATTCATTTCCTTTGGGACAGGATGCACAGGAGATAATGGAAACCTGGAGAAGGCTGTACTATCCCCTCAGAGTTGTACATAGATCCTGGCTCACACAGCCAGAAACAAAGGATGTGGAGAAGAAGCCATGAGATCTTCTTGGTGTGATGTCCTTGTTAAAGACCCCACAAAAGACTGGACAGGACATAATGCTACCTTCTCCTTCTATGCTCCTCATGGCACCAATATCTTGTGTAGACTCTATGGGATCATCCCCATTAAACACAGACCATTGACATTCAACCTATTGTGTGCTTGAGAGTGTCCAGAAGAAGGCTACAAAGTTGGTGAGGGGGTTGGCAAAGAAATCATATGAGGAGAAGCTAAAGTTACTTGGTTTGTTCAGCCTGGAGAAGAGGACACTGAAGGAAGACCTCATCGCGATCTACAGCTTCCTCACAAAGGGAGAAGGAAGGGTCGGCACCGAACTCTTCTCTTTAGTGACCAATGACAGAACCCGAGGGAATAGCAGGAAGATGTGCCAGCGGAGGTTTAGCTTGGACATTAGGAAAAGGTCCTTCACCCAGAGGGTGGTGGAGCACTGGAACAGGCTCCCCAGGGAGGCAGTCATGGCCCCAAGCCTGACAGTGTTGAAGAAGAGATTGGAAAATGCCCTCAGAAACATGGTGTGAATTGTGGAGTTGTCCTATGCAGTTGGACTCGATGATCCGTGTGAGTCACTTCCAACTGAGGATGTTCTATGAAGTTTTAAATTAGTGCGGTGAAAGTGCGTGCTAATTACTCACTTTGTGGCAGTTACTGAGAATTGTTACTGGACATGCAAGACACAGCAAAAACAATTTAAAATTGTTACTCATTTGTACAGATAAGACCAATGCCTTCTTAGAAGTGAGCCCACAGATCCATTTTTGTTCATGTGATCTACAGAAGGAAAAAATAAAATACAGTCATAACTCCTTTCTGATTTTCTAATTAGATAAAATCCCTCTTTATCTCATCAATATTCTAGGGTTCCAAATAATGTGTATTTTAGATTATTATGCTGTGTCATTCCTATGTATGTTGTACAGGCTAAATAGGTATTATCTATAATTAATATAAATGCCTGAAAATAAGATAAGTTTTAAAACATGTTAAATAGAGTGATTACTCTGCTAGTATCCCAAAAGCCAATGGACTCAGCTATCTTTAGTAGTTGAATCTAAATGCAGCTACTTTTCATATTTTCTTTCCTATGGTGTTATACTGAATGTTGATAAGAAATTGTTTTCTGCATTCACTGAGAAGAGGTTAACAATCTTCTGCATTGAAGCGTACAAGTATTAGCAGTAGTATACTCATTCTGCCTAATAACAAGTGTCTCACATTTATTCCCACACAGCTGGCAATGGTAGTTGACAGAAATAAGAATTGCCTCTACTTTAAACATGAACTAAAGGGGGCCTTAGAAAAGCAGAGCTATCCATTGCTGTGCTAAGAATATCAACAAAACCCACATATCTGATGCTGAAAAAAGGCTCATTTTAAATTAATGCCTCATGAAAGTAATTAGAATGCCTACTGGTAAAAAATTTAGAAAAGCTAGGTTTTGTTGTTTTATTTTTTTCATGTATTTATTTTTGTAGCACAATTATGCAAAACATCTGTTGCATTGTAAGACACACCAGAAAGAAAAGAATAATATGAGAGAAGGAAATATGAAACATTTTTGTTTATTTATTTTTAGATTTAGATTTAAAAATCTCTTTCAAAAAGGTGCAGCCTCCCTCATATTCTTAATTTAAAAATGAAAGTCAACCAGCAGCAAAAAGTATTGATGTAAATTTAATGGATGAAATCTCTCAGCCTACAAATTAAAGGAGAGAGAAAAATCTCTTCAGGCCCTTTTCCCTGGGTCATAGCTCATATTCCCTGAATACCTTTGAATCAGGATTTACAGCATGACAGATAACACTATGGGACAGATTTCTTTTAGGTATAGATTACCACTAACTAAGGATCATTTCTGTAGTGTTCATTTGGTTAGGTAAGAGGGCTATAATATTGGCCTGTTCAGCTTATCTCCATGTTACACAAAACTTCTTGTTTAAAGAAGCTGATTATTCAAGTTACAGTGTAAAAATGCGTGTTAGCACCCAGAAATAATTCCAAAGGAAAAAAAAAAGGTATGTTTTCATGCATCTTTAATGCTTTGTGAAACTGCAGCATCAAACTGTAAGCTTTACAGATTAGGAACTTCTGGCCTGATTCTCTAGTCTACTGCACAATCAAACATCTCAAAAAGAGAAAAGTAAATAGAAAATGCTACTGTATTGATTTAGCAGTCTTTTACATTTACTTTGAGCCAATAGAAATGCCCTTATAAAAGGGAGGAAAATGAAAATCAAGCCCTCTATTTCCTGTGTTCTGTACAATCCTTAAAACAATTTTTCTTTGGAGGGGGTGGGTCTAGAGCTTTTTGTGGTTTTATGAAGGAGTTATCAAGAAGCAGATAGTGCAGCTCAATGCTGCAGAGTTATAACATTACTTTCAGTTCTTATATATCAGACACACTCTTTGGAACTTTTGAATAATGTAATACATTTAACGGAAGACTATAAAATAGGTAGCATTCAGGAAAATTTAGGGAAAATGGTAAACACGGGTTTCTATCTAATGCAAAAGCTATAGGAGACAAATCAATAGAATACCAACTACATATGTGTGTATAAATAGCAAACGTTTGGGAAAGCCTATTTAGAGCACTGTTGAGATCACTATACAATAGGACTGTTAAAAAGAGAATTACAAAGCATACAAAACATTCAAATTAAAAATAGCATTATGAAATACAGATTTTAGCTCTAAACGCCTGGGCTCCTTTCTAGTATCTTTTATCATTACACCAAGAGTTTTGTACAATATCACTGATTTTTGAGGACTATCTTTGCAAAATCATATAGAACATGTGGCATGACTGGTATTACCCACTGAAAAATATGGCTTTTCAGATTTCACTTTGACAGTTCTAACTAAAATGGACTTGCAGAAGCAAAATTATCTTTAGGCATTTGATCTGGAATTTTTTGTATCCAAATCTCAGTCTCTATCCATTTCAACTAAAGCTAGACAAATAAATACACAAAAAGTAATGTTACCTTTAAGTATTTTCATAGGGTTGGATGACAGAATAATTCAGGTTGGATGAAACCTCAGGAGGTCTCCAGTCTCCTGCTCAAAGCAGAGTCAGCTATGGGGTCAGACCAGGTTGCTCAAGGCTTTATACTGTCAGGTCTTGAAAACCTGTGATGGAGACTGCACAGCCTAGGTGGGCAATCTGCTTCATTGCTGAGCTGTCTTCATATGGAAAAAGCTTTGATTTATACCCCAGCCGAACCCTTCTCTTTTCAATTTATGCCTGTTGCCTACTGTCCTTCTACTAATCTGCTATCCTCACCAGCGTGAAGAGCCTGGCTCTGTCTTCTTGATATGGTAAAAGCCACCTCTTTTCCAACTTAAACGAATTTGCCATATCTAGATCAAACCTCAATAGGTTGGCCATAACATGCATACGCTTATTCATTACATATACACATATGGCATGTGTATACATTAAGTCCAGGCCTGTATTCCTTTGCATACTAATTTAAAGATTTATTATCTCAGTTAACAAATGAGCAAAAAATGGAATCTAACCATTCTTTTGGTAATATTTGTACACTTGTGTGAAAAAAAAACCAACCAACCAACCAACCAACCAAAAACCACACACACAAAAAAAAACAAACAAAAAACCCCACACAAAACAAACACACACATAGAAAACAACAAAACACCAAAAAACCCCAAAACCCCTCCAAACCAACCAGCCAAAAAAAATAACACTACAAAGAAACAGAAAATGTACCTAAAAAGAAAAGTGGAAGGAAGCTTAGCAGTGTTCCCTGAGGAATAAAAAACATATCTGAAGACATTTAAAATGAGATGAGAGTCCACCTCTTTGTATCAACAGTAAGTCTGCTTCACAGAATCACAGAATGGTTAGGGTTGGAAGGGACCTCTGGACATCACCTAGTCCAACCCACCTGCTAAAGCAGGTTCACCTCAAGCAGATTGCACAGGAATATGTCCAGGCAGGTTTCAAATGTCTCCAGAGAAGGAGACTCCACAACCTCTCTGGGCAGCCTGTTCCAGTTCTCTGTCATCCTCAAAGTAAAGAAGTTTCTCTCCATATTCAGATAGAACCTTCTATGCTTCTGCATGTGCCTGTTGCCACTCATCCTATTGTTGGGCACCACTGAAAGGAGTCTGGTCCCATCTTCTTGACATTCACCCGTGAGGTATTTATAAACATTTATGAGATCCGCTCTCAGCCTTCTCCAGGCTGAACAGACCCAGCTCTCTCAGTTTCTCCTCATAAGAAAGATGCATCAGACCCCTGATCATCATTATAGCCTGCCAAGGGACTCCCTCCAGTGATTCCTTTTCCTTCTTAAACGGGGAGCCCAGAACTGGATGGAGTACTGCAGATGCAGCCTCACCAGGGCAGAGTAGAGGAGGAGGACAACCTACCTTGACCTGCTGGTCACACTGTTCTTAATGCACCCCGGGATACTATTTGCCTTCTTGGCCACAAGGGCACACTGTTGGCTCATCGTCAACCTATTGTCAACCGGAACTCCCAAGTCCTTCTGTGCAGTGTTGTTTTCCAGAAGTTCTGCCCCTAACCTGTACTGGTGCCTGGGGTTATTCTTCCCCAGGTGCAAGACCCTCCACTTGTCTTTGTTAAACTTCATTACATTCTTCTCTGCCCAGTCCTCCAGCCTGTCCAGGTTTCACTGAATGGCAGCACAGACTTCTGGTGTGTCAGCCCTTCCTCCCAGTTTGGTATCATCAGCAAACTTGCTGAGGGTGCACTCAGTCTCTTCATCCAGATCTTTGATGAACAAGTTAAACAGCACTGGACCTAATACTGACTCATGGGTAACCCCACTAACTACAGGCTTCCAACCAGAGTCTGCACTGTTGATCACAACCCTCTGAGCTCTGCCATCCAGCCAGTTCATGATCCATATCACCATGCATTCATCCAGTCTGCACTACCTGAGCTTGCGTATAAGGAGGTTGTGAGAGATGGTGTCAAGTGCCTTGCTGAAGTTAAGGTAGAAAACATCCACTGCTCTTCTCTTGTCTACCCAGCCAATCATACCATCACAGAAGGCCATGAAGGAATTATGGTAATTATGGTACATATATACTCTTTTATTGCATCATAGTTTTGATGTCCACAGTGCAGACATCTACATAAAGCAAGTATTTCTATATATCCTTTACAAAGAAATAGGTACCTCTAAGAGACAATTCGTTCAACCTGTCTTAGATACCTACCTTATAGAGGTCAGATGATACTCCAGCTAGGGAGTATATAACATGTATTGATAAGAAGTAAGATATCTCATCTATATTATAAACAGTAGGCTATGATATGGTATAGGTAATCAGAGACAAGTCTCAAGACTTAAAGTGTACCACCTATTTTTATTCTTAGAAATGAGCTTTAAACAGGAAAACAACCTGATGTTAATTTTGAAGGCAAATTGGGTAGAAATCTGGAATGTGTGACATACATTAAAGTCAGGGATATTTATGTTATCTCATTTTCTTCCCAAACCTAATTCTTTGTAACTACTTAGTGTTGGAAGATATGTTAATAAGGCACAATCATATAATCATGTAGTCCATAAAAACCTGACAGGACTTCTATTTCTATGAGAAATGATTTATATTTCCTTTTTTTTTTCCCTTGGAACCTAATACATATAATTCACAGGACTGATGCTTACTTGATCTTTTGTGTTAGACAGAACATGATTTCCATAGATATGATTTTGTTAAAAAATCAAGAGTTGTTCTTTTATGTAAGACTGTGGGACCACCAGGCTTTCTGAAACTGAATCGCGGACTAAACACTGAATCTGCATCAAACTGAATTTTTTTTCTTTCTCTGGATGAATCAGTCTACCAAGATCTACCAAGTCTACCCGCCTGGACGCCTTCCTGTGTAACCTCACCTAGGTGTCCTGCTTCGGCAGGGGGATTGGACTAGATGATCTTTTGAGGTCCCTTCCAATCCCTAACATTCTGTGATTCTGTGATTCTGTGATATTTTGTTGCCACTCAGTTTTAGTTTCAGAAAAATGTCATGTATCATCTTATACAGATAGAAGAGCTCATGTCGGAATGTTACTAAGTCATTCAGCTCATTTTCAGTTCATCATGTATGTATAATCGGAATTGTTTTTTCCTCATAGAAGAGGCTTTATGTCAACTCTAATTATCACCAGTTATTTTATTAACCAGTTACTCAAGTGTCATGGGATGATTCTACAGCTCTCCATAGATACCTTTAGGTTTTCTATACTGAATACTTTTGTAACAGTTGCAAATTTCACATCTACATAATTTTCAAATCATTCATGAGTGAATGGTAGCTTAAACAAATTGGAGAACTGGGCAATCACCAACTGCATGAAGTTTAACAAGGGCAAGTGCCGGATTTTGCACTTGGAACATGGCAACCCTGGCTGTACATACGGACTGGAGGACGAGATGCTGGAAAGCAGCCCCACGGAGAGAGAGCTGTGGTTCTGGTTGATGGCAAGTAGAACATGAGCCAACAGTGTGCCCTGGCAGCGCAGAGGGCAATCGTGTCTCGGGTGCATCAAGCACAGCATTGCGAGCTGCTCAAGGGAGGTGATTGTCCCACTCCACCGTGCACTGGTGCAGCCTCGCCTGGAGCACTGTGTGCAGTTCTGGGCACCACAATATAAAAAGGATATAAAGCTACTGGAAAGTGTCCAGAAAAGGGCCATGAGGAATGACTGAAGTCACCAGATTTGTTTAGCCTGGAGAAGAGGAGACTGAGGGGAGACCTCATCATGGTCTACAGTTTCCGCACAAGGGGAAGGAGAGGGGGCAGGTGCTGATGTCTTCTCTTTAGTGACCGACAACAGGATCAGAGGGAATGGCAGGAAGATATGCCAGGGGAGAATTAGGTTGGGTATTAGGAAAAGCTTCCTCACCCAGAGGGTGGTGGAGCATTAGAACAGGCTCTCCAGGGAGGTAGCCATGGCGCCAACCCTGGCAATATTCAAGAAGCAATTGGACAATCAGACATGTGGTGTGAATTTTGGGGTTGTCCTATGCGGGGACAGGAGTTGTACTCAATGATCCTCGTGGGTCGCTTCCCACTCAGGACGTCGTACGACTCTATGAGTTTCATCGTTGTGCAACTATACAACTATTCAGTCCTCTATATTCCTCTTAACCAACTATGAATCTACTCAATAATCATTCCTCATTGCTGTTAATCCCTCTTAATAAGGCAATTTTTTTTCCTAAAATTTAATAATTCAATATTGATTGAGCAATATTATAATTTACTTATTCAAGAATATTAATACATTTGTGAAGCATGACATTCCTTCACCAAAGTGGTATTGATCTTTGCATTATATCACGTTTATTCATGCATCTACCGATACTATTCTTTATTATAGTACCTATTATGTTGCCTTGTAATAGAGTTAGATTCATTCATCTGCACTTCCCAGAATTATTGTTAGAGGCTTTTCTAAAAACTGGTGTCAGTTTACATTGTCAGCCTTGGGCACTGAAAGTGATTTAGGCAGTAAGTAAAAAAACATGGTTAATATTTCAGCAATTTTATAACTGAGTTTTCCTGCTACTCCTGGATGAATATCACCATGTGTCCCTAATGATTTACTGTTGTTTGTCACAATAATTTGTTTTAAAACTCTTGACAGTTCAACTTGAGACCATTCCATAATTTATCCACAAAAAAAAAAAAAAAGAGAGTATTGGTCTGGAATTTTCCCTGGCTAATGTAAGTGAAACTGCCAAAAATAAAATTAATATGTTCTGAAATAGCCTTATTTTTTCAACATATTCCTGCTAGGCTTGCACCAAATTTTAATCCCAGCTCACAGCTAAAGCCCACAGAGCTGCTCGCTTTCTCTTCCCCAGTGGGATGGGAGAGAGCATTGGAAGGGTAAAAATGAGAAAACTTGTAGGGTAAGATAAAGAAAGTTTAATAGGGATAGCAGTAGCTGTACATGCAAATAAAGCAAAATAAGGAGTTAATTCACTACTTCTCATCAGCAGGCAGCTGTTTAGCCATTATAAGGAAAGCTTTATCATGCGTAATGGTGACTTGGGAAGACAAACACTGTAACTCCAAACATTCCCCCCATTGTCCTTCTTTCCCTGCACTTTTATTGCTGACCTTGACATCATATGGTATGGGATATCCCTTTTGGGGTCAGCTGTCCCAGCTGTATCCCTTACCCACTTCTTTTGNAAAAAAAAAAAAAAGAGAGTATTGGTCTGGAATTTTCCCTGGCTAATGTAAGTGAAACTGCCAAAAATAAAATTAATATGTTCTGAAATAGCCTTATTTTTTCAACATATTCCTGCTAGGCTTGCACCAAATTTTAATCCCAGCTCACAGCTAAAGCCCACAGAGCTGCTCGCTTTCTCTTCCCCAGTGGGATGGGAGAGAGCATTGGAAGGGTAAAAATGAGAAAACTTGTAGGGTAAGATAAAGAAAGTTTAATAGGGATAGCAGTAGCTGTACATGCAAATAAAGCAAAATAAGGAGTTAATTCACTACTTCTCATCAGCAGGCAGCTGTTTAGCCATTATAAGGAAAGCTTTATCATGCGTAATGGTGACTTGGGAAGACAAACACTGTAACTCCAAACATTCCCCCCATTGTCCTTCTTTCCCTGCACTTTTATTGCTGACCTTGACATCATATGGTATGGGATATCCCTTTTGGGGTCAGCTGTCCCAGCTGTATCCCTTACCCACTTCTTTTGCACCCCCAGCCTACTTGTTGGTGGGGTGGTGTGAGAAGCAGAAAAAGCCTTGACTCTGTGTAAGCACTGCTCAGCCAAAACAAAAATATCCCTGTATTATCAACACTGTTTTCAGCACAAATACAAAACATAGCCCCATACTAGCTGCTATGAAGAAAATTAATTCTATCCAAACCCAGTAGAGTTTTGGATCTTTATTAGGCCTCCTAACAATCCTGCACAGTCCCTGCTTCGACATGTTTCTCTGTGTTGGCCTATCTAATGGCTAACTGCTCTGTGTAAGCCTACCTAGTGACAGGCTTAGCATTTTGGAGTTTATTATTTGTTACTGTTTTTTCTGAGGGTATGTGAAGGACAGCATCTGCTCCTTCAAGGCTGCCTGGTCAAGGACTTTTTTCCATGTAGGAGGGGAAAATGTGGAAGACATGGACAGGGACATACAGGGATGCAAACCTGACTGACAAGTGGAAAGAGATGTGGTGATGAGAACTAGACTTATTAACGCAGGTGTATGAGAGAGTGAGAATGTTTATTCTAGCTAGTTTGTCCGATTGGGGTAGTCTTCTGTTGTTGGGGAACTGAGGGAAAAAGGGGGGAAACAGAGACAAAATATACAGACACAGACCTGACAAAACAAATGCAGAGACACAGACAGAAAACAAACTCTAACAGTTACACTAATTAATAGGCTAGTAAGAAACTAAAGGTGCCACTTCCAGGAAGATCGACTTTGACTCTGGTCAGGTTGGGTTAAAACACAAGGGTAGGTGCTGGTATTCTTAGGGGGACTTGACTGCTGTCCTTGTTAGCGAGCACCAAGATGGACCAGCTGGTGACTAGGGCACATGTAGGCCAGGTAAGAAGGGCTGGGGTCTGGCCAGGGGTACCAGGAGGGCATAAGGGCTGCTTTTAAGGGATCCATGAAAGTGTGTGCACTTGTGAACCTCAAGAGTTGTGTGTGTGCCTGCACTAGTGATCTTCTGTCTCTGCCAGCCCAAGACGAGAATGGGGCTTGGCTGTCTGTTCTCATGTATGTAGATGCTGTCGAAAGCACTCCCTTCTTTGTAGCAATCTCTGTGACCAGGCGTGTCACTGTCCTTTGTGTCTATTTGTGTCTTTGTGCGTGTGTCTCTGGGACATATCTCCACTGTGGATTGAACCTGCATACAGGGAAGAGGCAGCTGCATCCCTCAGCCTGGGCAGAGACCTCAGGTCCACAGGGTACTGGGCTGGGCTCTGGCAGCCAGGCAGGAAGGACACCTGGACCAGAGCACAGGGGGAGGTGGCCACGCTCCTTACATGCCTTTACATTTTCAAGTTGAATCACTTTGGCTTTGAGGAATTGGCTGTTGGTTTTTTTTTTTTTTTTTCTTTTTTTTTTTTTTTTTCTTTTTTTTTTTTTTTTTCTTTTTTTTTTTTTTTTTCTTTTTTTTTTTTTTTTTGTGTTGGGTATCTGTTTGTCTGTTTGAGGTATTTTCGTTTGTTTCCTTTGCTTGTTATTTGTGGAGTATGTTTTTTAAATGCAACATATGCATTGTATGTGGGCATCTGGTATGACACTTTTTTTGATGTCCCATTTCACAGTAGAAACAGCCCAAAACATGGAAATAGCAGAGTAGACTTTGGCATAATTAAAAGGTTCAAGAGAAACTGCAGTTCCGTTGTAAAATACTCCAGAGGTTAAAATGTTTATTGGAAACGAAAGATCAATACTGGAACTCAGTTTGAGACTAATAGCCCCAATTTAGATGTCTTTAGCAATGCTTTCTTGTTTAAATTCCTATTTTAAACATGGACATCTAATGAAAAAAAAAAATATATGGCTCAGTTCTTTTGTTTTAGCTAGGTTTCTAGTGCCACCAGACTGTTTCCTAATCTCCTAGATGGACAGATGGATACCAGATAAAGTACCCCAGCCAAGTTCAAAGGGCATGAGGTGACATTGTTTAGGCAATTAGGTCTTACTTATGTCCTGGTCTTTGGTCTGTGCTGCCTCTGAGAGGACTATAAAAGATATACTCTTAGCAAACCGTTTGAGGGTGCCTTAGTCTCAAACTGAATCCTACTCTTGTCCTCAAATCCCTTTTCTGGTTGAGGGAACTTGAAGGAGGACTTGCCAGGACAGTGTTTTAGCTACCAGTAGTAGCTAGTAGAATATATCCAGAAGACTTTTAAAGTCATTTGTGCTAATATGCTGATGCTTAGGAAATATTTGTGTTCCATGAGACAAAAAAGAGGACAGAATATGCCTGGAAACTCTATATTTGGGGTATGAAAACAGAAAAAGTATGTATAAACACAACACTTGCAGAGGATGGAAGATCCATGCTAAAATACCACCTGCCACAAAGGTGAGATTCAAATCCATGGAAGTGGGTGGAAAAAGAGGAAACCTAAATCTTTTTGCAAGCTCTGGAATGTTATCCAACCTCTTAAATGATGAGGTAAAAGTATTACTTCTACTGGATTTGGAGACTAA
>VWYH01010444.1:157820-174381 GCA_013399365.1 Pampusana beccarii | reverse complement strand
AAAAAAAAAAAAAGGCATCTATATATGCTAAAATCATACAGGAGATACAGACTGAACTTTTGAATATTTCAAAGACTATGGTAACGCATTTTTCAGCAAATTACCTGTTTTTCCAAAAAATGTCTCATCCCTATTCCTCTTCCGCTGTGGATCAGTAGTTTTGATTTTTTAACTAATTATTTATTTAAACAAGCTTTTTGCTTTGTTTTGTTGTGATTTTCTCTTATATGGATAGATAAATGAATCTGAATATGATATAGAAAATGGCTAATTTTGCAAAATTTGGTATATTACATGGTCAGAAGGCTTCAAAGGTATTATTTTTTATAGGATGACTTTCTGATTTTAGGGATATATTTTCAGTATCTTTACAGTATGATGAACTTAATCAAGCTATATGTGGTGTACAGCATGTGGTAAAGAACTGCCTTAGTAGAAGAATACGCTCAGTCCCAAGTACTTAGGCTACTCAGACGTCCCCCTAGACATTATCATGTAAAAACGATACAAAATGTAGGTTTTTCCAAAGCCAAGAACAATCATAGTGACTTTTTAGCCTGTGGATTATTTCATTTTTTAATGATACACTGCATATCTTTGCCAATAACTTCTCTATTTCACACTTAATTTCCTTCCCAACCCTCAGATGAATATTATCTGGTTTTAGTGATTTACTATGCTTAAGTTTTTAAAGTTGCTCTATAACTTCCTCCTTGGAGGCTATCATTTTGTTAAGGCTGCAGTATAATTTCACATGAAAAGTGCCCTTGGAAGAGTGATTTCCCTGTAGCCCTTGATAGTAAAGACAGATGCAAAAAATTAATTTCAGTCCTCTTCTATTTTACCATCCTCTCTAATTGCTCCCCTCAATACACCCAGTGACAGGTATCTTTTGCCTTTTAATCTGCTGCATAAAGTTTTACTGTTTATATTCATACACCTGCCAGTGCACTGTGAAGTGCATGCTACAGAAAAGGTGCAGAGCAATCTTGATGTTACTCAGCAAAATATATGTTTTGCCTTCTCAATGACCTTGCATTTTGCATAGTCACATCTTTCCAAGGAGGGTAAAACACTACAAAATAATAAAGGTAGCATTTTATAACCTCTACTGCACAGATATAAATAACTGTGTGGAGCAAAGCAGGAGAAACTCTGATGTTGATGAACAAAAATCTTGTGGATATAAATACAGGTAAGCTTGACCACTAAGGATCCTTGTCTGAATGGAAGAAATATACATCAGGGTTTCTTTTTCACAAAGCACTTCCTAGCTGATTGCTAAAGGCACCTTCTTCAAAGTATAGTCAGTGAAGACATGGTAAAACCTTCTTAATGCTTTCTTATTAACTTCTTACAATGTGATTCCTTCTTAAAGAGTATGGCAAAGTGAAGGGAAGAGTGGAAGCTGGTGAAAGTAATTAATATTTAGTCCATTCTGTGGTCAAGAGTTTCATTTCTGGACTGCTCTCTCCCTATGAAATGTGCAGCCAGAAGAAATCTACCTTGCAATGAGGCCTGATAGGAAGGACATCCGGTGGAGCCTGCAGCCCAGTAAATATGATTTCTGCCCTCAGCAGAGGGAGGCCTGGCTGTGTGCTGACCCTGCAGTGCAGGGGCTCAGCCTCACCATGGCCTGAGATGAGTGTCTCTAGTTTAACCCCTGTGCTGGGCCCAGTGACTGCTGCCTCCCTGCTCCAGCTTCTGCTCTGGGAGTGACCCTGCTTGGCGGGGGCGGGGTGGTGACACCATCCAACACAGTCACCGCCTGGTAAACCATAGCCCTTTGTGTGCATGGGGCTGCAGGGGCTGGAGGCCATGGCCAGACTGCAGCTGGCAGCGTGGCAGAAGGGAGCTGTGACAGGGAAATGTGCAAATACTGGGATGCGTGGACCCTAGATGGGAGGAGACCCCCACCATGAACACCTTACTCCCTTGACTAAGGCCTCAGGACACAGCAGCAGTTTTGTGCAACAATTCCTCCCATTTTGTTACTGAGGTTTTCCTGTCCTAGACAATCAGGGCTCTTCAACTGTGCAGATGTTAACAGGATCATCAAACAGTTGTTATCTTTGTATATTTGGTGTGCTCCCTTTTGCCCATAGCTGGATACAGAGTGTAAAAGATCTCCTACCCTATTCTGCTCTGTCTTCACTTGGATGTCTGGTCTGACATTAGGGAAAAGAAGGTCTGATGATACGTCTACACTACAAGCTGAGAGGCTGAGATTAGTTCTGGAAAAATATCTCTAGGAACAGTGGAGATTCAACAATGTTATAAATACCACTGTTTGTTATGTGCTGGTTGCTTTGTGCAGAGAAACTATGTCCGCTCTAAGGGAGTCTGCTTTTAATCTGGAAGCAATAGAGTAATTTCTACTGGCTTCATGGTTCTGTTCTTATTTATGTCCTTTGTTGGCAACTATATTGATTACTGCATATGAAAACCAGGAAGGGATACGTTGACAGCAATGTGAAAACTTAATTTCATAGATTGCCATGAAATCCTGTTGAAGATCTGAAGTTAATTGAAGTCTGTTGCCAGGTTCAGGCTATAAAGAAATCTGGAATTTTGAAAGAAAGAAAAACTGGGCAAAGATTGAACCTTATAGATATTTCTGTAACTTTTAGATTAGGTCTATACATCAGAAGGAAAATGCTTTAGATAAATCTTTCAGATGCGTGCTTCAAAACACAGCTGGACAAAGTCCTGAGCAGTCTAATCTAAGCTGATCCTGTTCTCACTCTGGGATTGAACCAAATAACCACTAACAGTCTCTTCTAGCCTATATAATTTTCTTGGTTTATGCTCTAATTTAACCATTTTTGTTTTCTCTTCACATCTAAACAGTGTTTAGAGAAAACAGACAGACAGGAGGCTATTGGGTCATGAAGTGAGATCCTTCCTGCTAGAAACAAATATTGCTGCTGGTTTTATTGATAGCCTCTGAAAAATGAACGGGCAGTCTGTTGCAGAACAAGATTTCCCTTCTGTAGAAGCTTCCAAATAATTTTAAAAAATTAGTAGTTCACCTGTAATGTAATCTCTATAGCTGCGTTTTTGGTCAAGATCCTTTATTATGGACCTGTTTAACCCTAATTTTAAACTGGTGAGCTGAACATTCCTGTAAATGATAATTCTTTATTATCAACCCTAAATTACTCACTGAAAGTCCCTTTCTTGACATATGAGGTTTGAACAGACTGAACTGTATCTCTGCGTAATAATACTAGTAAGAGAAATACAATTTAATTGATAATAGAAAACATTTATCATAAAACTATCTGGGCCTTCTGAAGACAGTAAGAAGAGGATTGGATTGTAAATCAGTCCTATGCACTGAAACCTTTGATTGTCATTAATAAGTTCATAAGTGGAAGTGAAAATGGGTTTTTGGCAGCCTGTATGACGAATGTCAAGCACAGAATCTATTGCGTGCAATGGTCTTCTTAATCTTTAATGGCCAGTGTTAACCATTGTGCTATATATATAAGTGGTACTATGTGGTGGTAGTCCAATGCCAAAGAGATAATAGGGCTTTCCTCTGAATGACAAAAAAACCCCAAAGCCCTGTCTTATGACAAATGGTGGAACACAGCAGAAAATTCAAAGAGCAGGGCAAGGCTTTCAACACTAAGTGCGTTCCTGCTAGTTTAATGAATGTACATCTATTAAAATGAAAATAAATCAAAAATATATGTTAAGGAGAAACAGATATTTTAATAGCACAGAACAACTTTAATGTAGATATTACAGATTACAACAAAATGAGCAATTAGTGTATTTTAGGTTTCTTCTGGACAGGAGGTAAACGCAGTGTGTCAGAGAACATATGATGTGGAGAAACAGGAAAAATATTGGAGGAGAAAGCCCATAACTGCTTCTCCCAGACTTTAAATATTTCTTCAGGTTTTAAAAATATAATTATCAAATTAAAAAAAGAAAACCAGTAACTGTAGAGTAGACAACAAAATATGATAGCTTTAAGATCTACTTTGGAAGAGAACCTCAGAAAATATTATTTCTCAGTGTCAATTTCTCAGTAGAGTTGATGATATGTCCTACATATATGTTGCAAACTCAACATTTGATCAAAATTTGTGAAGAAAAAGGGACCTCACAGAAAGTATTGAACTCTGAGGGACATTTGATGTAAGACTTCGTTAACTCTATAATACGATTCTCAGATGTATGTGTACACAGGAAATTTCATTTCAACAAGGAGTGCCACAAAAATTGTTATACTATAGAAAGATAGTTATTATTGTGTCGCTGGGATCAGTATAGTAGCACTACTAGTCAGTATTCATTGTCTTACTAATAATGACATAAAGAAATCTAGGCAAACTGGCCCAGCTGGATGGAAAGTCCCAGGGTATAGTGGAAAAGCTTAAGTTCTGCAATAAACAAGGCTCAGTAATGTTGCTTCCACAGTCAAAGAAGTCCTCCTACAATGTTGAAGAGTAATCCATTGAGTGTGATAAACCTTAAGAGAGGAGAAAAAAGTCTATTTAGATTTACATCCATCTATAAATAAAAAAGTCTGAAGTGTAGATTACCTTGTATTAGACTTCTGCACACATACCTAAGACTGTGTCTGAGCATGGTGTGTACAAAGGCACATGCACTTCAGAAGACAAAAAATTGACTATAACAAAACCTCACTATACGTGTATTAAGCAATTACATTTAGATCTTGCACAGGCAGTTTCAAGCTAGAGCAAAATGTTATGCCTGAATTATTGCAGATCTGGTTTCTCGAGATTTATGTATATTCTAGCAAACAGTTATTCATAGTGGTTCTGTGGGGGCTGATTTAAAACATATTTTAAAACAAAGTTTAAATATCCCTTTGGGTAAAATGAAAGACATAGATTAAGACAAAATCATTGAACTCATTGCCCTTAACTTATCCTTTTACATATAAAAGAGGAATATAGAGATCTGTATTGAATGTAAATGTGAGAAATTCATGTTTCAAAACCTTTGCCTACTAAGCTTTAAGTCCATAGTGTCTAACTTTTCTAATTGCAGTTTCAACAAGTCAGTTCTCTATGGGTAAGACAAAAAGGCATTCGTTTTCCCTCTTGCATTGTGTTTTCCAGACTCCATTTAAAGACTTACAGGATTTAGACATATTACAGCATTTATTGTTACAAGTCTGATACATTCTTCTCAAATTAAACAGATATGAATGTTAATTAGTAGCTATTCCACTCAGTGCCCACTGTAATACTGGCCCTTATCAAGATCACACCAAATTGTGGCTAGGCAGTATTATAGTTTATTTTTATAATGCAATTAGGAAAGATATATTGGAACAGATAGTTTTCCTGATTCTCTGTATTCTATTTTAGGCAATAACATTGATTTTTTATTCTTTAAACAGTTAAAAAAGCAAATAAATTCAAATTTTCTGAAGCATCAGGTGTTGCTATTTTCCATTTCATATCTTTTCATATGCTTGTGTTGGTGGTGGGTTCTTTTTTNGTTTTTTTTTTTTTTTTTTTTTTGCTTGCTCTGTCTTCACTGGCAACATAGAGGGTGTAATACCTAAGATTTTAGCTTTGTCAGCTAAATGGGATGCTTACAATCAGGTAGGGAATAACTTTTACTTACTTGAAAATACATTTTCTAACACAAGGCTATACTAAGAAAAGCACTCAATTTCCATTCTACCAAAATAACAGTGTGTGCAATGTAGGCCAAGGCATTGTTTCTTCAGTGGCAGTAACACAGTCATCATGAAAACATTTTTACATTTGCAAAAGCTCTGTAGAGTTTAAACAGATAATGTGTCTGCTAAATATCCTGAATTGCATTAGGAATAAAGCTCATTAAAACTATTCACAAATAATGTTAGTCTTTTTTTCTGTCAATCATCGAATGTGTTATTTTTTAATATATTTTCCTCACTAATTGAGTACTTCTAAGATTAAAATATTTAATGTTTTTGCTGATTCATTATGACTTAAGGCATTCAAAACTCTTTGGTAAGCACATTCTGTAATAATCTATTCCAACTCCTTTTTAGTATTTTTCTGCAAAAAGCTATAATCTGCTCTGAGTTGCTTGTTTAATTAAAATTCATAGAGAGAAAGTAAAATTTTATGCTAGACTTCGGAATTATGATGCATTCTAATTAGTTGGAAAATTAATACCATTCTTCATAGTGGGAAAATAGAAAAGGAGCAACATTCAGTATGAAATATAGCTTATTCATTTCAAGTTTGACTAATACAGTTATATGCTCTTCATACTGATTTCATCTAATTACTTTAGAGTAAGATTGGTTTTATTGTAATAAAACTATAACAACATGAATTTTTGTAAACTTGGTAAATCACAACTTGGTTGGTTTCTTGTGGCATGATTTACATGAAATTAATATTCTAGCTTTCATTCTTTGTTATGCATTGTTTGATACCAAGAAAAGGTTCTGCAAGTAAGGATGAATGCATATATATATCTTTTTCTTATTCAGCAGGACAAAGAAAGATTTAAAAATAGTTTAAACAATGATTCAGTTCTAGCAAAAAGATAAATTATCAGAGGGGTACTGCAGGGTTCGATGCTGGGACTTTTTCTGTTTACCTTATTTACACATGATCTGGGAAAGGGAGCAAACAGTGACAGAGTCTGCTATTGGTACAAACTCATTTTGAAAAGTACATCCAAGGCCACACTTAAAACAACAGAGAAAGCACTAAATAAAATTGAGTTATTGGGGAAAAAAATAAGCAGCAAAACCTACCACCACTGTTAATAACAACCACAAAGAGATTCCAAAACAATATGTTAAAATAAAAATAGATAAATGTAAGTAATTTTAATAGGGAAATAAAACTGTTGTTTCACACATAAAGTGATGGGCTCTGACTGACCATTATCTCTCTGAGTGAAACTTTAGTTAGTTTAGTCTATGAAAACATCAAGCTCAGTGCTTAGTGACAGTTGAAATAGCAAGTCTTGGTCCTCATGGGTGACTGCAATTATCCGGACATTTGGTGGGAAAACAACACGGGAGTGCACAAGTCATATCTCAAGTTTCTAGAATGCATCGAGGACTGATTCCTGCAGGAGATGCTGGACATGCCAACTAGGAACAGCATGTTGCTAGATTCACTGCTCACATACTGAGAAAAATTTACTTGACAACATAACTACCAATGCTAACCTTGTTTACAGAGATGATAACATTGTGGAGTTTAAGATCTGCAGAGCACACTGAAGACCAGTAGTAGAACAAAGACCCTGGATCTTTGGCCTGATTAATCTAGTGGCTTTCTGTGATGGAGTAACTGCATCAGTGGATAAGGGCAGAGCTACAGATGTCATCTATCTGGACTTCATAAGGCCTTTGATACTGTCCCCTGCAACATTCTGTCTACTAAATTGGAGGGGTATGGGTTTGGTTGGACACACTCTTAAATGGATAAGGAAACTGGATGGATGCATACAAATGGTTACAGGCAATGACTTAATGTCTGAGTGGAAACCAGTAATGAGCAGTGTCCCTCAAGGGTCCATACTGGGACCTTTACTATTTAATACCTTTATCAATGACATAGACAGTGTGATTGAGTGTATCATCAGCAATTTTGCAGATGGCACTAAGATGAGGGGTGCTGTTGATATGCTATTGCTGGATGTCCCATCGTTGCAGATGTTCAAAGTCACGTTGGGTGGAGCTTTGAACAACTTGATCTAGTGAAAGATTCCCATGGCAAGGAGAGGTATTGTTGGACCAGATGGTCTTTAAAGGTCACTTCTGGCTTGAACCATTCAATCGTTCTATGACTCTATCATTCTACAATTCTACCGTTCTATGGTTTTAGAAAAGCCAAACTTGATAAGCTCAGAGTCCATCTGCAATGTGTTCCATGACAAGCATCCCTGAAGGGCAAAGGAGCTTGTGAGTGCTGGGCTTGTTTAAGAACAGCCTCCTGGAAGCACAAGAACAGTCCAACCCCTACAAAGTGAAAGGAAGAAGGCAGAAAAATACATCACCTTGGCTTGACTATGAGCTGTTAGATGTGTTTAAAAGCAAAAAAGCAGCATACTGGCAAAGAAAAGCCAGACAACTCTTCCAACCTGGGCTGTTCTGTGACCCTTCCACACCCTACCATACCCCTTTGTCCTGTTCTTCTTTTCCCTGCAACCTGCTTATTTTCACTGATGAAGGCAGAAAACTGTGTTACATGAATCAATTGTTTGAAACACTGTGGCTGGACTCATGTACCTGCTGTGGACTATGCCTGGCCAGCAGCTAAGCAGACATATAACCATTCCCTCTACCCCTCTCAGATGGACAGGGGAAAGAATAGGAAGATCAAAAGCAAAAACACTTGTAGGCTGAGACAACGACAGTTTAATGAGTGAAGAAAAGTATGGAAACAAGTGATGCACAGTCAGTCATCTACCACCTCCCATAAGCAGGACTAATTTCCAGCCATTCTGCAAGAAACAGCTGCCTTGGAAGAGAAATGCCCACAGTTCTATTGCTGAGCATGACGATGTCAGGTACAGGATATCCCTTTGGCCATTTGGGGTCAACTGTCCCAGCTATGTCCCCTCCCAACTTCTTGTCAACCCCCAGTGTACTTTCTGTGGGGAGGCGGGGAATGAGGGAGAAAAGGAGAAACATCCAAAATATTGATGTGTTATCAAATTTGCTTTATTCACAAATCCAGAACACAGCAGCATACGGGGTACGATGAAGCAAGTAAACTCTATTCCAGCCAGACCCAGTACAGTAACAGAGCCGTTTGCTTCATGATCCTTTTCAAGATTATAGTTGTTTTAAGCATTTTTGATATTGATATTTAAGCTCTTTTTGATAATCCCAGGCAGGTGGGCCAGCTGCAGTACCAGATGAAGTTGCCAAGCCCATGCCAGCTATCCATATGTCACTGTTTAAAGCAGGCAACAATAAACTAAGTGGCAGATGCTCTCTATTTACCCCTGCCCTCCCCACCAGGCAAAGGGAAAAGGGAGGAAATGGAAGAGAGACTGGCAAGTTGGAAAATTAAAACAGCTTTACTAATATTACTAATAATAAGAAAAATGTTGCAAACCATACGAAAGCATTATTGAGTCTCTCTTATGATCATGGAATTGCACACTCTGGTGGCGAGTGTCAAGCCAGTGGCTGCAGGGCAAACACAAGGAAATCCTGGACTGCATTCAGCAGGAGATGGGAGCTGGATTCAGCAGTAGATGGGAACTGGATTCAGGAATGCGTGGACTGCAGCTGGGATCAGGACCACAGGCAGAATAAATGGAAGGATCATCTTCAGAAGGTGACAATGGACAAAGAGAGTGAAAACCTCATGATCCCTCTGTTTTAAACTGAGTATGACATATATGGCATGGAATAACTGAAAAGGACAATTTTTGTCACCTGTTCCGTCCACAGCTCCCTGCAAGTACAACTCTTTACAACTCTTGTCTTGTAGAACATAGAGATAGATCAGTGACCTTGACTGCTACAGAAATAAGTGCAAACATGGACATTTTCTGCATAATATTCCTACTGTTAGCTCAGTAAAACTGTAAACAGCAGGTGTTATCAGCTCTGGAGTGGATACTATCTGAAAAACATGCAGCCAATTTCAGAAAAGTTGGCTTCTTACAAGAATCACAGAATAACAGAACCACAGAATGTTAGGGATTGGAAGGGACCTCAAAAGATCATCTAGTCTAAGCCCCCTTCTGGAGCAGGAACACCTAGATAAGGCTACACAGGAAGTCACTCAGGTGGGTTTTTAATGTCTCCAGGGAAGGAGACTCCACAACCTCCCTGGGCAGCCTGTTCCAGTGTTCTATCACCCTCATTGAGAAGAAGTTTCTTCTCATACTTAAGTGGAACCTCATGTCTTCCAGCTTGAACCCATTACCCTTTGTCTTACTGTTGGTTGTCCCTGAGAAGAGCCTGGCTCCATCCTTGTGACACTCACCCTTTATATATTCATAAACATTAATGAGGTCACCCCTCAGTCTCCTCTTCTCCAAACTAAAGAGACCCAGCTCCCTCAGCTTTTCCTCATAAGGGAGATGCTCCACTCTCTTAATCATCTTTGTTGCCCTGCGCTGGACTCTCTCCATCAGTTCCCTGTCCTTCTTGAACTGAGGGGCCCAGAACTGGACACAATATTCCAGATGCAGTCTCACCAGGGCAGAGTAAGAGGGAGAGCAGAACCTCTCTCGACCTAATAACCACCCCCTTTCTAGTACACCCCAAGATGCCATTGGCCTTCTTGCCACAAGGGCACAATGCTGGCTCATGGTCATCCTGCTGTCTACCAGGACCCCAGGTCCCTTGCCCCTACAAACTTAGCTAAAAGGAAAATTCACTAAAAGGGGATTGGTCTTGTTTTTACCAAAACTATAACACCTGTTTTACAAGGGTGTAGCTGATGGATGTTGCTAAGCTTCCCTCTTTGTGACTTCTGTGCATCACAGTTTTGGGAATTTCAACATACTGATTTTCATGTTGTTTTTTTTTTTTCATTGAAACAGTTTTAATGCCTGAGTTACCATTACCATGAGGGAAAAGAAGGGAAAGAGATGAAATGTTTGGGGAATGCTGACAGTGAGCATTCTTTAGCACAATAGCCAATTAAAGGCATGGCCTTGATTTAGTTTATTTCTTAATGACATATATAGTATGTACTTTAAAGGATGGAAAGCTGAAGCATAAGCAGATAAATCAGTTCTTCCACAATCCAAATATGGTTGTAGAAGAGATAAATATATATTTGATAAATCTTTTGACCTTGGTGTTCTTTTCATACAATATATCGAAAGAGATTATGAACATCTCAGTAACTCAAATATTGAAATACTCACCTATAACTGGAACATTTGGTTTCAATTTCTTTCTCTGATTGTTTGGAATCAAACTTGCATTTTCTTCTTCCCAGCAATATGCATAAAACACCAAGTTACTACATAAGGATATCCTCAATCTATCTTGTTGATACTATTTACTTTAAATAAATAAATGGATATTCAGTGAACTGGCTGATCTCACAGAGTTTGAATAACTGAACCTCTGGTCTAGTGAATCATCCTCTTAATTTTTTTGACAGTGACTTTTAAAATATTGTATACAAAATAAAACAGCTTCTGTAAAGGCAGAGAGAGATATTTGTCACACTCCAGTGCATGATCTCAATTCTATGACCATTTGTAAAACGAGGTCCAAATAATCCTTGGGATAGCTGTAGGGATTTAAATTTGAGTCTTCTTTTCCCTGTACAGCCAGATACAGGGGACTCAAAAAATAAATCCTCAAATCTTGATGCTAGAAGTATTTCACTTATAAAACATTTAACAAAGCACTGAGAGAAACAGAGAGTGCTTATTGTGATTAGGACTTTTGACTAGTAGGTGGGACACATGAATTCTGCTTAATTTGCTGCTCATTTTTTAACTGATGATATAAACCAGAACACTATCAACAAAAAAGAGTAAGATCGTACTGCTTGCAGCTTTCACAGGCACATATTTCAATAATTTCAGGCAGATGAAGGCATAGAATCTGGATTGCTGTGACAAGCCTTTTACAGTAGGATAAGAGACAGGCATACCTAAAACCATTATTTTCGTTTTTTCTTGGTAATTATCCAAAAAAGAACACTATATTTTGGGGTCAAATTTAGAGTTTCATGCTGAAATAGAAACAGATTTTGCTTTTTCATTTTGATGGGGAAAAGGAAGAAAACAATTCCCCCCACCCCTGCCTCCATTGTTTGTTTCTGGGGTGTTGGGGTTTCCTTTTGGTGTTGTTTTTTGGTTTGGTTTGATTTGGTTTCATTTTGAGGGATTTTTTTTAGTTTAACAGCTGAATAAAAAAATTCTATATATTCTTAACTCTACTATATACACTGTCTTCTCCAGTTATTCATGACACCTCCATCTAATGTACCATGAATGGCTATGGCTGGCCTAATTGTGTCTGTTTAGGCCAAATGGTTTAGACGGTTCATAAATATGTCACTCATTAGAAAAGTCAGTAGTGACAGGGAAATCAGGAAAAAAAATCTATCCACAGGCTACTGTTTAAATCAAATGATAAAATATGTCAGTTTCTTCTTAATTACTGCTTGTTTCTCACTCAATTTGAACTTCACTGACTGCAGACCTATATTACTGGGAAAATTACAACCTTCTAAATGTCTTGCATCACTCAGTCTGTAGTCAGCTATTCAGAATAATGTATGTGCTTTGATGTTTCTGTTTCTGTCACTGACAACAATTCAGAACGGGTAATGTTATTTCCTTACTTCTCTAAGTGAAACCCAATCTTGCATTTCTTTTCTCTAGTGTAATTTTCCCATTGTCAACTGAAGAAAACACAATTTTGAGTTTCATATCCAAAAGAAGTTACTGCTGAATGAATAACTACAGCTGGAAATGCTGTAATGACCTCTCACCAGATGTCCGTGTCATTTCTATCTGAGATAGCATTCTTAAGTCTCCAAATCTTTGTTCTTAATCTCCTTCGCATATACACTTATCTGTGCAATCTTGTAGGCTGTTCCTTAGTATCACTTTCTTTCCTCAGATATGGATGTGGTATGCCTCTGGCTTTTAGGGGTTATACTGCAGTCTGAATCCTACGCAGTTTATCCAAAATAATTCCACATGACTCACTTCTGTCATTGTTTCTGCCTTTAATGTAAATAAATCAGATCTTCTTTCAGTCTCATTACTTATTGTAATTTACACTTTAATTGTCATGTGAAGTCTCTAAACTTGTATATTGGCCAATAAAAGTACTTTCTTTTCCTAAGTGGGTCCCCATTTACTTCAGTGCAGCCCTGCATAGGCTAAAGCATTATTTAATGAGGAACAGCTTGCTAGACTGATCTCAATTGACACATAATTAAAATTTTGTCACTTGGTTGCACATTTGCTTCTGCAAGAAAACATGCAAGATAATGAAAACCTTGAGAATTCTTTGAATGGTAAGCACTGAAACTTTTGAAGTACTACCTCTAAAAAAAATAATTTAGGAACCCAAAGTGAGACCTAGAAATTCAAATTTGGACCACACTCCTCAAAAGTTATCAGAAGAAATTTAAGATGAATCGTTTCCCACAAGGAACTTCTCCCGGTACCTAAAGTTCAGCTTCTGTTTATGATCAAAGCCTCCTCTTCTTGGTAATATTGCAAGTTTAACAGTGCTTTGGAATGAAAGCATGCTTTTACCAAAGGAGATTGTACTATTACATTTTTTAAGAGGATGTCAAATGGTGGAAGCCAAATATGTTGGCAAGACTTAATTAAAAAATGAATAAAGATGTCAACCCTGCACTGTTTTACTACAGAAGATTAAATTACTTAAGAAATAGATGAATTAAGTTTAAATCCTTCTGTCTGGGGAACACTTAAAGTCCTATGTTCCCTACTTTGGTCATGAGTCGATACGCTAGATTGGAAAGTTTAGGAATATGGTCAGTAGGCTTCCTCTTGAAGCTATTTTAACTGGCAAAAAAACCCCTACACATCTGGTGAGACAACAAGTGTAGATATAAACATATGTCTAATCTAGAGATGGAAGCACCTGAATGAGGATGATATATAAACCCTTCTCCTACAGGCTGTTTACTGTAAGGTGCATACAGTAAGAAACCACTGAATAATAAACAACCTAGACTAATCAGGCACACCATGACATGTGATGTGTGTGAATTTGAGTTTCATCAAGTTTGAAGTGCAATTGAAATTGCCTGTTTCACATCATGGGTGGTGAATACTCTAACTACAAAACTGTTGAACATAGTAGAGCAGGAGAGGAGTTTTTTTCAGAATTAACAGTTACCATTTGATGTGCTTAAAAAGAGGGAGAAGGGTATAGTTGTTCAACTTCCGGAGAGATTTAAAAGTAGGAGTCCAAAGTAAATGGAGATATGGTTATTTTCAGATGCTGATACAATGGCTGCCACTTAGAGCTTAAAATTTTTAGAATATTTTTTACAACGGTCGTAATCAGAAAGGATATCTAACAGTTATTTCCTTCTTCTGGGTTGCCATTGTTATTATTGAGTATTAGGCTCTAGATTATAGTTAGGTAATAAGTAAAAAAAAATTTCTTGTATATTTGCGAAGTAATTAATTTTCTTTTGCCACTGTTTCTTTACCTCAGGCATATGCATTTTTTTTTTAATGCTGATATTAAAAAATACAGTAATTTGTTTCACTCATGAACTGTAGGAGAAATCTGAGGTAATCTACTGTACAAAGGAAGAATATTGTCATTTAGACCTTTAGTTCTGAATCAATGAGCTGAATTCTGCAAGGTCTTATTCAGTATCAATCCATTTACTATAATAGAATTTAATGGGAAATAAATTAGAATAGCACTAGCTCCGTTATATTTGTGCAAATTTCAGCAGTGATAGTTCAGTAGTGCCTGGAATCTTACTAACTTTTAGGATCCAACTTCTTTTATCTTAGAAAGAAAAATCACAGTAGGAATATTACTTCTTGATATCTGAAGTCTTCATTTATAATTCTGCTCAAAGAAATTAAGATGCTAAAGAAGCATGTATTTTTTTTCCTTAGGTTTTCATTCTTTCAGAGAGCCAAAGGAAGTTATGCTTGTCTTACTGCATAACATTAACTTGTCCCATTGAAAAATGTTAATTTGAAGCAATTTGCATTGAGGGTTATGCTCCCTAACTGGTAACACATACATAGATGTACTGAGCCTTGTTCTTTTGCAATAATACAACTATTTTTAGTTAATAACATACAATTTCAGCTCTTAAAGTCAATTTATAATTTGCTTGACTTATTTATAGGCCAAGCTCATCTCTAGTGATCTGAGACTTTAAAGTTTGCTTCTAAAAACATTTTATCCCTCATTAAAATACATTCCCTGCTAGCAAGACAAGACTATCGTGTTGATACAATCTTCACAAATTTGTAAAAATCTAATGCAAACAACAGTATGTATCATTCAAGTACCAACATTTTTAAACCAAAAGGAAATACTAAAATGTAGAACTACTCAAGGACTAGTAAAAGAACTAATAAAATGTTAAACATAGACTTTTCTAGTTCTGTGGAGGTAGCTGTTGTCAAATAATGTTTATGAGAGTATTCACCATTTGGCAACATTGCAAATTAAGACTTTGATTAACACAAGACCATCTCTGGCTTGCCATCAAATTTAGCTGTCTAAATCCTCAAAACTCATTTCTAGCCCTAGAGATTCCCAAGTTCTCTACAGTAAAGTGAACATCTCAGTTTCTGCTATTGAGGATATGCAGAACTTGTCATATATTTTTTGTCTAAATTGAGTGTTGAGTTCCCTTTCTGCCTCACATACCTTCAGGAGGCATGTTGCCTGTGTTCTTCCCTAACTTCTGAAACGGTGGCAGAGGAGAATGTTCCTGCTCAGAAACTGTACCTCAGTGTGGGAGCTCTGCTTTAAATTTCTTGTTTTGCTTGATTAAAAATGGGGCATGGCAACAGGATGCATCCTGCTATTTGGAACTGTGATATTCTCTGTTGGATTTTCCCCAATCTCTTTTACTGATCCTGCTGTAAGAAGGAGTAATTAGTTTTTCACACTACATCTGTGCCAGCAAGCAGCACTGAGGCACAGAATCAAGTGCTAGCAACCAGTTGCCTATACTGGTTACATCAACATTAACAGGAAGTGCAGGACAATAGCAGCGGATGATTAAAACAAAAGAATTTATGCTAAAGACTGTCATAGTGTTTGCCAGTGCCATGTCCTTTGTCTTCCTGTCTTGTTTCATGGGGTAGATTAAAATTCTGGTTCTGGTTCCAGGAAGCTATCATTTTTATGAAATGGATCAGCTTTCGTAGAACACATGTAAAAATTCTTCCTTACATGGAGAGGGTAAGCTAGTGAGGTTACCTATCACTCTTCTGACAGCTGGAACTCAACTTCCTGAGTCTCCTCCTTGTTGGATAAATTCTCTTAGTAGTGGGCTGTGGTGAAACCACAAAAACAAACAAACAAAAAACAAAAAAAATTTCCTATTTTTATTAACATTTTTATATGGCGCCATTCATTAATTAACAGTACTCTACACATAATTCTCAGCTCTGAGAATACAAACCTCCAGAAGTCTACCGATTTTCCTCTTTATTCACATAACTTTTGCTCTAAAACATTTATCACATTGTTTAAATATTACCTTCTTTTCTAAAACTGTCGTTGCATTTGAGCAATTTGCCCATCTTCTTAAGTGTTTAAAAACATAAGTCCATAATGAAGAATCAGTAAGAGCCTGAAAGAGCCACTGAGGTGCCCTTTAAACCTGAGTTTTCAAAACATTTATTTTTCCTTCTTCATGTCTTTTATACATAACATTTATCTGACTTAGTTCAGCAGTATTTCACACTGACCTAAAATACTTCTACGTTCTAAGGCTAAATTCCTAGTTATGTTTGAGGCAAATTAGGGTTTTAAGTTCCTGACAATATCTCCATCATCCATTTTTGCTTACAGTAGCATCCCACAGTTTCTCGCAACATTTTATTGCTTAATACGTTTTAAACTACATAATAAATT
>VWYH01010444.1:0-157704 GCA_013399365.1 Pampusana beccarii | reverse complement strand
TTTTTTTTTCTTGATTTTCTTTCATTTAGTAATTTATTCTGGGCTGGACACAGCAAAATAGTTCTATCTTTTACGTTCAACACAGACCTATATGAGTAGGCTAAAAAACCTTCTTTCTTCTTCTTCTGTTTTCTCTTCTGCTCTGCTCCTGCTGTTTATTGGTATTTTTAGACACAGTGCAATATTGAACAATATGTGCAGAGAATGGAAATATTACATTAACATTTCCTTTGAAGATGAGCATGTTGTTTTTTAGAGGGCTAAAATGTTGCTGTAAGCAAAAATTTTAAACCCACGGATTAATTTGTACTTTCTTCACACATGCTCAGGTTTCCTGCATATCTCAATGTGGAAAAGAGTAGCAAATCAGTTTACACATAGGCAGCCAGCAATCCTATGCAATACTTGATCTCGATAGAAATAATTACTGTGTAAAATCGCCCAGTACAGGGATTTGTCCACCTGTGAATAACAAAGCAGTGAAGTGAGACAATAAGGATATTGTTCACCTGCACACCTGTATTAACTAAGGGAGAAGCTGAGACATAAAAGAGATACTTCAGAAATATTTGGTTATTTTCAAATATTTTATTAAATATTCTGTTAATATATTATTAATTTCCATTTTCTAATGTTTCCTCTCCTCAGTAAAGTGTTTTATATACTGATGTGGTACTTGCAGGTATATTTATGACTAGTACCCATGAAAAACATTTTGGGGAATTATCTAGTGATGGTCATTAAGTTATAAAACAATCTGAAGATATTTGATTTTGCCCCTTGGAAGCATCAAGCAGTAGGGTTGAACAAACATCACTACTTGTTTTGTAGAAAGGAATATTTTGTTTCCTGCAGATAGTCAGGAATATTGTGTGCCATATGAGAATATCTTCTAAGGAGACTTCTAATGTTGAGTGCATTCATAACTCTCCTTACAAAACATTCAATAACTCAGGTATATAGAATATGCATGACTTGGAGAAAATTATACTAATGCAAGGTACACAGCATTCTCCTGGAGAAGATGGCAGCTCATGGCCTGGATGGGTAGTACTCTTTGATGGATAAAGAACTGGCTGGATGGCTGCACCCAAAGAGTTGTGGTGAACGGAGCCAAATCCAGCTGGTGGCCAGTCATGAGTGGTGTTCCCCAGGGCTCAGGATTGGGGCCAGGTCTGTTTAATCTCTTTATCGGCGATCTGGATGAGGGGATAAATGCACCCTTAGTAAGTTTGCAGATGACACCAAATTGGGTGGGAGTGTTGATCCGCTGGAGAGCAGGAAGGCTCTACAGAGGGATCTGGACCAGCTGGATTATTGGGCTGAGACCAACTGTATAAGATTCAACGAGGCCAAGTGCTGGGTCCTGCACTTGGGTCACAACAACCCCAGGCAGCGCTAAAGGCTTGGGGAAGACTGGCTGGAAAGCTGCCTGGTGGAAAAGGACCTGGAGGTTTTGGTCAACAGTTGTCTGAACATGAGCCAGCAGTGTGTCCAGGTGGCCAAAAAGGCCAACAGCATCCTGGCTTGTATCAGGAATAGTGTGGCCAGCAGGACTAGAGAAGTGATTGTGCCACTGTACTCAGCACTGGTGAGGCCCCACCTTGAATCCTGTGTTCAGTTTTGGGCTCCTCATCATAAGAAAGACGTTGAGGTACTAGAGAGAGTGCAGAGGAGGGCAACAAAGCTGTTGAGGGGCCTGGAGCACAGATCTTATGAGGAGCAGTTGACTGAACTGGGCCTGTTTAGCCTTGAGAAAAGGAGGCTGAGGCGAGACCTTACTGCTGTCTACAACTAGGAGGTTGTAGTATAGAGGGTGCTGATCTCTTCTCCCAAGTAGCAAGTGATAGCACAAGAGGAAGTGGCCTCAATTTGCGCCAGGGGAGGTTTAGATTGGATATTAGGAAAAAGTTCTTCACAGAAAGGGTTGTCACGCATTGGAACAGGATGCCCGGGGAAGTGGTGGAGTCACCATCCCTGGAGGTGTTTAAAAGGCATCTAGACGAGGTTCTTATGGACATGGTGTAGTGCTAGAGTTAGGTTATGGGTGGACTTGATGATCCTGAGGGTCTCTTCCAACTGAAATGATTCCGTGGTTCTATGATTCTCTGATACTATGATTACATGTATATTTCATTAAAACACAGAGTGTATGAATGATGGCATCATCAATAAAGGAATACGACTATGTCTGCTACAGAATTTGGCATGTAACAGGATAAGAAAGAAGTAGAAACAAGGGGTTACAAGAAAAATTGTAGTTTATTGTTGGAAATTACTAGAAAAATACTGTTGACATGTATAAAGCCATGAGCAAAGATGACAGATGAAAGATCCTCTGAAATACCTTCAGAGTGATCTTTACTGAGAAGAAAACCAAACACCTATTTGAAGTCTTAGAAATCTGGATGGCAGGAGCATAAACCAATAGTATAGTCCTTTACACATGATTACTTTAATCTTGGAGATGTAGCCTGTTTGCTGCTAAAGTAAAAATAGAGACCACATTCGATTCTCACATAAAATTAAAGGAAATGGTGTTCTATTTCAATAAAAATATAAAAATTCTGTTCCATTTGCTCCCATCATTTCCAATGAATACTTAATTTACTGATTATCTGATTCATTACTTTCTCTTTGTACACAGTGACAAAAATGGAAAAGAGAAGAATGGATTTTTTTTTCTGTAAATATATATATACATATATATATATTTGGAGCCCAAATGAGCAAAAGTAATTATGATTCTTTATCACAGGATATTTTTTCTTAGTTTTAATAATGATAACAACATTTAGAACCTGACTTTGTCTGGAAACACAAAACAAGGCAACTAGCAAGCAAAGTAATGTTTTAGGATCCATAAGGCTAGGTTCATAACTTTTCTGTTGATTCACTAAGCTTTCTAAATGCCAATGCTAATCTCAACTTTCATACCTTTCGAACCAGAGAACATTACTAACCCTCTTTGCTGTGGACATAGTCTTGAAATTGTCAGTTGTTTGTCAGAGATGTAAGTTACGTTCCTTGAAGTATTAGTAGTGTTTAGATTTTTCTTTACATGCAAGTATTTCTAGATCCTAAAAATTCTATGATAATTTTTAAAATATAAACAAAGTTGTTCAAATTCAGTTTATAAATAATTAATATTTCTAAACTTCTGAAGGAGTTATTACTGTATAACTTCCTGTGACATCATTCTTAGAATAGAGAGAAAGCTTCTTTTTTTCCTGTGTAAAGGAATTCCACATAATAATGTTGAATTGCGAAAGTATGGAATATCTACTACTTTTGACCTTCTGAACTACACACAAAATATTTATATGGCAGAAAGATGCAAAAATGTACCATATATTGAAGACACTCCTGCTAGATGTGTGCCATCCTCCTGAAGAGAAAGACTTACACTGCCTAACAAAGCCATAAGATTCAAGAATCTTAAGTTGTCTACTGCAGATGTAGATGACAAGAGTAATATAATGCCTCAGATCATCCTAGGTTTCAGCTTAAAATGAAAATGTTTAAAAAAAAATCAAGCCTTGCTCTGATGAATAAGATTAGTGTTTGAGTTCTAGACGATTAAAGTGAGTGTTATTTCCCTTATGGGAAGGCCAATATCTACTTTACATATCCCTCTCCACCTCAGCCTGCAAAACAGTGTGTATTTTCTTACGTTAATTATAAAATTCTGTCTTATAACACAATTTGTGTGGTGAAGAAGATAGAAAAAATGGGAGACAATAATGAGAAACTTCATATTTTAATGTGAAGTTCAAAGTACTTTGTTTTACCCTATAATTGCTGCTATTTGTAGTCAATAGTTAATGTTTCTTCCGTTGTAAAACCAGCCATCTTAGATCTACAAAGTAGAGGAATGCAAAATACTTTGTCCCTAATGGGAATCATTAAGCTCCCTTCTGCTGTTACCTTTAACAAGCAACATATCAAAGTAAGTAATTGTGATTATACTGATCTGTCCTTAGTGTATTTGCACTAAACAGTAATATAGCTATGAGTTCTGACCAAGCCTGGAACATAATCACAGCATGGTTTTTGCTTACGAATATTTGTTTGATAAACATCTTTTAGAGAGAAGAAAATAAAAAAACAAGAAAAAATATCATCATTGTCATTAACAAGATTAAACACCGTTGTCATAGAAAGAATTAAGAAAACTCCAAACCCCACCAGGCAAATAAACCTTTAGCATGGATGGGATTTAGTATTAGGTCTGTATAAAAAACTTACAAATTCTTATTCATACCTCTACCTAACAGCCAAAATTTATTGCTATTCTGATGTTGCCGCACAAATCTTAAACTGGTGAACTGGAGCCCTCTCCTTAGACTGGGATTCCGTCTAAGGAGGCTTCCTGGGACTGAGAGCGCCTCACCTCCTTGTTTGGGTGAGTGGTTATTTACTGGATGTATCCTTGAATGAGTCTTTGCCTAACCCAGGCAAGTGTGAGCCTTTGTCTAACCCAGGCGAGTCATTATTTCTCCTGGAGTGAGAGGCCTCTGTTTTTTCTTTCTTGTGAGTGAATGCATGCATGTTGTGGATCCTCATTATTCTTATGTTTTTGTTCCCTAATAATTTCCTTAACTGATATCCAAACCTGTATTTTATATTGTTGGAGTGCCAAATAATTGTATAAACCCTGTTTCTAGTTGTTTTTTTGGCTACACTTTTCCGGATGGAATGAAGTCTGTTTTGGAACTTCTTGTCCACCTAAAACTGGCTTTTGGGGTGCCTCCATGACAGTCTTAATTTTTTAATACACTAATACAATTGGGGTGTTGAAATAGAAATTTATATACACCATCACATCTAGTTAAGAACAGAATCATAGACTAAACCAGGTGAGAAGGGGCTTCTTGAGACTACTTGTTCCACCCCACTACTCACATCTCGAATCTACATTTGGCTGCTCAAGTCCTTAAAACAGGTCACCTAGAAGGTCTATTGAACTATATATCCTGGTGCTAATAACAGGGAACACACAAGAATAAGGCAAGCAGATAGTTATACTTACCATGAATATTCTTCCAAGATCAATGAATGTATAGTTCAGCTGCTGTTTGAGACACAGGTATTCTGACAGATAATGATTTTGATTCTTCACTTAGAACAATTCTCTTAGCCTTATTATTTCCATATTCCTGATGACCTACTACCACAGCAATATAGCGATAGCATGATTTAAGATTAAGCTTAATTGCTATGGAATAAGTGACAGAACATTTCCACTGACACAGAAATTATACTTGCTGCATTTCTTTCTTAAGATAATAGTAGTATGGAGTTGTTTCAAAAGATTAGGGTATGCCTAAGTGCCTAATGGAGCTGATCATTGTTTAATAATCTCTAAAGGAAACCAAAATGTGTCTGACTACACAGATGATACAGACACTCATATACATTGTGAGTTTATTTTTTCCAGGCATAGCTCTGCAAGCTGATGCACAGAAGGGAGTCATGTCTCATTGTTTTAGAACCTGGGCAGAGCACAGGACTGTCTGTATGTTCTATATAGAGAAGTTTTCTATTTGTATAGCTTCTTTAGACAGATGCACTATTTTGTCTGACCTTAAACATCTCATGCATTCGTTACAAATATAAAATTTACATTGTATAAGTATGTTTGCATATTTACTTTCAATAACGTTGTTAAAGATGGATGTCTTCTCACAATGACTGAAGTTATTAAAAAAAAAAAAGACTTTCCTTAAGGTTAGTGTTCTCAGATACTCTTCAAAAGGTAAAGAGATTATAAAAAATAGAGTATGAAGATTTTTTTCCCCATGTCAAACTACTTCCCTTTGTTACAAATATTCTTGACAAGTGAAATGTGAGTAATGGAAATTTTTTTTAATATGTATTTAGACTGCAGAAGAGAGTTTAGAAGAGTGTAAGAAGTCCCCTAAACTATATATTTGGCATTAAGAATGATTCCTTTCAATTACATTAGTTTTTATGCTGATAAAAAATATTCCTAGCACTATTAAATTTGGACTAGGTTTAGCAATTTCCAAAAGCATTTACTAGAGGAAGTGTGACATAGCATGGTTGAGGATTTTGGATCAAGAGCATGATATGATTCCTTTGTTACTCACCTATTATACATGAATTTTAGGTGATTACACCTGTCACCTTGCTTGTAGAAATTATATTAAGGTTTTTACAGAGCTATCAAAAACCTGCTGTGTCAGAGATTAGCATGATTTAAAATTATTATAAATCACTTGAGGATAATCCTTTAAGTAAAATCATATTTGATGGAACATGGGAACTATAAAGAAGCTTCTATATTGTTGAAAGGTCTACTTAAATGGCAACTGTTACAAAAAAACAGTGGTTTTATTTTTACTCCAATTTTTTTTTTAATACATACCTTTCTAGGAAAAAGGTATTACAGTATGTTTTAGAGAAAAATTTTAGCTCAAAGTGGTTCTATAGAAAAACAATATTTTCTGAGGTAGCTGAAAAGAAAATTGATATGATTTACTATAGAAACAGGGGAGATGAACAAATATTGCACTTCTTTTCACTTAGTAATTTCCAAGTCCAAACTGTTCAGTTTGCAAGAAAAAGATTAGGCTTGCTTGTTTTCTTGTTTTGTTTAGGTTTGCTGTGTTTTGTTTTGTTTTGTTTTGTTTTGTTTGTTGTTGAGTTGTGGTTTTGTTGTTGTTGTTTCTTTCTTATCAGCTTCTATCATTCTGGCACATTCAGCTTGAAAACCAAAATTTTCATCAGACTGGTGGCAATAACACTTTTTAATTAAGTTAAACTGAAGTGAGAAGGTTGTATGAGACAATAAGTTAATGAGACAGTAGTAAAACTGGACATCTAGTCACTGAAGAGATGTAATACCTTTCCACATACAATGTCACTCAGACATATTCATTATTTAAACCTGTTCATAACCTTTCATGATCAACCTGTTAAGAAACAGGTAGAGAAAACTGAAATAACTATGATAACGTAACAGCATATATTTTCACCCTTATATCCATAAAATATACCAGTATCTAGGGCCTAAATATATGTATGGGCTAGTTCCTCTGTTCCACTGAACAGGTGAAAGCAGCTAAACATACTCAAACTCTCTTCAGAAATTAGATGTCTTCAATTTCTAAGTGCCTTAGATCAAAATCACCATGCTTATTTTACAGAATGGGAAGAGAGGGTGTGATTCTCCTCAGCTAAATATACCTACCTGAAAGTTAGGTGCTTTGACTAAGCTAGTCCCATAATGATAGATTCATAGAACCATTTTGGTTGGAAGAAACCCTCAAGATCATAGAGTCCGACCATAACCTAACTCTGGCACTAATCCATGTCCATAACAACCTCATCTATATCTCTTTTAAATACCTCCAGATACGATGACTCAACCACTTCCTTGGGCAGCCTGTTCCACCAGGAGGCCCAAAACATCCAGCCAGTTCTTTACCCAGGGAAGAGTATGCCCATCTGAGCCATATACTGCCAGTTTCTTCAGGAGAATGCTGTGGGAAAGTGTCAAAGGCTTTACTGAAGTCTAAGTACACAACATCCACAACCTTTTCTTTATCCACTAGTCACAGAAGTCACCTAGTCATAGAAGTTCAACTTTTTCTGCATTTGCAAATGAGAACTATGCACTTCCAAACGTGTGAACATAAACCTCTGAAGTAGAGAGTGACTCATCCTTTGGAGACTGAAGCATCATCATGTGTTACTCTTCAGCGACTGTGGGCTAGAGCAGGGAGACAGGTTACAGTTACCAAAAAGGGACAAGGACATCTGGGCCAGCAGGTTGGCTAACTTAATGAAGTGGGCTTTAAACTAGCTGCAATGGGAAGTGGAGTCCAAAGTCTGGAGAAAAGTAAGGACCCAAATGACAAACTGAAAGTGTGCCTGTAACAAAGCAATGGAGAAGGTGCACACATTTACCTGAAAGACAAGGAGAAGATGGCAGATCTCAAGTACCTGTCCTCCAGTGCTCTCAATCAAGGAAACAAGAAAAAATAGAACTCCATGTGCAGTCATAGAGTCACAGTGCAATTGGAATTGCAGAAACTCAGTAATATACTTCACAACAGGTATATTGCAATAAGAAAGCTACTCAAGAAAGACAGAGGGTAGAAGAGGAGAAAAGCTCATTTTTTTATGTAAAAGATCAGCATGAGCACATAGAGGTTAGCTATGAACAAGAAGACAGGTCTGTTGAGTGCCTTCAGGTCAAAATCAGGAGTCACCATCCAGGGGCACCTTGTGGTAGTGATCTGCTACAGGCCACCCAGTGAAGAAGAACTGGTGGGCAAACCCTTCCTCAAACACTTCAAAAAAGCCTTAGGTCTGCATGTTCAGGTTCTCATGAAGGACTTCAATTATACTGATATTTGCTGGGAAGGCAACACAGCAGTGTGTAAGCAATCCAGGAGATTTCTGGATTATGTCAAGGACAACTTGCTTACACAGTTGTTGAATATGTCAACTAGGAGTGGTGCTTTTCTGGATCTATGTATAAGGAAGAGTGGTTTTGAAACATGACCATCAATAGCAGCCTTGGCTGCACTTACCATGAGATCAAAGAGTTTTAAGATCTTAAAGAGCATGCAGAAAACAGGGAGAATAAAGACCTGGATTTCAGAACAGTAGATTTGAATTTGTTCAGGGAGTGATCCCTGGGAGTTTGTCTTGGAGATTTCCTAAAGGATCAGACCTCCCACTTGGCCAGAAAAGGAACAAGCACAACATGAAAAACAGCCTGGTTAGAGTTAGCAAAAGAACTAAAAAAAACAACCAACCAAACATACCTTCTCTGCCCCCCCAAACCAAAACCAACAAAACCCAACAAAACAAAACAAACAAAACAAAAACCCAAACAAACAAACAAAAAAACCCATACCAAAAAAAAAACCACCAAAAGAACCCAACAATGCAAAGCAACTACCACCCCCCTGCTGCAATGAAAAATAAACCTAAACAAAACAAAAAGAAAAAAGCATATGAGCAAGGAATGGACAGTCTCCAGAAGACATATATAGAAACATAGCTTGAGGATTCAGAGGTGACATTAGGAGGCCAAAATCTCATCTCAAATTGGAAAGAGATATATAAAGTAACAAGAAAGGGTTCTGTACCTATGTTAATAGCAACCAGACAGACGTACAAAGAATGCATAAGTCCACTTCTGAATGGGATTGGCAAGTTATTCACAAATAGCACGAAAAGGCTGAGATACTTAATATCCTCTTTGCCTCAGTTTCTGTGGGTAAGGTCAGTCTCAAAGTCTCTTCCAAGAGCAATGGTGAAGCAAACAGCAAAGAATGATCAAGTAAGAGAACATCTGAACAAACTGGACATATACACACCTACAGGGCCTGGCAGGACGCTTGACAGGGTGCTAAGAGTTATCTGACATCCTTGCAAAACCGTTCTCTGTCATATTTGAAAGGGTCATAGAGATGAAGGTGAGTACTGAAAGATTATGAAAGGCAAAATAATATGTCCATCTATACAAAGGACAAAACGGAAGATCCAGGAAACTGCAGGCCAGTTAGCCTCACTTCAGTCACTGGGAAAATTAAGGAACAGAAGATAATTCTCGACACATAAAGGACAAAGCAAACAGGAAAAAGTGATGGGAAGAGACAACATAGATTTACCAAAGGTATATTGTGCTTGACAAACCAAATTGTCTTCTGTGATGAAAGTATTTGCTCAGTGGATGAAGGCAGAGCTGTTTTATATATTGATTTTAGCAAAGCACTTAGGACGACCTCCCACATCATTCTTGTTGACAAGCTGGTTAACATATACGTTGGACAGGCAGGCCATGGGATAGGTAGAGAATGAGCTAAATTGCTAGGCTCAAAGGGTGATAGTTAATGGTTCAAGCTAGCACCTCTTAAGGAGTGGAGTTGCTCAGAGGCTGATACTGTATCTGTTAGTATTCAGTTTCCTTATAAATGGTCAGGATGATGGGGTTGAATGCACACTTATTAAATTTGCAGGTGACACCAAACTGGACGGAAAGGTAGATCTATCAGAAGGAAGAATCGCCATACAGAGAGACATCTACAGGATGGAAACCTGGGCCAACAAGAATTCCATGAAATTCAATGAAGATACATATAACGTCCTGCAACTGGGAAAGAATAATTCCAAGCATCAGCAGAGGTTGGGGTGTGAAAAGCAGAGGTGTAACTCTGATAGAAAGGCCCTGGGGATCATGGAGCTGAGCAACCTGGACATGAGCCAGCAGTGTGTGCCCAGGGAGTAAAGAAGGCAAACCATATCCTTGACTGCATCAGCAGGAGTATATATAACAAATCAAGGAAGATGGTTACTCAGCTCTGATTGCAACTTGTTAGGGCACACCAGTTTCAGTCTCCCTATTCCAAGAGAGACATTGAAAAGTTGGAGAGGATCCCTTGGAGGGCAACTGAGATTATTAGGGTTGAAAAATTTGACATAAGATGAAAGACTGAAGGAACTAGGTTTGTTCAAAGCAGAGAAGGGAAGGCTTAGGGCTACTCTAACTGCACTCCTCCAGTACCTAAAAACAATTACACAGGAGGTGGAGATGCCCTCTTCAGCATATGTGGTGACAGGGTAAGATGCAACAGGCACAAGCTATTTCAGGGCAAATTCTGTCTAAGAAAAAAATTCTTTATCATGAGAACAATTAAACATAAGATTAGGTGACCCAAAGAACTGATGAAATGTTCATTCCTGGAAATATTCCAGACCTGGCTTGATAGGACCCTGAATAACCTAATTCAAGGCTTTGCTTTCAAACAAAGGTTGGACCAGATGATTTCCAGATGTCCCATCCAACATAGACTTTTCTATGATTCTGTGATATCTGTAAGATATCTCTTTACAACTAGAGATGATGACAAGGTGAAAGAATGTGGCTGACTCAGGTGTGACCTTTGGTCATAAGCCCTTCTGAAATTCAGGATATACTTACTTGGATTTGCTGTCACATTAACAAACTTCTCATGTAATTATACCTTGGTTCGAAGGCAGGCAAAGTTGCTGGGTTTTTTATGAATTTGTAAATGACTATGGTAACACTCTTAGGTAAAGCACCCTTGTGTTAGCAAGAAAGATTATAATATCTCTGGTTTCAGCTTTCAAAAATTAGGCACCTAATCTAAACTAGCCTTCCAGAATCTCATCATAGTGCAGAGAGACAGATGTCTCTGTAAAGAAAGATCTTAGATAACTATCACAAGCCAGATGCTTAACATTTAGGCATGGCTAAAATTAGGTAAGAATAATTGCTTTTTAAGTGACATACCGAAGGGAAAGTAATTATGTCTTGCAAAATAATTTGCTCAGAGTTTTTCAGAAAAGGATAAATTTGAAAAGGGATGCACTATGTACAGATTTATGTTCTGACTCTGAGAAAACAAGTTCAGATATTTAGGTGGTGCTTTTTTTATAAGCTGCATGACATAATAGTCCTAAGACCATCATGAGGCTGTACAGAATCTTCTAGTAATGGAACAAGAATCTCCATGAATAGAGATAGAAAGTTAGCAAATTTAAGGGTCTTTGACAAAAGAAATAAGTTGGGACTAGGAAAAAGAAACTGCAACAGTTTTGTGCTGAATGTTGTGGCTAGGTTTAATTTGTGCTTTTCCAGACTTTTTTTTTATACCTAGTATACCAGATGTTAGTACTGTTTTGAAGTATAATAATTTTGGTTAGTTTTAAGGGGAAATTAAATTCTTTTAATGATCTATGTCTTCTTTAAAAATAGAATAAACACTTTAGGACAGAACAGTCCTAGCCTTGTGAACTACTTGATTTATTTCTTGCCAGCAGCACTGAACCTAAGGTCTTATTTAAAATATGTTGTCTGCTGTTACTGCCTTAACTCCTTCAGTGTTTTAATGTTATTTCAAGGGGAGCCAAAACTGTTTGCCTTGGGTTTTCCACATGATTGTCGTTCTCTGTTTTTCATATCAGTGCCTGAGGCAAGAGATAAAACCACTTCAAATTCTTAGAAACAATACTTTACTGGCTCCAGACAGATGGAAGTCATGGTCAGTTTGTAGCATGTTGCCTCTGCTGCTCCCTCCTCCTCACACTCTTCCCCTGCACCATTGTGGGGTCCCACACACGGGGTACAGTCCTTCATGAAATTCTCCAGTGTGGATCTCTCTCACAGGCTGCTGTTTTTCATACACTGCTCCAGTGTGGGTCCTTTCCACAGAGTGCAATCCTTCAGGAACTGACTGCTCCAGTATGGGCTCCTCTCCATGGAGTAACAAGTTCTACTAGAAAACCTGCTCCAGCATGGGCTCCTCTCTCCATGGGGCCACAGGTCCTTCCAGGAGCCTGCTCCAGTGCAGGCTTTCCAGGGTGCCACAGCCTCCTTCAGACACATCCACCTGCTCTGGCGTGGGGTCCTCCATGTGCTTCAGGTGATATCTGCTCCACCTCTAACGGCTGCAGGGCAACAACCTGCATCAGCTTCCAGTCTCTTCTCACAAAAGCCACCTCTGCAGCAACTCCCGCTACCAAAACATTGTCACAGAAACTCATCACATGTGGACACTGTGTAAGGACTGTGAGTCTTTAGACTATAAGAAAGTATAATCAGAAGTCTATAGACTAAACCTGACATGTCACATATATAACTGATTTGTGGACCAATTTCAACCAATGTTATATCTGCTTCTTTGCAGAAATGCAAAAATAAATGCAAGTGGTTTTACAAAGCAGCACCTCTCAGTCAAGAATCTCCATTATTAAACAGACAACTTACAAAGAAAAAGATATACAGGTTCCACATCTCTCTGGGTCCTGTATCAGTTCCTTCTTTTATGATTGCATCATACTTACAGAAAAAATTCCCACTTACAGTGATCAGTGATCACTAAGAGGACTTGCTTGACAGAGTAGAGGCTACACTATAAAAGGCATGAGTATTCCAGTGCAATTGTAGAATAATTTTTACTTTGTTTTCCAGATTTTCTTACATGTACATTTGAATATTTAATGTTTTTTTTTGTTATGAAGTCAGAGTACCATTCATTATAAGAAATAGAACTAGACAGGCATAAGGCGTTCTTCTGGTCTGTATATATTAAACTCAGAAGCATAGATGTGGACTCTACCAGCAACAGATCACGGTACTTTTATGGACAAGTCTCAACCTAATGACAGGCCTAAATATGAAAGGTTTGTGTTTGTTTTCTCTGTTGGCTGCATCTGGTACTTCTAAGGTTTTCATTCTCAAGTGTTAATTTACATCAACAGAATAATTCATAATTGTTGTGAGTTATTTGATAATATATATCACCGTATTTGAATTTTGACACAGCCCCACTGTGCTGGATGAAACTAAATATCTTGCAACTGTGATACCAATTTATGCAAATTGTGATAGGCTGTTAAAATTAGCTTTCTCTAGGCTACTTTATGTGACTACGTGGGTTGCTTCTTTTGTGTATATGTGTTTGCAGAAGTGAATGACAATGTGTCTTAGCTTTTCCTTTCTGACACATACTGCCAGAAAACAAAGGAATACTATGTTCTCATATGTAACACTGACATACATAACTGAATAGTTGCACATTTTAGTTTTCCTGCTCTAGCTGTTAACAACTGAGTGCTAATATGATATAAAAGTGGTTTCAAAAAAGCATATTTATACATTGACCTATATATGCTACCATGTATATTAGAAACCTACAAATATATATTTTTAATAACTTCTTAGAGTTCATAGTATAGCCACAAAAAAAATTAATTTCGGAGTAAACAATATCCTGTGGTTTGGTAATACACGTACATGCTTTTATACTCTTTATTTCATTACTTATTATTTTATCATCTTAGTATATATAGTTTAAGATGACCTGTATTTTCTCGAGGACAAGAATATGTCCTCTTCTTCTATCTCTTCCATCATGTACAGCATTTCTAAATTTGAATCTTAACTATATAAAAATATATATATTTTTCCCCCTAGAGAAAGTTCTCAAGAGGAATATGTATAAAAATATTTTGAATACTAGCAAAAAAAAAAAAAAAGAAGTTCTAGATTTTGAAGTTTTGTCAGTCTCATCTGAGTGGAAATGTGATCCAAAATTGGTTATTCTCTTTATTAAACTCCTATACATTTTACATCCCACATTTTGATGGAGATTTAAAATACCCTCTTTTATTGATCAAGCCTTCAATGAGTGAATTTATGATGAAGTTCAGAAACCATTAAACAGAAAATAATTCAACAGCTTTTCTCACTATGTTTAGATCCATAAAAAAATTATTTTTGTTGTTTTGCTACTAAAACCATCATAGAATCATCACGGAAACATTCAAATTTCTTCTTACAAGTTTGCAAGGATTTTCACACAATTGCACAAGACTTCCTGCAGGACAACTGTATTTATTAGTGTTGGTATAACAGTTGCATAGAGAAGAAAATATATTTATACAGAAAAGAAATAAATATAGAAAAGGAAATATATTAAATGGGATGAGTAAGCATTGAGCCCCTCTATGGTTATAGGATAAAATCTGAATTTATGAATGAGAGATAATAGCATTCCCACTGACTTAGGAGGGCTAGGATGCTACCTAGTCTTTGGGAACAATAAAGATCGTATATTACACAAGAGGATGGAAACAAACAATATTGTATTGCCTTCAGGCTTAGAAAGATAAAGATGCAGTGCACAGTGAGAGAAGTATAAAAAAGCTTTTGCAATTCTGAGAGGAAAATGTGTTTTAGATGGAAGAATATGTATTCATTTTTGTTGGTAATTTACTGAATTTGCTTCTTTGTCATTTTGCCAGTTTAAAATTTTTTTTTTGTGTTGGCTGATATTTTAAATTCCTTCTCCTCTATTACTTAACATACTGCCAGGTATTTATTCTGGGTGTGCACAATACAGCTATGAGCTAGTCTGATTTCCCTTTGTATTTTTGTCATGCCTTTTGAGACATTTTGAGGTAAAAAGAGTGGTGAATATGAAAATGATAAGCATAATGTTAGTACCTGCAAATGTAATAAACGTTCTTTTTTCCTCTCTCATCCTCTTTCCATTCTAAAGTTCAGTAGAAACTATTTGGCTTAACATCTCTCAAACAAAAGCTTTACAATTTAAATTTAAAATGGATCTTTGATGGGAAGCTAAACAAAACTCTAGACGGTGTATAAGGTCTCTGATGCAAGCTATTGGCAGCGGAGGCTGCAGGGGTCTCCGTGAGAAGAGTCCAGGGCTGTCCCATGCTGGACACAGCCAGTTCCAGTGGCTCAAACCACCCACTGCAGGGCACAGCTAAGCCTCACAGCCACGGTGGTGGTGCCTTGGATGAGTGTATTTAAGAAAGAGTAAAAATGCTAAATGGGAGGAGGTACGATAGACAAAAAAGAGTGAGAAAAAGCAGAGGTAACACCAAGATGAGAAAAGTAGCAAAGGAGGTGTTCCAGGCACCAGAGCAGGGATTCCCCTGCCAGCACATGGAGAAGCAGTCCAGGTTAAATCTCTTCTGCTCATGACAGTAATTGGGAACTGATCTCCCTGTCTTTATTTCTCCCATTGTCCTGGTGAGGTGGGGGAGTGAGAGAGCAGCTCGATGGGGATCTGACAGCTGACCAGGGTCAACCCACCACATATACATAAGATATGTAGTGTGTAATATGTGACATAAAACATGTACATTAACTGGAATACAGAACATATAACTCATACAATATAAGGGTGTCTAACGTGTTACTTGTATTTAAGTAGTGAACAAAGTAGGGTCTGTGGAACTACATATCAGCAAATCTAGCTCCAACTGTGGGAAGATGGGTTAAATCTTTGGGTACTTTACTTAAGTCATGCAAAAAAGTACCATAGATAACTGTACTGGGTCTGACTAGGGTGGAGTTATCTTCATAGCAGAATGAATGGTGCTGCCTTTTGGATTTGTGACCAAAAAACAGTGTTGATAACTCACCAGTGTTTTAAATATAGCTTACACAGCATCTCTTTCTCACTTTGCTCCTCTGCCCTCAGAAAGTAAGCGACATTTTGGGAGGGGGCACATCTGGAACTGATCCAACAAGATCATAGAGATATGCCATACTATACAACATTTTGCTCAGTAACAAGAGATCAGAGGAAGGTGGAGGAAGGGGTATATTAATGGTTGTGATTCTTGTATTCACAGGCAACTGCTACATATACTAAGGTCTTGCTTTCCTGGAAGCCTGTCATATGTGGAAAGGCTGAGAGAGCTGGGTTTGTTCAGCCTTGAGAAAAGAAGGCTCAGGGCAGACCTTATCAGCATGTTCCAGTATTTAAAAGGTGGCTACAAAGAAGATGCGAAGAGTCACATGGAACATACGAGAGGTAATGGTTATGCGTTACTCCTGGGGAGATTATGATTGGACACAAGAGGGAAATTTTCTACAGTTATAACCATCAGCCATTGGAACAATCTATCTGAGAAGTGATGGATTCTGCAATATCGTACACTTTTAAGATTCAACTGGATAGGCTGCAGGGCCATCTTGTCTAGACTGTCCTTTGGCCAAGAAAGGTTGGACCAGATAAACCTTGAGGTGCTTTCCAACCCAATATTCTATGATTGATTTTGCGATACATTATTAATATAGCCTGGCTATTGCATGCTGTTCATCCTTATAGTACAGCTACTCTGACCTTAATCAGACCGACCTGATCATCACTGAAGGGATGATTACTTAGGAAAAGTAGGTAGGCTCCAAAATTACCACCTGTGTGAATATGTATATACTGTATATGAATAATTTTTTCTGTGCTATTGAGGATGTTAAAGTGATTTAAACAAAAAAAAAACACATCAAACAAAACCAAACAAAACATAAAATCCTAAAAGCCTCACTAACAAGAAAAGAAACTTGGTATTGATTTATTCACAGAAATTATGTTCAGATGTGGATTTCTTAGCCTTCTTTTTTGCCTCTGTCAACTGCAAAAACAGGTAGCACTACTGGCTCCGTTTCTCTGGATTCAGTTTGCACATATTATCATTTCACAGCAAGATCCAAATGCCTACCACATACCATACTATCCACACAAATCTTCAACAAAAAGGAATCATGTGCAGAGGTGGGAAAGAGACTGTAGTAATCAGAAATTAAGAATCAAAGACATGACACTACCTGAATATAAAGTACAGTTCATGTTAATTCTGACTGGTCAAGCATTCATTTCCCTGCTCACTGAAAGTGTAGTTTTGTCAGTCCGATACTGGCAGGGTGTCTGTCTGAACACATCTTTCTTAGTTCAAACCAGACCAAAATAAATACACTAGAAAAAAAAAATTCAAGCAGTGCAAGAACGTATGCAGATAGAAATGAGAATTATTGCTATATAAGCCTCTTCCAAAACATCCAGTTTAATAATTTATTAAGACCTATTAAAGCAGTTTTTAGTTTAGGTTGGAATCTACATAAGACAAAAAAGGGTGTTTTTTTAAAATTTAAAAGCTTGTATAATTATGAGCTGTTTCACTTCGTTTGTATGTACTTGTCAGTAGATACTGTTTCTCATCAATGTCTTAATACCCTTCAAAAGTATTTCTTTGTTTGCTGGACCTGAGATAAGTCATAAGAAGTTGCTTGGGACTCAGTAGATAAGTTTTAATTTCCATGCAGTAATGTGGCTATTTGCTGGGTTTATAAAAACATTGCTAGGATACATATTTCAAAAGAATGTCCGTCGAATTCTGCTTACAAAACCCTAATACAGAACCTGAATAGCATTAATGTGATGGAGTCTACTTTTACCCATCAAAAAGCCAGATAGCTCTTCCTACAAAAACATTTGGAATGTGATTTAATTTATTGGATGACAGGCAAGTTACTGTTTCTTTCTATTTCGTAGAGGGTTGCAGGTAAATTGACTGTCATAGCTGTATCTGATTCACAGAAGAGACGGAAAGAAAAATCCATATATTTTAATCTCAAAGGTTTAAAGGAAAGAAATCTATAATTCATAGTATCAGTTGCTGATGTTTAAAAGAAAAAATATATTTTCACTCTTTAGAATGATAACCTGTGATACAAATGCTAATATACTTTTGTTTTATGAAGTGTTCGGGAAATGTGTTTTATTTGCTGGTCCTGGTAGTCCTAGACAGATGGATGCTGAAATAAGGAAATCTTCACTCATAAGAAACCAGCCCATCTACATATTGTTCTCTGATAAGCTTTTCCCTTTTCCTTAATTCACCCTAAAAGCTCTTATGAAGATGTGAATAAATGCCCTTACATGTTTTTGACCACCATACTCTTGTCAAATTAGAATATTAGTTCACAAGCTACAAGTAATACATTTTGAATACTAAGTGAACATCTTGGCTCATATTGAACAATAGCTCAACAAAAAGTTGTTGAGCATTTTGTTTCTACAAGAAAGAAAAAATGAGTGTTCACTGGCCCCTGAAATTCAAGCTTTCATCTGTGTGGTCAGCATACTTAGCTGCACTGCAATATAGATGATGTACTATGGTACAAACAATATTAGAAAAGGTTATATGACTTTGTTTTGTTTCCTCAGTACTGCCATTTTGGTACTTTCCAGATTAACATCATAAGAGCTTTGAATGAGATTCAGTGAATGAGATTCACTGCCTTACCAGCTAAATATTTGTTCATGACATGATGATGGGGTCGGCTCTTGGGAAAATGGTGTTCCTAGTATTCATTAATATTTTTCTTTCTTTGTGTCTCTCCTTTTTAACTTTCTTGGAAACAGACTTGATGTTCTAATGGTGGATGATTAAAAGGTTGAAGAACAGTAAGAGAAAGAGAACCTATTTTTAATCTCTGAATTCCTCTCCTGAAGAAGACACACATGTATTGCACTACAGTGGCCCAGGGATTTAAAACTTGTATGTTTCCAGAGTATTTATCTTGTATTAATGACATATAAAGCTCATAAAAAGCCACTTTATCAACATTAAGAACAGGGGCAATTATAGGGAAATGCGCTGCATATTTTTAATTTTAAGTATTCAGCAGTTCCATTATATAAACTCTAAAATGGGTTACAAGTTGCATTCTATAGCAGTGAACAACAATTAGTATGTTTTGTGCATTCTCTGCAGGCTCATTTCTTTTTCATTTCTCATTGTAGCTCACAGGGAAGCAACTCAGAGACAACAGATACTAAGGTGACATAACCAAGAGATAAATTAGGTATCTGGAAAACGAATCATGACTAACTATCCTTTAGCACAAAGTTGTGCCTTGAAGGACTCTCCCAGCCTTTAGAAAGCTTCTCTGTTAGCTTCAATGAGAATAAGTCTGAAGGCAAAGGCTTGCTCTCAGCAGGTGCTTGTCGCCTTGCAAGATGAAGTTTCAATGAATATTTCATCAATGGCAGTTTCTCTCTTTCATATGGTATGAAATTTATTATCGGTTTCTAATGATCCCTCAGTCCATCTATCTGACCATACCATTTCCACAGTTATTGCTGTGGACTGTGATTGCTTCTTTGTATGGTCATCAGGCACTTTACCATTAATCACAGCATGCCAATGAAAGTGTCCCTTTCTGAGTTTTTTTGTCATATTGGACATTATAATATATTACTTTCAGTCAATCAGTAAACACATCTTCTAGCATTTTGTTTAAAGCATAGAAAACATTTTTAACTCCTATATATTTACTTCATCATGTAAAAGTTACATAAATAAATAGATATGCTTAATTGTGACATTATGTAAGAGCAGGGAACTTGAGACAATAAAATAAAGACAAGGGCTGTTGATGTCGTAAAAGATTACATATAAGTGGTGTTTATTTCTATTTTCAGGCCATTTACAGCATCCAGAGTTCAATATGATTAGTTCAAAATGTGTTGCTGGAAACAGCAAAAAAACACCCCACACTGTCAGAAATACTGATTGTTAGAGCCTACTGAATCCTGCCTCAAGCTTTATCTGCTTGAAAGCCCTGCTCAGTTTGTTAAGCTGTCCTAGTAAGCTACTGTTCCTTAAAGAAAAGTGACCTTCGAGCTACATTGCACCTTTACCATTCTGTGTGGAACTCCCATTGACTTGCAAGGGAGTTCCGTGTGCAGTTGAATGTAGCTCACAAATGTGTCAGGTGACAGCTGGGGCTTCGTAGTGAGGCTTCCATAAATCAGGTAGCTACTGTGGGATTTATATAGAGAAGCAGAGCTGGATGACAAGCAAAACATTAGCGAAAAAGAGTGCTCAAAGAATAAGATTATATTATACTTTTTATAGGATGTGATTAGTGATTTTTACCCTTCTTGGCTTTCATTCTGACCAATACAGATGGGATTTTTACAGAAAGTCACGGTTCTATTACAACTGAAAACAAGTAATGGAATGGAGTTTCTTCACTGCAAAATCGAAACTGATAATTTTTTAATCTGAATGTAGTGTGACAAAAAACAACATGGCATGATGTCCAAAATACCACCTTCTAGATCCAAAAAATACATGTCCCTATACATATACTTTGTGGTTTATATTATTTTCATTATTTATATATTTTTAACATCCTTTTGCATTATAATGACAATAATTCTTTTAAACATTAAGGTAAATTCTTACATATAGGTAATATTCTCATACATATATACAATTCTTATATATATTGCCTTGTGGTTTCAAATTCACATCAGAGTTTACTGTATAACAACAATTGTAGTATTACTACAGTTTGATCTCATATTTTCTTAGGAATCAAAAATAGTTGTAGAGAGCAGTTTTAAGAAAAAAAAAATTATTTTCCTTTTTAGTCAGCAAACAAGGTCACTAAAACTTTTCTAAAGAAAAGATAAATTCTACGTATCAACATACCTGCAATACAATTAATTTACCTCAGACTTATAAGTCAGACACTTTGCTTTCACATCTGTAATATTAAAGTAACTTAGTAGTAACCTCACATATCACAGTGAGGAACATATCAAACTTCTCTGGAAGGTGATAACCTTGAGCGCAGGTCAATATTCATGCAAGTATATCTGTGAAGCAGAAAATTCTGCCTGATAGGATGTTTGCAGATCCCTTCAGGGCATAGAGCACTCACTGTCAGTGCCATCTCGTAAGAACACAATTCCAGTGAGCAGCAGCATAGCCCACACACTTCAGACATTTAAAAAAATATAACTTCAAACCTATTTACTGCACTGAACAGGAAAAGCACACTCAAAAGATAATCATTCTTTCAAACTTTACAGGCACTGCACGGGCCCAGAGAATACTCAAGATTAAGTGCTGGCTTGTATGACAATTGTCTACCTGTCTCAGGTGAAGTGTTAAAGTGCTGTATAGATCCAGTCTGATGTAAAGGAACCAGCCTTAAATCGTGTGTATAGAATTTTTTTCCCCCAACTCTCTTCTATTTAGCCCTATATGTGTACTCTTGAAGTATAGTAAAAGAATTTTATTTGTCAGAAATCAGCAGCAGGATAGCCACAGACACACGGAAAGAAAGCTTACTGGCTAAAGTGAAGTGGTATATTGATGTGCCTTTGTTACATTCAGACCTATTACGTATCTTTGCACAACACTGCACTGCATAATGTTCAGGAAAGTGAATGTTAATATGCAAGAATTTGCATCATGACCCAGGTGGCTTGAAAACATTCTTCCTCCTCTCCTCCAAAAGAAATCTATGTATATAAAATACTTAGTGGTATCTAAGCAATTTCTGATTCACTTCTCTAGAATTATTTAACATACTTTTGTTTGTTTTGAATTGTGGTATAACCTAAGGTTCCTCAAATTACAAGGGTAGCTGCTCTGGGATTCCTATACTCTCAGTAACCAGTGATTAATCTGACCTAAAAGTATTTCATACTCTTACTTCCTGTGTGAAGGTACTCACTGTACACAGATATAAAAAAAAACTGTAGTGTAATTTAGATTCTTAGGATGTAGAACTGTTTTAGGAAAAAAAAAAGTAACAGAAGAACCTAGGTCATCAGTCATTTGAAGTTACTGTTTAAAGATCTAATGCTTAAACATTTCACCCCAATTACACTTCTGAATAATGTTCTATGAAAGCTATGTAACATCGCTTTCTTATTGTTGTTATTCTTATGCACTGTCAAATGAAGACCATGGGCATTTCTTGTTGGCATACATTTATAATAATAGTATCAATAATATCAAGACTGCCTACATCCCTTCATCTAGTACAGATGATCTTCAGTCATAACAGGTTGATGGTCTTAGCATTCTTCCTTTTGAAATTGGCTGCGTAAATCGATTTTGATCTAGTGCACAAAACAATTTAAATGATATTTACAGAAAGAAAACACTTCTGATGAGGTCATATTTTATTAACCATCCTCACGTTTATTTCGTTTTCTTGAAAATGCATGTTTAACTTTGTTGTGAGCTAACTTCAGTACGCAGCTAAGTCACTCTAGCTAATGCAGTCACTCACTCGCTTCCCTTTTCACCCACCGGGGGATGGTGGAAGACGAAAGGAAAAATAATATAATAAAATTCATGGATCAAGATAAAAATAGTTTAATAACTGAGCAAGAAGTGGAAAAAGAAAGAAACAAAGCAAAACAAATCAAAACAAAACAAGCGATGCAAAGGCAATCACTCACCATCTCCTATAGGCAGACCAATGCCTAACCCATACCCGAGCGAAAGACAACAAACATGCTCAAACCCTGCGTCTCTCTGTTTTATTGCTGTGAATGACATTATAGGGCATGGTATATCTCTTTGATTAATTCAGGTCATCTGTCTTGTTATGTCCACTCCCAAACCCTTGTGCACCCCCAATCTATGCATTAGTGGGCAGAGTGACAGAGAAGGTCTTGATTCTGTGCAAGCATTGCTCAGCCATAGCTAAAACATTCACATGTTATCAGCATTGTTTTGGTCACAAGTCTGAAACAGAGCACCATGTGAGATGTTATGAAGAAGATTAATTCAATCCTAGCTCAAACCAGTACAAAGTTAAATGTGCGAAAAGTATTTCAGATACAGAAGTTATAGCAGCCTATTTATTGTTTGAGAGCTTAAAATCTAACACTAGTCTTGATTTTGTTAGTTTTTTTCTATTATTTTTCAGTTTGTATTCATTTTAGGCAGGCCTATTTACATTGCTTTTCAAAGTTATTAAAAAATTGACAACTATGGAAAAACAAAATGAAAGCTTTTCAGTCATTCCCAAGAAAATGGTAACGAATACAGTTGTGTGGGGTTTTTGTTTGTTTGTTTGTTTGTTTTCTGCACAATCAAGTGTCTAGCTGCTTTCCTCTTACATAGTTCTAGTGTTTCCGTGAGAGCAAGGGAACCACACTGCAAGGGGACAGTGGTTCTTTTTGTATCAACCAGATACCATCCAGTCTTGAAATCTGCAATTTTTACTTGATAATAGAAACTTTACTACATGTAACCGACCTGCCAAGGATTTTATTTTCACCAAGCACTGTCAAACTTCGTGCAAATCAGACTATATTTATGCTCTCTATCAAGCTGGGACAGTGCTATGAGTTCCTTCATGTCACCTGTCACTAACATGAGCAGTGACAACGATATTTTCTTAGGCCAAAATTGTGCTCAGACCCTCGTAGCAAATTCTGAAAAAAAAATGAGATGCTGTAAAATCTGTTTCTAGGTGCAGTTAAGTTACAGGATGTCCTTACAATTTACTTCTTGTGCTTTCTTAATTATGGGTCTCCATGCAGAAAAGGGACTAAGCTGCAAGCCATAACTGGAACTCAGAGAGAGTTGGGGAAAGGAAATGGAGGCTGGAAAGAAGATTTACGTAAACTGCCAAAGGAAAAAAGAAGAGTAGAATTGAAGTTAGATAAGAAGGAAGTTGGACAAGAATGGGATTATTGATGTAGGGGAATTGAAGGGTGGGAAGGGAAACAAGGTAGGATAGGATGGTTATAAAGCTCCATCAGAGTTGAAGTTGTTAATCAATGGCAAGCAGAGGAAAGGTGTAATATTCCTAATAAGCACTTTCACCCAGTATGTGTAATGGAAACCAAGATTCCAAAGGCACATAGAAACTGTATAGCAAACACAGCCAAAGAACAACTAGATACCCAACAAACTAAATACCCAAATAATATATTTTTGCCTTTAATATGTTATTTACTACTTATTTCTTCTGCAACAAGGAGGTACAGCTTTATTTGATTTGCAGTTTATGAAAATAAAGCACTCAACTATAGGGATGAATGTCCCAAGAGAAGCAGAAAAAAGTGACTAAATCTGTGCATGAATCAGCTTTCCTCATTTAGGCACCAAATTTCCCATAAGTTTTAGAGGCCAAGTGAAATGTTTCTCCTCAATTAAGTGTTCATATTCCTTGAATCATCACTAGAATGAACCTGACTGCACAGAAGAGTCAAAAGAGGCACAGACTAATACCAATTTTTGTTCTTCTCCTTAATTTTTTAGGAGTTTTTTGTTGTTTTTTTTTTTTTTATATAATTTTAGATTTTTTTGGTNTCATATTTTTTTAATAACTAATTAAATAGAACACATCACCAGAACATTGTGAAAAACTTATATGTTTATATTTATTATTTATTATTATTTTTTTATATATTATTATTATATTTTAGTTTATCTTTATATTTTTTCAATATAATGACTTAATATACTTTTTGGAACATGTACTGATTATTATGTAATTATTTTCTTTCTAGTATCTGTTTGTATAACTGAATCAAACCTTTTTGGCCTAGAAATTGGTTTCTCTCTTAGCTCTTTAACTGTTCCTGTTTCTTTTTTCTTTCATTTTTACCTTTATTTTTTTCTTATTTTCTCAAATTGAGTATCAATGTTGTTAGGTTGCTTGACTCAGTATCTTTCCTCAATATTTATTGGTAAGGTTTGCTCTCTGGTCCCAAAGGCTAAACACAGAGTCTGTGGAGTGAAGCTTTGCCTGCAGTAGAGGAAGCCCAAGTTAGTGATAATTTAAACAAATTTGACATAGAGAAATCCATGGTATGGGGGTGTCCGCGTGGCCCACCCGTTGCAAAGGACCTTATAACAAGCATTATAAGAATGTGAGTGTAAATAGTATGTCTGCAGCTTGAATATACAAAAATGTCTGGGGNTTTTTTTTTTTAATATATTTTAGATTTTTTTGGTGATATGTAGTAGTATCACAGTATAGAAAAATCATGTATTAAATCAATGGGACCCTGTCTTTTATTTTACTACTCAATTTTATTACAGAAGCACAACTGGGGTTTGAGTGACTGAAATTGTTAAGGATTTTAATATAATGCATTGCTTGTACAATAATTTAATTTACCAAACCTGACTTTCCTATTTTTTAATTCAGTTTTTCTGTAAAGAACATCTTCTTGACTTTGTGTTAAAACCAAGTTATATTGTGTTATGATTTACAAATCATATTTTTTTAATAACTAATTAAATAGAACACATCACCAGAACATTGTGAAAAACTTATATATTTATATTTATTATTTATTATTATTTTATTATATATTATTATTATATTTTAGTTTATCTTTATATTTTTTCAATATAATGNATTTTAGTTTATCTTTATATTTTTCCAATATAATGACTTAATATACTTTTTGGAACATGTACTGATTATTATGTAATTATTTTCTTTCTAGTATCTGTTTGTATAACTGAATCAAACCTTTTTGGCCTAGAAATTGGTTTCTCTCTTAGCTCTTTAACTGTTCCTGTTTCTTTTTTCTTTCATTTTTACCTTTATTTTTTTCTTATTTTCTCAAATTGAGTATCAATGTTGTTAGGTTGCTTGACTCAGTATCTTTCCTCAATATTTATTGGTAAGGTTTGCTCTCTGGTCCCAAAGGCTAAACACAGAGTCTGTGGAGTGAAGCTTTGCCTGCAGTAGAGGAAGCCCAAGTTAGTGATAATTTAAACAAATTTGACATAGAGAAATCCATGGTATGGGGGTGTCCGCGTGGCCCACCCGTTGCAAAGGACCTTATAACAAGCATTATAAGAATGTGAGTGTAAATAGTATGTCTGCAGCTTGAATATACAAAAATGTCTGGGGCGTATTTGCTGAAAACCAGTCATAATTGAGAGGAGGACGACCACCAGCTGGATTCAACAGCAGCAGCCTGGAGAGGAGATTAAAACAACCAATCAAAGGGTTGTAAATTGACATGAAATAGAATCAGTACATTTTGCAGGAGAATAAACCACAGAAATTTATATTTTCTTTGTCCCATACATTTTTGCTGTACTAGCAAGTTCTTTATAAATACAAAAATTAAATTCTGATCAAACCACTTGGGACAGTGTTTTAAATTTTGCTTTCTTAAACAAGTATTAATGTGTCACTATATGTGCTTTCATCAGAAGTTCTGTCAGATTCAGTAATCCAAACAATTTTTTTTCTCAACATATTGAGTGTTCAGACTAATGAAATGCATTGTACAATTATTTTTAAGACATTTACAGTGAGACACATCATGGCCACAGTGTCATGTTTCATATATTCTCTGAGTAAAAACTCCTGTTATTGTATAACAGCTGAATCACTTCAATGGCAGGAGGGACAACACTGTTTTGATGCTCTTCACATCTTATAACACCAAGAAGGATGCCATTTGGCACTGGTGGTTTAATGATGGAGACACCTGTTCACTTTCAGTTACTGTGAACAGATAAAACCCCATAACTCATTCTTCATAGACAGTAACGCAAAACAGCTGTCAGATGGTAATGGCTTTCAGTCACAACTAACATGGAATTAGTTTAAACAAGAAACCTAGCAGTAAAATCAGGTACTCCATTGTCAATCAGGGAGCTCATTAAACCAGACTAAGGTCACACAAGAAGATGGTGGCAAATTTAAGCACAGAGTCTTCTCTAACAATTAGACTGCATTGATTAGCATTGAAGAATGGGCCAGATGATCAGCATTTAGCTTGATTACGAACAGGAAAAAAAAAGTAAAAATTTTATATCTCAGTGTCATTCATTTGCTGAAGTTAGGAACAATATATTCATGCTTTCTTAGGAAGTCATATAAATTACTTTTTTAGGAAACAATGCAACATATGCAAACATTATGTTGGCATAATTATATGGGCTACAGATACTCGTCTTCTGTGACAAAACAAAACCAAACAGTAATCAGGTTAGAGATAACCTCCCACCACTCTGTATAATATCTTATATCTTGAGTAATGAATAAAAGTTCTTTAAAAGAGTGAATTATAGGATATTATGTTAGATGGCAGGTGTGTAAAATATGGAGGCCATCTTCAGTTGAAGGAGCAACATGTTGCCCTCCTAGCAATTTTACATCTACATCCACAAAAAGAAAGTTCAAACCTCCAGGGTTGCCATTTTGAGACCCTGTTAGAGAAGTAAGAAAAGTTAAAAAGTTGGGGAAGTAAATCTAAACATTTCTGAAATTAGTATATAACACTAATCAGAGATAACAAAGGAAGAAAGGGCAAGAAACTCATGTGGGTAACTGAGAAAGTAATAAAAGAGATCACTGAGGGAAAAAGCACCACCACGTGACATAAAACAAAATACGAAGAACACTAAGAAGATTATGAAGTGAAGCCAAATGGATTATAAAAGCTGAAAGTGGCATGAGAGGATATCCAAGGAAAAAGAAAAATAGTAAAAGATTTTTCATATATACTGTTTTCAACAGTGAAATACAACCGGCATGCAAATCCTGGCAGCTCAAATCGTGATGCCTGGAGAACCCTCAGAATCTTCTGCAATATAGACACTCATCCTCTCAGAGCAGTCCATTCTATCACGGAGAATTCTTCTGTATTTTTAATTTGACTTCCTTTTCCCATGGTGTTAGATATCTCTCAGACTTCTTATTTCTTATACTGTTCTTCATAGACCAGTACATAATAATATCTTCAGTGCACAAGCAAATTTGTAAACAGGAACAAGTCATGTTATCTCCCCTTAAAATTCACTGAAAATAAGATAATATAAATCTCCAGTGTCTGGAGCATTCTTCCATAATGGATTTATGATGAATATGACAGTACAGTTTCAAGATATTAGAGGCAAAAAAGTGATACTATAAATGTGATAATATCTGTGGTGTTGAGAACATAAGTATGAAATGTTCCTCCTATGATTGCAATCCAGGGCCACAATGAACAACCAAGATTTGTGACAGGAAACAATATGTAGACATACTAATATTATTAGATTAATTATTGTGACATTTTGTATTTATGTCCATCTAGATTTAAGGTACATATTTTTTTTAATTTGCATTGTTATTTTGAATCTTAAAATTAGAGCATGAAAAGAATCGCTTTCCGTATCTGTCCTCAGCTGCCTCATCCTGAAAAAATCCAGGAGAATAAATGAATAAAGCATCTTTCTTTAGACCAAGAAGTTCAGTTTACACTTCAGGATATCCTTTATATACAGTAAGTCTCACCTCTTGTATTGATTATGTATTTGTAATAATATTGAATCCCTGCTTAATCCAAAAGCAGTAATAAAAATGATAGAATATGTAAGAGAAAGAAAAGCAGAAGTAAATCACATAGAAAGTGCTAACACTTGTTATCTGGATGTTATTAACTTCGCAAGTGTTTCTTGACCTATATGAATCAGCGGGGTTTACACAGAGGTTTGAAGCAGCTTCAGGGACCAGTTTAGGTAAGACATTCCATGAAAAAGTGTAGGCTTAGAAAATGTGACAGTTTGTATGTGGCAATGCCAGGAATGGGCAAGTAAGGAGTCAAATATGTCTTTGTTGCATAGCAATGCTGGAGTAGGGTAACATAAAAGTTATAAAGATTCTTTACATTAGGAACACAACATTTAAACTTGAAGTAAGGAGGTGACTTCTTCAGAATGAGATCATTAACATAGTTGTTTTGCTGCAGAATGTGTGCATGTGTGCACCTGCATGAGTGTGTTTGTCCTGGTTAACAATTTCCCTTGACATGTCACAAACGGGTAGTACAATAGGTACAGAGGTTACAAGGATTCTTCGAGGAACTTAGATTTTATAGCTGTTGGTCCAGTTTGCAAATGCTTATTGGTGTAGAATACTGCGATACATATGACCAGTTGAATTGGACTTAACAGGTAAAATAAAACTAAATTCTACTACCAAAACTGGGAACATTGGAATCAAGATTATGGGAAAATTATGTTTTATACCTTTATAACAATCTGAGAATTCTAGTTGTTTAAAAATTCTGGCTATTAGTCCTAAATCTACAAACTAATTCCTCTCCTGTGACCTACTATGGAGATTATTAAATCCATTACTGTACTGTCAGGACCTTTTATAGTTTCTGTTATTCCATGGCATATAAGATGTCTTTTTAAAGTGTGATGGTGTATTTGATAGCAATAGAATCTTGGGCTGTTATGCTTTATTATGACAATCTCAATTTCTAAGCTCATCTTCTTCCTTTTTTTGCTATTTTCCTTTTTTTTCTTTCACCCCATTAGAGACAAAATTAATAGCAAAATGGAGTTAGAGGTAGGAAGAGATCTTTGTGCTTTGAAAACACTAAATCTCTAGCTATTATTATATGTAATCTAAAATGTTAAATAGTCCAGAGTTAAAGTATTCAAAATATGTTAAGAAAAAAAATAGAAATTAGATTTTTAACTGAATATCTTGCCACAAAAATGATTAGGTAGAACAGAAAACTTTTTGTTGGGGAGCTTTAAAACAATACAATTTTATAAGGTTAGAGCGTGGCATTAGACATACAGGCGGATATGACACACTGAATATCATTACCCTTGGAAGCACTCTTTCACAGATGTGGAAAACATATTTAAATGATCATTAAGTATGGAACCATCTTATGTCTGTTAACCTGTGAGTTAACATGTGTCTGCACTATTTTGCTGTTCTTTATAAAGTTCCTTAAATTAAATACGTGGGAGATTATTTCATATTTTTCAGGCCTTTTTCTTGTCTTTTGAGAAAAAGCTCCTATTTTTCTTGCATTTCCAGCTTGTTAGAGTGTGGTGTTACATACCTCATTTTGTCATGTTTGGATTTCTTTTTTTTTTTTTTCTTGGTACATATTATACTTAATGAAAATTGGAGTTTCTTTATAATGAAGCCTGAAAAAAAAGTCCACATGTTCTCTCTTTCCATTCCCCACCATCTCCCTTCTCTCTTTCCTCCTCTCCTCTCCTCTTTTCTGATGATGCACTGCTTGTGAACCTGGAAGAACATATGAGGCAAGTCTTGTTGACTTTAAAAGTATTACAAAAGCGAAGCTGGAATTCTTGGAGCATGAGTCATTCTCTTTACGGGGTCCCATCTACCACCAACATCTTTGAGTCAGTGTGATCTAATCCTTCTCAGAAATATAGCACTTTCATCTGTGCTACTCTGGTGGGTGATATAAAATGACAGTTTAAAGTGAGTCGTGAGTTGATTTTTAGTTCTTTTGAGGTAATTTCAATATTTAGTACTAAACACAACTAAAACACTACTAGAAAGCATTATTGTACAGAGGCTTTTAAAAACATTGTCCTCCTTTCTAAATAAGTACAGCATGATTTCTTACATTTCCTTAACTTTTCCCATGTTGTTTTGATCCACATACAGTAACATAAGATTGGCATTCCAGAAAAAAAAAATACTGTAACAAACAAGACAGTTCAACAAACACCCACCATTAACAGATATCTAATCCTTCACTGGAATTATTACTCATTCTAAAAGTCTGTGAGCAACTAGTGTACAATTGTCCTCCTGTGGCCTCTTCCCAATTAAGCAATTTGTTTGAGAACCCTTGCAAGGTAAGAAACACTAAGTGCAACAGTAAAATCCTCTCAAACCCTCATTGCAGATCTTCATGACTCGGGATTTGCTTGCCTCTTTTACTTGTTGCATTGCATTAGGGAAGACACTTGCTGTTTAATTTATCCAAACAAAATTGCAATTTATATCACAGAAAGATCAAATGATTGTTGATGAGAACATATATGCATAAATGCATAGATACATATATATATCTAACGTATGTGCATATATAGACATCTAAAGGTGTAAAGAATGGACATAGGATCTGATATATTTTCTATGTGTCTGAGGAGGAAAAAAAATGCCTAAGTCTAAAGGTCTAAACTCCTTTGCTCCAGTGATTTCTCCAGCAAAGTTAAGATAGAATTATTGGATTTTGATTACAGACTATGATCTTTAAAGCGAGATGATACATAGCAATCAAGTTGACTCCTTCAGAGAATGAGCAAGAAAGACATTCCAAAAAAGCAAACACAAGTATGGAAATCTGAGAGTGTTCCGTTTTATTTTTTTTTCTCAAAAAGTTTTGGGAAAACTTTTTGCTGGGTGGCAATCTGAGTATAAAAGTCAAATTCCCACTGAAGCCACAGCAGTAAAACTTCCTCAGACTAGATGATTATACTGATTGATTAGTTTACACATGACTGCATGCAATTGCTTCTGTAAAGAATTCCATCCAGTATATTTTGACTGTGGAAATTCCACAGATAATTATTAAAATAAATGTACAGGCCTATAGTGTTTGACATATCTACGAAATTTCTTAGAGAATACACACTGAGAGTGCACAGCAAGCTGAAGTCTGGAATGTTGACACCAAATATCTCTTTTGAATCAAACTGATCTAGTCTCTCCCTAAAAATATAGGCATATAGTCATCATTATTCTAGGTAACTAAATTAAGGAGCTAAAGAAATTAAAATCTTAAAAGACAAGAATAAGTAAAGCATTCTGAAAAAGCTAGTGACGGAAAGAAAAAGCCAATCCCTTCTGATTTCTTTTAAAATCAATAATTCCAAAGAGCAGAAGAAAGTAAAGTAGGCTACATTTGTCCCTGTTCTTTGGTTTACACATTAAATAGCTTGCTACAGTTAATTCAGAGAAGGAGAATATCTAGAATAAAAAGAAATAAAAATCACAATCTTGGTACTTTTTAGATGTTCAGTGTAATATTTTGGAGATACAGTTTTCTAGTAGAAAAATCTACTATGTTTAATAATTAACATAAATATATATTATATAAGAGGTATCATATGTTATATTTTATTTGGCAAAACTTCCAGTAGTATTCCTGTGACTGTACAACTATCTCCATATTAATTTAATTCACTACTGATGTTAGTAGCATTATACATGACCATAAGATTAATGTCATCTGACCTCTGCATGATGGATGACTACGAAAAACTTAATTCAGAGGAAGTACTGGAAGAGGTCACTATAAATATCACTCATTATTTTCCTGCTAGACTTCATAGAAGCTGTAGGAAAATAAATGATATTTTATTTACAGTATCAAAATCTGCAGATATATAAGCAGCATCATTGCTCCATTTTCTGCTGCTGCAGCAAATTTTGCCATATATTCTCCACCAGTGCCTCATTATTTCTCATTTTTGAAAGAAAAAATGTATGTTACACCCTAATTCAGTCCTTAGCAGAGATGACTAACTCAGGGCCCTGAGCAAGACCCAGGTGTTGTTCATAAATTGGATATGGGGATGCTGTTGCTTCAGATTAGGAAGTAAATAATTTATAACAAATAATTTGAGAGATGCTGACAGCCAGTTACAATGCTGTTTGATTTGTTTTTCTGAAGTAATTAACAAATCGTATTAATGTTCTGAGCTGGTTAGGAAGTGGGCGATTGGAATTTTTAAATATTTGGATTTTGAATTCAGTTGTTTATTTTTTATTAAATACATTGGCAACATACTATTTCTCAGTCCTCACAGAATGGTGCAAATAGTTTGCAAATAAAATTGGAGGAAAGCCATGCTGGGGCTGGGAAGTATTTAGGATTTGAGAAAAACTTTGCAGAGGTAAGAACTCAGGAAGAGGTTCAGGTGAAAAGTGCTATGCCCTTCTATTGCTACCTTTTCCTCAATAAAATTTCCCTTAGAGATTCACTGCTCCTGTCATGCACACAAAACTAGATTTTTATATTTATGAAATACAACACCTGAGGGTTCATATTGTCTTTTCTGCATCTACTGCTTATTTTGCAAGCTCTTTGGGAAAGGTGTTATTTGTGTCTTTTAGAAGGTAATGCATGTTATTGATCATGATCAGAAATAAAAACATGACATTCAATATACACAGTATGATATTCAAGATTTCCTTCCAATTACAATCACAGTATATAAAGTGCATGTGAAAGGTACTAGGGGAGTTCAGTTTGATCAAGTATTCTAGCTCCTGGTTTTCAACTGTTCTGTTTGCCAGTGCAGTTAATGGCTGAGAATTAGTGACAAGTTGCCATGGAAGAGTTAGGTAGGTATCTAAAGTATTTCACAGTACCACTGGCTGCCTCAATCAAATAGCAGAAAATAAAAAGGAACAGATAGGGCATATGTTCCACCCCTTTTTATTCCCAAGTGTCTAAATCTAGGCTAGCTGGAGACTTCTGCCTCCACTCAGCTATAAAACATCTCAACTGTAAGTCAGATAAAAGGGGAATGCAAGCTTAGCTTTTTAATGTCCCAGATAGGTTTTAACTGAAGAGATGTCAACGAATGCCTAACAATGTAATCAAATATGCGTCCGTATCCTCAACTGGCTTTGTATGAGGCTCAGTCAAATTCTGTTCTTAGAAGACATGCTGTAGACAACATACCAGTATGGAGATATCTGCTGGAGTACCTTGAAAAAGTGCTTTTAACAGTTTGGGGTGAGTGGGGCTGGATCCAACTCCATCATAACTTAAGACAGAAGGAGAGGAAAGCACTGCTGTATAGTTTTCATTCATGTAATAATTTTAAGAAAGGTCACTGAACCACGTGGCACTACTGGTGGGACTAGAATCCCCTCATTAAATGTAGAAATGGAGATTCAGCACTATCAAGAACTTAGATGGTTGAAAAACTGCAGCAGCTACGGGGGAGAAGCTAGAAAGTAGCTGGATGTATAAGCAGTATGTATAAGCAGTCCTGAGGATTTTGATGTCGTGTATATCTAAGTCCTTTGATCCATTTAGCTATCATTTTTATATAGGAAAGTAATAATGGCCTAGAATGACAGTATATAGCACATCTAATAATTATTCAATTTTTTTTTCTCTTATTTTCTTCTTCTTTGGCTATTTCTTCTCTATACACAGTATAGACTAGCTATTTGTTGTTTTATGGAAAATGGAAGATATATAGGTGAAGCACTGTGATGTGTTCTCCTCCATTCAGATTATTATATTTCTTGCAATCACAGTGTTTGTTTTTGGTTGTTACAATTCAGGATCACAGATGTTTATGTTTAGGCACTTCATTTGAGTGCAATAAACATTTCACTGGTAGAACAGAAAACAGTTGTTCTAGGCAGCATTTCAATAGTCTGAGTCATCTATGTGCAAGCCACCACAAATGTTTCACTCACATGCTTCCAAAACCAAACATGAACATAGTTTTTAATTCTCAATGCAATCTTAGTTTTTAACAGACACTATCCTGATGCATCTATATATATTGAAAAAAAATTAGTATCATAGCTTATCACTTTGGCCTTACTGCCTTTCTTTCTTGCTACTGTTATATCTTCTTTCTCCACTACATCAGTCACAATTAATTATTGCTTTTAGCCCAATTTTGGATTATCTTCATTGTGATATCTACTTATAGTAGTCATAATCACACATTATTTGCTCTAACAATAATTATTAGATTACCTTTTGGTTATGTATTTCTAGTATCACTTTTTGTTGTTCAAAACAACTAATTAATATATTTTTTTCATTATGCAGTCTGTGTGAGAAAAAAGGTTCCCATGATGGTTATACATTAATTTATTCTCTTCTTTTTAATCTCCACTGCTGCTGAGGGCAGGAGAATAGTGCACTAGGCAGAAGAGAGAAGGGGATTTGGATCATCTTTTTTTGCAGCAACGAGGCTTTAGATCATCCTGTGTCAGGGTTTGAAAAGGTATTTCTTTGTTCTACCTTTATTCTACTCGTGGACTTGATATCACTTACAGAGGTATGTAGTATCATAACTTGAATTTTTTTTTTTTTTATTTTTAAATTATAGTCCCCTAGAATTCGTCATTAGCATACGGAACATACTTTCTCCTAAGACAACTGAAAGAAGCATAATTTTGTTCTGAAACTCCTGGTAAATATTTCTGTTTCCAAACTCATTCTGAGTTATCTGTGAGTGCGGCTGATCAGAGATCCAGATGTGGTTCTCTTATTCATCTGAACAAACTGTACTTAACAGCTTCTATTGAAGTCAACTGTTCTAATAGCAAGAGTTCATATATGCAAAGAGCGAAGCTGAATATAAACCTGTGTTCAGAATTAGACCTGATATGTTCAGATAGCAGTGGAGTTTGATAAAAAGAGTATAAACTAAGGTATTTCTCATATTTTTCTGTTGTTTCATTTTTAAGAACCTTGGCTTTCTGGAGAGGCTATTTGCCAGCAAGAAATTTCTATCTTTAGTTTGGGTGGTATACCTTATTCCACAAACCTTCTCAAGGACAATATGATTAAAGCAGGCCATAGCACATTTTGATTTTTTAAATTGTTTTCAGAGTCAAATTCTCATTCCACCAAAATGACTATAAGTTTCAAAGAGAACCACAATAGTTATTAATTAGATATAAATGAAGTAATATTCAATGAGATAACACCTTTTGTCACATTCAGCATAGTATAAAATACGTTAAGTAGTATAATTTCTGACAATGTTTTAGGAAATCAATTTTAAAAAAATGGATCTGAAGTTGGGACTCTGTTTTACTTTTGGTTTGAGAAACGTTGGATTTTTTTTGCGTATTTGTTTTCCAATATGTTTTAGTAGGAAGACTGAGAATCTCAGGTACTTTTGTACAGGTTAATCCTCCTGCGACCAAATGTTAGACAAAATGTTTCTCATGTGGTATGCTATAGCTTTCGGAAGAGACTCTCATATCACTTCTCAACAGTAAATCAATGCTTTAAAAAATCAAGAGAAATTTCAAGAGAAATACTCACATCAGTTTTATATGGTTGACAAAATCATAACCACAATGGACCATAGTATAACACATCCTATTAAACTGCTTGGAAGCGCCTGTACCCTTCTATGCTGAAGAAGCTTCTCAGACTCCCTTTGTGGCCTTCCAACACTCCTTTTCATCATGATGCTGTTGATATAACTATTTGATGAAGTGCTTTGAATCCTGAATGAGCAGATGTTAGCTCTGTAGAAGTTATGTTATCCTCCTTGGTGGCTGGGCACATAAGTTCTAAGGGGAGGGATTGTTCAATAAATAATTAATAACAAGAAGCTTTCCTACGTGGATGAAAGACAGATCCTATTCAAAATGATTCTGTCTCAGTGGTTGATCTGCCTAACTCCAGGGTTATTTTATCTCAAACTTGTATTAGTTCTGCTTCAATTAGCATTTTAGTCCCTGATGGGGCACTGCTGATTAATTAGTTATTGTTCAGTAACTTCATCTTCTGGTCCTGACTCCAGCCACTCAGTCTGGTGTATATTGATCAGCCTCTAGATCTGTGGCATGTTCTTTTTAAGGCTGCTTAAAGAATGATTGGTCTGAGTGAACCAGATATTGACCTTGGCCTCAATTCAGTAACATATTTAAGTACACAGCTACATATAAGAAGGAGAATAATGCAATAAATTCGACTAGGCTATTTCTTCCTGCTTAAAGTTAAGCAGATACTTAAACACTATGTTGAGTTGGAGCTTTGGCTGGTTGTCTTGTTAGTGGAGTATCCTAGGAGGTTAGAAAAGTGAAACTTGGACATTTTTTGAAATTCGTTCTTATCTAAAACACTGAGTCAGACACCTCTTTTGTACACAGGAATGTACAGAAATCTTTGCCATGGATAGGTCACTCATAGGAGATGGTTCTTTCAAAAAATCCAACATCTGATGTTTTTTGAAGGCCTCAAAACAAAATCATTTCAAAACATCCAGGCTATTCTCTGCATTCACTAAAGAGTATTTTTAGAAATGTTTTGTGACGGTGTAATAGGTTTGGTGGGTTGATTAGTCACTGTATGAACATGGAAGGTTCTCTGATCACTTTTCAGCCTTTATCTTTCACAGATACTCCCCATGTTTCTTGTAAGGAAAGGTATGTATGTATAGTACTGCCAGTAAAATGTTTTTTTATTTGAGTGGGACTGTGCAGAGAATGATGAGATAGGATCCGTAACTTCTGCTACCCTCATATAAAAGAGCTCACTGTAATTTGAACATTCTGTGCATTTAGGATGCTACAGAGAGGTGATCTTGTGATTTCATAAATGGTCATTCTTTATGCTTGACATTTCTGGTTTTTATGTGCTGAAGAGATATCATAAACTTCTATACAACTGCTTGATTTGAATTTTTCTTCAAATTGTATGATAACAGTTTCAGGTTTATAGCTAATAGGCATTATAACAGTTAAGAAAAGAATGGAATCCAAAAATAACAGAAGTTTAGGAAATGTCAAAATATTGCTCTGACTGTGCTCATGATCTTAATATATTTTGATTAAAAGCTAGTTAAAAATATTTTCCTTTACTTCCTTGATGTTGTAACTCAAATTATAAACCTTTGTCATGATTTGAGATAGAGAAGAAACCAAATTTTGATCCCAGGCAGAGTGGGTTCACATACGTGGGTACCATGAACTACCTGCATCATGCAACACCTCAATGAAATTGAGGCATCTTATTTAGGAATCAGAGTGGTGCTGCCTCCTTATATAAACAATCTATTTATGTAAAAAATGAAGAGGTAATCTGACAGGGTGGCAGAATTTCAGGGGGACATAATTTCTTTATATGCATATCTTTCTCTATCGTCTTTGATTGTCAGAAATATCTCTTTTATGTGCTTCTGTGTAAACGGCTACTACAAAATATCCTTATCTTTGGAGGGAGAAAATATTGCCAAAGCCCAGAGAACTGAAGTGAGGAAACCTATCTGCTGAGAAGGCAATGTGTGAAAGCTTCCGTAGGATCATAAACTCAGGAGAGCTGCTGATTCTGTAGGAATGGACAAGAGGCTGCCGACCACACAACAGGTGTGCTGATGGCAGGTTGTGTAACTCAGGCTGCACCCAAGCTGTCAGAGGCTGCTGAATACAGATGAAGCCTGTGGGGTTATTGATATACATGATGAAAGAGACCTCTTAGGGTCTTTGTAAACACCTACACAGAAGATGCTGGTGTGCCAGTGATTCCTTTTTCTTGAGTCTGCTGTTGGAAATGGACTCCAAACTGAGACCTGGACAAATAACTATGTGAATGCATCTGTGAATGAAGTCTGCGTAAATAAATAAGTGTATGTTTTACAAATAATTGCATGTGCTTTTTAATAACCCTGTTACCAATAACAAAAGCTTCTTTCTACTGATAATAACAGAGTATAAAAGCTTTCTTAAGAAATATTGATTGAGTTTGGTGTCTGCCCTCTAATTCAGAGAAGTGAAAATGTACAGAAAGCAAGTTTTCCCAGCTTCAACATCTTAATTAAATATCTACATTTAGGTAGAATGGATTTGGTCCTTGCTACCTGCAGTTGCCTTCATTTAGTACTGCAGTAAATAAGTAAAATTTAATTAGCTACAGAAGAAAGTGAAAAGAATTCTGGAGTAGATAGGTGGTGGACAATGTGTCATCCACATTTCTATGATCTTTATAGCCCATATTCATTTTAGAAATTACCTTGCACCTTGAAGTGTTACTGGAACAAAAAAAAGTTGTCTAAGATTTTCTTAATTAGGATAGTGTTTAACACTGAGTATCTGTACTATCCATCTGAAAGTCCAATTTAGCTTGAGTATTCTCTAGCAAAATCTCAGTTTTAATATCCTGTGAAAAATGTCCTAAAAAATTGAGTTACTGTTCTTTTGGAATTGCCTTCTTTCATTTATTTTAAAAAATCTTGAATTACAGAAGGGGAATAGAAACCTTGTCCACATGCAGTCCAATTCCTGTCTAAATTTGGATGAGTCCTTTGATTCAATGACTTTTTGTGGAGATGAGTTTTAGAGCCCAATCATAGAATTATAGAACGTCCTGAGTTGGAAGGAACCCACAAGGATCATCAAGTCCAACTCCTGTCCCTGCATATGACAATTCCACAGTTCAAATCATGTGTCTGAGGGCATTGTCCAGTCTCTTCTTCAACACTGTCAGGCTTGGGGCTGGGACACCTCGCTGCGGAGCCTGTTTCAGTGTTCCACCACCCTCTGGGTGAAGAACCTTTTCCTAATGTCCAACCTAAACATCCCCTGGCCATTACCTTGAGTCCTATCGTTGGTCACTAAAGAGAAGTGTTCAGAGCCTACCCCTCCCCTTCTCTATGTGAGGAAGCTGTAGACTGTGATGAGATCTCCTCTTAGTCTTCCTCTTCTCCAGGCTGAACAAACCAAGTGACTTTAGTTGCTCCTCATACAGCTTCCTCTGCAAAACCTTCACCAACTTTGTAGCCCTCTTCTGGACACTCTCTAGTAGCTTAGCATCTTTTTTATGTTGTAGCACCCAGAACTGCACACAGTGCTCCAGGTGAGGTCACAGCAGTGCAGAGTAGAGCGGGGCAATCACCTCCCTTGCACGTCTGGCAATGCTGTGCTTGAATCTTGTCCTTTTGTATCCCAGACATTCTCCATTCTATTTTCTCCATCTTGTCTTCTGTTTGCATATTTTATATAGCTTTTTGCTTCTAAAAATACTAACAAAAATCCACCCCCACCTTTTATGCAAAACTAATAAAGAAATTCATTAGTAAAATCCAAGAATTCTCTCAATTCTTCAAATTCATAAAGAAGATTTACTTAAAAGAACTCTTAGAAATAGTTAGGAGGCCCTGTAAACAGATGGAACATTCAGTTTGCATCCTATTGGATTCTTTTAAGTAATTAAAACACCCCATAACTGAAGATGATAGGAGAATCATTTAAATAATTTTCTTCTGCAGATATATGCTTTGATTTTCTCGTCAATATGAAAAAAATTATATCAGGAACACCCACAGCATATTAAAACAAAAGAGAAAAAATAAATGTGGGGTGCAATACAACACTTGGCTTCACAGTTTAAGTTAATAATACTTTACTATATATAATATTTTTCCCTATTCCAGAAAATGAAAATATTGTAGGTCTTTTTCTTGCTGCCATTTTTTTTTCTGTGAAGTAATCATAGTTGAAAACTTGACCACCAGTGAAGAGTGTTCAGTGCATCTTTATGGTTGCTGTGAGGAGAGCCAAGAAACATCACAATAAATAAAAATCATGTTGATTGAAATCAGTGACACTCAACCTTGAACTGCTGCGACTCACTCTGGCATAAAGCAGAGCCATCAGGACCCGCAATATATGTTTTACTAGTCTACTATACAAAAATGCATGTAAAAATTTATTACAAAACAAAGGTTAAGACATCCATCCATTGAATTACATATAATTTGCTATACTAACAGTATTATTTATTACAGGTTCAAAGTCATTTCTTACATTATAAATCAGAAGTGAAATTCTATAGTGCTGTTAGACAAGGGTGGTTAGTTGTATGACTGGACAGGCAATTGACTGAGTGCAGGGTTTTTCCCTTCTGATTCAGTGAGAGCTGAAAATATATCTTCAGTCTGCAGATGTGTCTGCAGATAAAAATACAAAAAAGTGGATTTGGAAACTTCCTTATATTGAAAAGCAAGCCTGACGGTCAGATCCTTTAATGCTTAAATTGTATTTTGTTAGTAATTGTCATCTGACAAAGGGTATAGTCTTGTAGAGTTTAGCATTAAAGACACTGCTAAGTTTTGGAATAATTGCTATATCATTCTGTGGTGTGATTACATGCTGGAGAGCAACAACAAATGCCAAAATATGTGGATTTTAATGTGCCTGAGTTCTTAAGACCACATTGACCTAGAATATCTTCAAAAAGTTACCAAGGAAAGAGCATTTCTGACTACTTCTGCTTAAAATCTGATAAATAAAAGGTGGGGTGAACCTATTAGATTGATAAAATATTCAGAAGAGGTATCCAAGTTTCCTCTTCCGTTGTAAAACACCTGTACGAGTTCATGAACCTCCCAGCAGCTGCCATTGCCCTGCTAAAATAATAGACATAGCTTTTCTGGCCTTAGTTGCTTTCCTGTTCACCAGAAAGCTAAAGATATCAAAATTGTATGTCAGTACATACTGGTACTGAGGCAAACAATGAAATGTTAAGAGCAATAAGAAGGAAGAAAATGTACCCCATCATGAATTGGTAACAGTGCAAATGACAAACCACAAAATGACTTCTGGCCATGCTCACCTGCCACTTTGAATCTTAGGTAGATATGTGGAGTCACTACTTGCTTCTGCTCTTGTCCCACTGTTACATCTGCTCCTTACCATAAGGTGAGATCCAATAAAGGAGATCAGCTCCAGTGAACTGAATGTCAAGAAATTATCTGACTTGTAGAGGTTAACCTCATCCCTGTGTTTATGAAATTTCCATTAGAACTTTTATTGTCAGTTGCAATTTCTGTACCTACTTGTGCCTGAGAAAAGTTTTTTTTTCCTGCAACATGGGTGTTCTTGGAGAAAATATAAATGTAAAGAAGTGAATAAACAGAAAAGACTGTAACTGCAGTTAAGTTCAAGCTATTGCACTTCCAGATTTTCTTATTTCTAGTACCTATTGTACAGATACTGAGCAATTCATGCTTCATTTTCTTGCTCTTCAGCAGAATAATGTTTATATAAGCAGCGTATGTTTCACATTTTAAGAAGAGAATTTTAGTATTTTGAATATTAGCCTGTTAACAAGTTATGAAATAATGCAGTTTTTGCACTTCCAACTATTTCTCATATATTTGTTAAATTTTCTTTCATTAAACTATGCATATTACAGTGTTATTAATGCCTTAGGAAATACACATGCCCACAAATATTGTAAAGTAACCCCTGGAAGTCTACGTCCTCACATCAGAGAGCCAGTTTGTTAATTATTTTTTAAAAATTCTTATTAAGCCAATAATGTCTGTCTGATCCAACAAATGCTTTTGTAAAATAGCTGATTAAAAAAAAATTATCAAGATGACTGATAGAACTGAGTGTTAGCATCTTTGGTGTCATAACAATTAGCCATGTATTGCTTTGTCATTTGAGTTTTAAATTACAGACTTAAAGTTGTTACTTCCTCTGCAGACTGCTGTCTCTGTGTAGATCTGGATAGGTGAAACACACATGTGTGAAGGACTCAGAGACACAAAAAAAAGTGGCTATACAAAGTTAATTAGGGTTGCAGTAGGTGACTCAAGTGCAAAACGTAAGATTTCTAACTCTTGCGTCTAAAAATTTTTTTTCTTTAATTATGAAGGCACTTGAAGTAGTATTCATCACACAATGCAAACATATATTCAGTAAGACATTTGAGGTACTCCTCCTGAGTTTCTTTTACTGTCATCTGAAAAAAATAAATAGGTGTTTCTAGACTGAGAATTACATGAACTATATTAAATGCGTATCTAAGGATGCAATGAAGAGTGCTTTAAAACCGCTTATTTCCTTCTACTGGATATAAAAGGAGTCTACATACAAGTCGGACTAATTCAGGTGCATAAATCTTCACACAGGTTTCTGAAATCAAGTGAGATAAATACTGGTGTGGGGTTTTTTTTTATTTTTGGTTGGTTGGTTGGTTGGGTGTTTTTGTTTGTTTGCTTTTGGGTTTGTTTTGTTTTTATATTAGAGGTGACTAAAATTCCACTTCTGGAAACAAGAAGACTGTCTCAGTTATCACAAATCTGAAAAGCTTGCTTAGCTCTTGTTCGTACCAACACGCATTTCACATTCATGCTTTAGATATTTCTGGATCTCATTTTTGCCGTAGCTTATGATCATGTTTTCAAGTTCAGATACTACATGCATCTGCCACATTTCTGCAAGACATAACTTTAGACCAAAAGGAAGTGACTCTTCCTTCTTTTTCCCAGCTAGAGATACAGCTCTGATGAAAGCCATTGCCTGGGAATAGGATTAATTTCCTTATTTTAAGGAAGTCCAAAATCACATTCTTATAGACATCATCTTAATTACTGCTTTATAGTGGAGAGAAAGTGATATAATGAAAATTCCAGCTGCTGTGCAAAGAATTGAGATCTACCAGATAAGAGAGAAAACAACGTATGATTTTATGCACAACCTTTATAGTAAAGGTAACCATTCATGAGGGTGGGATGAAATATTTTTTCATTTTATCTTGAAGTTTATAATGTAAAATTCAACTGCAATGCCCAGAGCAAGAACAGATACTCTATATTCTTCCTTCCTAAGTGGACACTCTAACCTCTAGTCATATTCAATTGCTTCAACCACATTCTCTGTCCTTCATGTAATTTTTTTTAAGTGGAAGAGTCATAATGGGTACCTTGAGGATAACTGTGCCCCGTAGTATTTTACAGCATGTAGGCTGCAGTTGTTTTGAAGGAAAATTCTCAGAAAGAATTTGTATCAATGTAAAAAAGAGACAGTGAATTGGTTTTCTACAATGTACTTGTCCCAGCCATGATAAACCTTGACTGCTGGAGGAAAGATGATGTCTCATGTAGCCATTTAAGAAAAGAAAGAAATTGATACGTGGTCTTAAAATGTGAGTGATTATACTCCAGCTTTAGGGGATTATTCAAACCCATGAATCCCTAGAGAACGCAAGCTCTTTCAGGTATCTTGACTAAAGGCAGATGACACCCAGAAATCCACCTTTGCTCTCTACCTGTGCTAGTCATAGCTAACAGTCATGAATACATTCATTTTGGTTCACAGATGTTTCCAAGCAAGCCCAAGCCAAATTTTCCCATAAACCTGCTAAATTTTTCACTCTGCCTACTGGGTGAAGTAGAAGAAACCAAGCTTTTTGGCTTAAATTTTTTGAACTAATCTGAATTTTATAAACCAGTATTAGAGTGAAAATCAAATGTGTGTAGAACCCCAGTGAAACATATCTGCTAGGTCTACATTGACTACATTTAATTTTGCATAAAGCAGCATGAGATGGCAGTGTTTCAGACCATCACTATCATATAGAAGGATATGCATACAATAGATAAGCATAGATATTATCAGTATTAACATATCTTATTCATGAAGGTTAAAACAATGTTTTACTGAAGGATGCACAGTTCTTGAGACAAGAGGAGAAGACTCAGACAGATTAAACCTCAAGGCACCTCATTTCTCCCACAGACTTTACAAACCATGACAATACACTTTAATGAAAGCAGACAGATACTGACTTTCTCCAGATAAGAGAGTTTGAATTTTTATTGTGTGCAATTTAAAGTTATATTAATTTAATTTTTGACAGATGTAACATTCCTGAGGTCATAGAAATTTATCTGTCATTGTTAGCAAGTTCTGCATAGAAAAATAATATTCATTAACACCTCAACTATCTAACAGTATACTGTGATATACATGTGACTTCAAATACTTTTTATTGAATTGACTGGATGTTGGTTCAGTGATTTAGTTTCATAACCTAAATTAGGTAAGATAAAGGCATTTTCTGACACTGTCCTTTTTAACAAGTTCTATTTAAAATAAGAAGCTTTTTTAAAGACACAGAAGTACTTCATTTAGGTGGTGACAAGGAGAGAATTTTTTCTGCGGAACACAAACTTAAGACAAAAATTACTAAGGAATAATTTTCTTTCTTGCTGAATTGTTCAAAGAAGCAGAGTTTGATGACATTACAAATAAACATCTGCATTAAACCCAGTAAGGGTCTTTATCTAAATCAGAAGGAACTAGTGTGTATCAATATGTGTAGCAGCAGATAAGGGAGACAGCAAGTAAAACAAGTTTTATAAGGCAAAAAAAAAAAAATCGTTTTTATTAATTATATTATTCCTTTAAGAAAAACAAAACAAAACAAAACAAAACTTTAATCTGTATGTCATCAAATTAGCAGAAAATTCCTCCTGTCTCTTCAATAACACTAGTCAGTGGAATTCTACATCAATTTAAAGGAATTTATTACTCTGAAATAAAATTGAATGTACAGTATATTGGAAAAATCAGGCCAAAATTCCTGTTATTGAATCCTTAGGCATTATTATGTAGATGAAGAAATGTAAAAATCAAAACCAAAACATAAATTTAAATACTCAGAAGAAACATGCCAGAGATGCAATTCAGCTGGTGGACAACACACAAGAAAAAAGACTTTGCACAAAGGTGTTCGTGTTGAGGAACTTGGTGAAATAAAGTGAAATTGTGAAATAAATCTGTCTCCTTCAACACTAGCATGCTCTGTTTTGTTCCTGCACTGCTACTGATGTGAATTCCTCCTACGCATTTTTTATATGGCATATAAAACATTTTAAGCACCAGAACGCATAAGGCACCAAGGTCAGACCTCAGCTGAGCTGTTGTCTAACCGCCTTGAGACAAATGAATGCATGTTATTGCACCTAAATGCACCATTTGTGGTAAAGCAAATATGTTCTCAGCTATTTTTTTTCCATCAAGTTCAGATGAATTTCACTACATAATATCCAATGATAACCTATCCACACAATCCATCCTGTTGGTGTTCTCTAATGGATGTTGTGTTTTATCCGTTTCTAACTCCATGTACACCTAAATGAGAATGACCCATGGGGTCATTTTAATTAAAACTCTCATTGCCCACTTGTTTGCCTCTCTGATTCATGCATCTTTACTAGTCCATTGACAAGACAAGCTGCAAATATGTGTGAATGCAGATTTTACATTTTAAACCTCACTGATAGAAAACTTGTAAGCAAAAATGTCTTTAATAAATACATGCTGTTTCCAAGCGTGGGAAACAACCTGATTTACTAAAAATTGGACATTGTCAGCATTGATTGCTTAATTGTTCCTCTGAAGATATTTATCTTTCTTTTTTTTGTTTGTTTTCTTTCAGAATACCTTAATCAATCCCTTCATCCAGACAGATAAAAGGATTACTCAATTTTAAATATCAGCTTCCTTATTCCAGCAGTTATCAAAGGGGTAAGAGGTTTATTCTAAAGAATGAAGTAAGATTACTACCACTTGGTCCATAAGTATTTCTACACGTAGCAACAAGCAGCAAATCATAAACCCTGCCAAAAACTCTTTCAGAAAATAAACTGTTTTAGAAAAATCAGTGTATCTTTACCTGTGTAAAGAACATTCAGAGAAAATGTATTGAAGGAAAAAAATTTCAACTAGAAGCTCAGATACAGAGAAAAGAGAAATTTCTCACAATTACTGAGACACGAATTTTTATAAAACCTGAAATAATTTTCATACTCTTGTCAGACAAAATACTTACATGTAGTGCAAAACTGTTGTGCATACCTCCAGTTCATGGTAAAAAAAAAAATGCAGAAAACAACTATATGAAAATAAATTAGGGGAAAACTTTAACTGGATATCTACAAAGACACAGTGAAAGTTCTGTCTTACTGAGAAGAAACTCATATGATTGGTCTTATTCAAAATAGCAGAATAGATCTCTTGGATGAGATGTTAAGAAATGGAAAACAATGATTAAGACTAGTATTTAGAAATAATAGAGTATGGAAGGAATGTTAAAACATGTCACTGCGGATTACACACAGAGTGTCACTGTTAGAGCAGGGGGATTGGAACAGACAACCTCCAGAAAGTCATTTCAAACCTCAACCTCGCCATGATTTCATGATTCTATATAGGTTAAGGACTTTGACTTTTATGACCATGGGACATGTTTCAATATCCAGGTGGAGTTCCCTAACAAGCGGTGTACCTCTGGAGTGCATATTGGGACCAGTACTGTTTAATATCTTCAGCAATGACATAGATAGTGGGATTGAGCGCATACTCAGCAAGTTTGTGGATGACACCAAGCTGTGAGGGTGGTCCGACAGTGGAACAGGTTCCCCAGAGAAGCCGTGGAGTCCCTATCCTTGGAGACAATCAAAATCTGACTGAACATTGTCCTGAACAACCCGCTGTAACTGACCTAGCTATGAGCAGAGGATTAGACTGGATCTCCAGACATGCCATCCAGCTTCAGTTCTGTGATTCCATGAACAGCTGTACCTTATAGGGGAAAAACAACAACAACAAAAAACAACAAACTATGAGGTTTTATAGAAGTATGCTTTAGCATGACATTGAAAGAAATTAGAATCCTGAGGGTTCTACTTGCTTTCAAAATAAAGGTACAGTCAAAAGAGTTAAACTAAAGGGCTGGAGCCAGAGGACAAATTCCTTATAATGAAGGCTAAGCTCAACAAGAATTACTTCTGTTCTATCCTGCTTCAAACATCAGCAAATATATTAGTATGTGGAAAACCATGAGACTGGTCTTGTGCTGGGGAATATTTATCAAGAGCATCCAATCATCTGTTTATACTGCATGTAGTCATTAATACTGTTGTAGCCTGAATTTTTCATCTAGCAAAGCTAATCAAATAATGTAAATGACTGGCTAAAGTCTACATAATTTTGATTTTAAGCTTTCATAGGCACTACATGTGACTTTACTGCTACTCTCAGCTTATCTAATGGAAAATCAGATTCTGCTTTTCTTGTACGGGAAATGACACTAGTTTATACAAGTCAGCTAAGTATTAAAAAAGAATGCAACATACAACTTGCTTTTTCAGTGCTACAGCAGTTAACAGTTCTAACTTATTTGATATTACAGAATCACAGAATCACAGAATCGACTGGGTTGGAAAAGACCTCAGAGATCATCGAGTCCAACCCTTGGTCCAACTCTAGTCTGTTTACTAGATCATGGCACTAAGTGCCATGTCCAGTCTCAGTTTAAAAACCTCCAGGGATGGCGAGACCACCACCTCTCTGGGCAGGCCATTCCAATGCCTGACTACTCTCTCTGTAAAGAATTTCTTCCTAATATCCAGCCTAAATTTCCCCTGGCAGAGTTTAAGCCCATGCCCCCTTGTCCTATTGCTAACTGCCTGGGAGAAGAGACCAATCCCCACTTGGCTATAACTTCCCTTCAGGTAGTTATAGACAGTGATGAGGTCACCTCTAAGCCTCCTCTTCTCCAGACTAAACAACCCCAGCTCCCTCAGCCTCTCCCCATAGGTCTTATGTTCAAGTCCCTTCACCAGTCGTGTTGCTCGTCTCTGGACCCGCTCTAGCACTTCAATGTCTTTCCTGAACTGAGGGGCCCAGAACTGAACACAATACTCCAGGTGTGGCCTCACCAATGCAGAGTACAGGGGAAGGATCACCTCCCTTGTCCTGCTGACCACTCTATTTTTGATACAGGACAGGATACCATTGGCCTTCTTGGCCACCTGGGCACACTGTTGGCTCATATTGAGCTTCCTGTCAATTAGTACCCCCAGGTCCCTTTCTGCCTGACTGAATAGTGAGTTGGAGTATTTTCAATACTACTGAAAAAGTTTTTCTTACATGAAAGGAACAGCAAGCACTGTTTTATAGCAGACTGAAAAAGCACACAAGAATTTTCATACCACTTTCTGATAATAAGACCTGTCGAAGTCGTGCCCTGTAGCTTGATTCTTAATGCAAGGCATTGATAGTTGTGGTCCAGTATTTGCAGTGAAGATGAAAACACTTCAAAGATTCGATGTAATTCCTTTTCTGCAAGTAAAGTATCTCACTGAAGTCTTGTATGGAACTACATAGGTGGGAGTTGTCTGAGTGGGAATGCAAGAGCTGAACTGGTGACCCCTTAGTATAGCCACTTTTAAGAAAATCTCTTACTTTTATGCTATCACTGAAAAGATTTTGGTAGAAAATATGGCTTATAGATAGGATTGCAGACTAAAACATTTTAAAATTTTCTTCTGACTGGAGACAAAAAGGAACAAAATCTTACATGGGAGAATCACAGAATCACAGAATGTTAGGGATTGGAAGGGACCTCAAAAGATCATCTAGTCCAATCCCCCTGCTGGAGCAGGAACACATAGATAAGGCTACACAGGAAGGCATCCAGGCAGGTTTTGAATGTCTCCAGTGAAGGAGACTCCACAACCTCCCTGAGCAGCCTGTTCCAGTGTTCTGTCACCCTCACTGAGAAGAAGTTTCTTCTCATATTTAAGTGGAACCTCTTGTGTTCCAGCTTGATTCCGTTACCCCTTGTCCTATCGTTGGTTGCCACTGAGAAGAGCCTGGCTCCATCCTCACCTTTTATGTATTTATAAACATTAATGAGGTCACCCCTCAGTCTCCTTTTCTTCAAGTTAAAGAGACCCAGCTCCCTCAGTCTTTCCTCATAATGGAGATGCTCCACTCCTTTAATCATCTTTGTTGCCCTGCGCTGGACTCCCTCCAGCAGTTCCCTGTCCTTCTTGAACTGAGGGGCCCAGAACTGGACACAATATTCCAGATGTGGTCTCACCAGGGCAGAGTAGAGGGGAAGGAGAACCTCTCTCGACCTACTAACCACCCCCCTTCTAATACACCCCAGGATGCCATTGGCCTTCTTGGCCACAAGGGCACAGTGCTGGCTCATGGTCATCCTGCTGTCCACCAGGACCCCCAGGTCCCTTTCCCCTACACTGCTCTCTAATAGGTCACTTCCCAACCTGTACTGGAACCTGGGGTTGTTCCTGCCCAGATATAAGACTCCACACTCACCCTTGCTATATTTCATTAAATTTTTCCCCACCCAACTCTCCAGCCTGTCCAGGTCTCGCTGGATGGCAGCACAGCCTTCTGGCATGTCAGCCACTCCTCCCAGCTTGGTGTCATCAGCAAACTTGCTGACAGTGCACTCTATTCCCTCATCTAAGTCATTGATGAATATATTGAACAATACTGGCCCCAGTACTGACTCTCGAGGCACTCCACTAGATACAGGTCTTCAGCTAGGCTCTGCCCCGTCGACCACGACACTCTGGCTTCTTTCCTTCAGCCATTTTGCAGTCCACCTCACTACCCAGTCCACACTTCCTCAGTTTAGCTGTGAGGATGCTGTGGAAGACTGTGTCAGATGCTTTACTGAAGTCAAGGTAGACCACATCCACCACTTTGCCATCCTCTATCCACCTTATTACGTCCTCATAAAAGGCTATGAGGTTGGAAAGACCTGACTTACTGAACCTTCAGATCTTTACAATCTTATTTTTTTGTTCTCTGATATTTCTTGTAATTTGAGTGTCATTTGTTTCACTCTCCCCCTGTCCTCCATGTCCCTTCACTTCAGTAATTCTCATAGTAATGTCATAATATGATTTTATTTTGAGAATCTCTATAATTTGTCTCCCCATTGTCTACTTCAATCTAAAATGTGTTGCATACAGAAACTAAGCAAACAAAAACATCTCCCTTTGCAACTAAAAGTTTGTATTATCCAGTAAGAACAAACTGTGGTAGTCATTCCTTTACACTTATTTTTAATTAGAAGTTTAATCAATCTCAGACTCTAAAAGAGGTTACTTGCACCCAGGGTTTCCAGATCTAGTTCTAGAACACTGACCATCAAACAGAGGTTCAACAACAGTTCAAAAAGTTCAAAGGTTCATTTCTGCAGTTGTAAACTACTAGTGCTGCTTAATTATTTTTTTTCAATAACTAAAACTTAATTAAGAATAAACCCTATTTTATGCAGTTAACGAAACATTTTCTTTCAAATATTCTATTCTGTGACATGAAAAAAATATGTTTTATCCACTTCCTGTCATGCAAAAGTCAAATACTGAAATAAAATTTTAGTGTTAAGTACGTATTTTGGACAATATATTTTTTCCCAGTATTCATGACCGGAAATAGTGAGCCAACAGACCTTGTTAAGAAATCAAACCTTCCAATGGAAGAAAGTTCACATACAGGATGGGAGGAGAAACACCCTCTTACCCACCCCCGCCTCCCATGTGCCTCTGTCCAACAGGCATGAGGCTCTGGATGTGGAATGCAGTGACTTGAGCAATGGGGAGAAAATACAGGTTTACTCAGTGGTAAGGATGGTAATGTAAATGATGAGGATGGAGTGTAAACATTTAAGTGAAGAGGCTAATGTAAAACAATATGCTGTTATTTTGACCAGTCTGTAAGATGAATGTAATGCTTTGCCTGTTAGATCTTCAGTGTGTTAGTGGCATGACTTATAAACAATAAAATTGTCCTTGAAAGAGCCTGTGGTCATTCCTTGTGAAAGAATTGGAATATTTCGACAGCAAATTTACCAGACTGGGGCAACCTGTGATACAACTACGACAAAAGGAACTGCAGAACCCCAGGGAAACAACAGTCATTAACAGAGTACACAAGAGCAATCCGGGCAATACAATTCATAAATAAGTATTACAGTTGTTGCTCTTAAAAAAAAAAGCAAAACAAAAACCAAAATGTATAAAGATCCCAGTGTCCTAACCTTACAGTAAAATCATTTTTTGTAGCATACAGAAGCTGTACAACAAAGAAACAGAGATCTACTTTTAATACGCATGCAGAAATATAGATAGACTGTCTTTCCTCCACAGGATATTTATATTATTATCCCTGGGAAGAACTGCAATGTTTAATTGATCAGAAGCAGAATTAGTAGCTTTCTTATAATAAATAAAACTCCAAAAATTTAACGAAAATTATCCTAAGCTTAGATCCACTTCTCTATTGGTCCCTGCTGTATATAGTTCACATCTGAATAAAGAGTATGAAAAGTGAGTGTAATAAGCCACTAAGAATTAAACTGTTCATATTCCTTTGCCAAAATAAAAGAGTAAACAATAAAGCAAGCTTGGATGCAAAGTACAATTTTTAATATTCTAGCTCTGGTTCTAATGAATTATAAATGCATGAATCTAAATTACAACTCAAGCTTTCATGAACTGTAAAGTCTTTCTTTTCTTTCACATAGGAAATAACCTAGAAATAACCCAGAAAAACTGAACCTTCTTCTTTTCTTTTCTTTTTTTTTTTTCTTTTTTTCTTTTTTATTTTTATGATCTTCTTTCATGTAATGCTTTCATTAGAGTACAATCTGACTCAGGCTATGGTTCAATTATTCAATTTCAATAGCAGAAGCTATTTATGTGCCTGCTCCTTCTCCAGCCATTTATTCCCATGTTCCTCTTGTTGTTCGATGCTTCTTCAGTTGAACCTGTGTAACTTACTGGGAGACTCAGATTCAGACTCTAATTCAGATCAGTGAAATGATAAGTTAAAAAAACTCACTGTTCACATACATTTTTTCGGCAGTAGAAATGTTCTAAATATACTTTCTTCAGGGACAAAACTGTTTTAGGAGGTACACTTCCCCAATAATTTAATCTCACACTTCACCATTGTGGATCACCCTACCAGATAGGAAGCAATGTTGTAATGAAAGCTTTTGTTGTTGTAGATTTTATTTTAATTTTGCCCAGGCTGCTGGTTTACAGTGAATTGTTATAAACCAATGCTATCTGTATAAAAAATATGCAGTATGAGAAAAAGTGGTAAAGGATACAAGGGAAACAATTAGTTATTAAGCTTCTTTTACCACCAGAGAAGACTTACATCACATCAAACCTTGAGGTGACTAATTTAGTCTCAGAAACATAGTAGAATATGAAGTGCTGATTAGTCCTAAATACCCATCTTGCATGCAGTTTCTTAGATTTTCCTCTTTTCCAATTTGTGAAAATCAATTTGAACTCTAACTCTGTTTCCCACATACTTGGAGCTTGTACTCATTTGGCGTTATCTGGAAATTTAATGTTCTTTCTCATTCCAGTCATTAGCACAACTATTGAGTCAATTGAGTTGCTGACTGCAACGGATTTCAGATCAGCACTAGGAGCACCAGCAGCTCAAGAAGCATCAGCAGCAGTAGGTCGCAGGAGAAGGGATGCACCTGGAGAAGTGAAGGCTTGTCTGAACAGTAGGTGTTCCTCCACCAACCAGGAAAGGTGCTTTCTTAGATCTGCTCCTCACTAACAGAGAGGGTCTTGTGGGAGAAGTGTCAACTGGTGGCTCCCTTGGCCACAGCGACCACAAAGTAGTCAGGTTCAAAATCTATGGTAATGGGAAGAAAACTGGCAGCAAGAGCTCAACTCTAGACAAGAGGAGAGCAGAATTCAGGTTGCCTAGAGAATTATTTAATAAGATTCCCTGGGAAGAAGCTTTTGAAGGTGTTGGGGTCCATCAGTGTTGGTTGATTTTTAAGTACCACCTACTAAAAGCGCAGGTCCAGGCAATTCCAAAACACTGAAAATCTAGCAGGTGAGGCAAAAAGCCAGCTTGGTTGAGCAGGGATCTTCTTCTTTAAATAAGGCAAAAAAAGAAATTATATGGTCAGTGGAAGCAAGGTCAGGTGTCGTGGGAGGACTACAGAAATTCTGCTCGCAACTGCAGGAAAGAAATTTGTGTGGCCAAAGCTCAATTAGAATTGCAGGTGGCACGTACTCTGAATTACAATTAAAAAAGCTTTTAAAAATATGGCAAATGGCAAAAGGCAAAATAGAAATAACACTTGCCCATTACTCGATAAGCACGGTTGCCTTATTAGCAGGATCACAGACAAAGCTGAGATGTTTAATGCTTTCTTTGCCTTAGTCTTCAACACCAAAGATGCACTTGGGGGCCCCCATTGCCCTGGGTTAGAGAACCATGGCTGTGTGAACAATAAACTCCCAATCAAACCAGAACTTGTACGGGATTTGCTACTCCAGCTAGATCCTTACAAGTCAATGGGGCCTAACAGAATTCATCCAAGGGTGTTTAAAGAGCTGACTGGTGTCATAGTGAGATGTCTCTCTGTGATATTTCAGTGCTCCTGGGAATCTGGAGAGGTCCCAGTTGGCTAGAAGCTCGCAAATGTTGTCCCAATATACCTGAAGGGCAACAGAGATGACCCTGGCAACTACAGGCCTGTCAGCCTCACTTCTGTGCCTGGCAAAATCAGGGAGAAGATTGTTCTGAAAGTTATCGAAAAACATCTGAATGGTAAGGCAGTCATTGGTCCCAGCCAGCATGGGTTCATTAGGGGAAAGTCCTGCTTAACAAATTTAATTTCCTTCTACAGCAAGGTTACCCACCTAGTTGACCAAGGTAAGCCTGTCTATATGATATTTTTGGATTTCATTAAAGCCCTTGGTAATGTCTCTCACAGATGGAGAGATGGACAAGATTTCCAGCACACAGTTGGATAAAACCACAATACAGCAGGTGAGCAATTGGGTGATGGTCTGGGCTTAAGGCGTACTGGGGTTATGTCAGGCTGGTGACCAGTCAGTAGTGGGGTTCCACAGGGATCCATCTTAGGACCAGCACTCTTCAATGTCTTCAAAAATGACTTGGAGACAGGACTTGAGGGAATATTAAGCTCATAGATGACACAAAATTGTGAGGAGCTGTTCACATTCTCGAGAGCGGAAAGGCCCTGCAGGGGGATCTGGACAAATTGGAGAACTGGGCAATCACCAACTGCATGAAATTCAACAAAGGCAAGTACCGGATTTTGTACCTGGGACACAGCAACCCTGGCTGTACATACAGACTGGGGAATGAGATGCTGGAGGGCAGCTCCACAGAGAGAAGCCAGGGGTTCTTTGAACATGAGCCAACAGTGTGCCCTGGCAGCCAAGAAGGCCAACTGTGTCCTGGGGTGCATCAAGCACAGCATTGCCAGCCAGGCAAGGGAGGTGATTGCCCCGCTCTTCTCTGCTCTGGTGAGGCCTCATCTGGAGCACTCCGTGCAGTTCTGAATGCCACAGTATAAAATAGATATAAAGCTACTGGAGAGTGTCCAGAAGAGGGCTACAAAGTTGGTGAAGGTTTTGTAGGGGAAGCTGTATGAGGAGTGGCTAAAGTCACTTGATTTGTTCAGCCTAGAGAAGACTGAAGGGAGACCTCATCATGATCTACAGCTCCTCACAAGGGTAGGAGGAAGGATAAGCTCTGAACTCTTCTCTTTAGTGACCAATGACAGAACTCAAGGGAATAGCAGGAAGATGTGTCAGTGGAGGCTTAGACTGAACAGTGGAAAAGGTTCTTCACCCAGAGGGTAGTGGAGCACTGGAACAGGCTCCCCAGGAAGGCAGTCACAGACCAAGCCTGACTGTGTTCAAGAAGTGGCTAGACAACGCCCTCAGACATACAGTGTGAACTGTAGGGCTGTCCTATGCAGAGACTCGGTGATCCTTGTGGGTTCCTTCCAACTCAGGACATTCTGTGATTCTACGATTCTGTGAACTGATGCTGGTCCTGCTGACTGGAGGAGACAGCAAGGGGCGGACCCTGCACCTGGCAGAAACAATCAGCCCAGCTTACTGCAACAGACACTGGGGCATGTATTTTACCCAGCAGGCAGGCACACTGCAGAATGGTGAGCTCTCACTAAAAGACACTGTCCTCTGCTTCTCCTGAGCTTCTAGCACCTGGTAGAACCAATGCAGCCATATAGACAGAGTTCCTGTTCAAGTATAAGACCACCAACTGTCTTTCAAGTCAGTATTTCAAAATAAGAATATTTTCATTAAGGAAACTTATTTGTCAGGAGTTGTATTTTTTTCTGATGAAGATAACTTGATTGGTATATTCATTATGAGAACTGTTGAATACTGAACATGTAGCATAATAAGGAAGGAATTGTGTTGAGTGGGGAGATGAAAACTTATTTAAGGAAAAAAAAATCCTATGATAAGGAGCAAACAGAAAGAGAAGAAGTCATAGAACACAAAAATATGAAAACTTCTGAGACAGGCTGATGGTGGCTGACATGGTTATACGTTCAATTCTGTATGATCAAGTAACTCACAATACTAAATATCAGAATTGTGACTTTTTTTTCCTCCTTTATGTTTTACTATTCCTCAAAATAACATCCATTCCTCATTGATTTAGTTAAGTTTAACCTATATGTCATAGATTAAGAAATTCAAATGAAGACTAAACATACTTGTTAAAATGGTTTTCCTAAGCTCCTCATACAGTACTGAAGGAATATTTAAATGCAGAATGAAACTGTACTGCTAATGGTATTTTTAACTTACAGTTGGAAAGCTCAAAACAAAAACATCTTTAAAAAAATTAAACTGTATGAATTCAAAGAATATGAATTATTCATATGAGTATTGGATGAAAATATGTTCTGAATATCCAGCCTAAAATAACTGGTTACCTTGCAAACACAAGATAAAAACAGTGTCATTGTAAGGAGGATATTATTCTTATTTCTTATTTGGATAATGAGAAACACAACATCTGAAAAATACGTTAAAACTTGTACCTAGGCTATTACTACATAGCACAAAATGATTGCAATGGATTTGTAAAGCGAAACGGTGCTGAGGACCAAGAATCCACATTATGTACATTTCAGAATTTCCTTTGGACCAGTTCTAGCTTGGTTCCCTGCACTTAATACTCATCAGTAATCAGAGTTCACAAGCTGCACTCATGGAGAGTTTCTTGGAGTTTATTTTTGCATGAAAATCATTCACTCTAAAAACACTCTAGCATGTGTAGAGTTGAAGGTGCAAGGAAGGGGGGATGACTGGAAGTATTTTTTTTTCAAAACTACACTAGGATTTCATCTAAAATGCTAATGTAGAAGCATCCATGTAAAGTACAGCAAGCAAGAGCTTAAAATAGAATTCAACTCCCAGCAACTGGTTTTTCTCCTTTCATAAGAGAAAAGTTCTGATTAAAAATGTTAGTGCTTACTTCATAGAACTTCCTTGCTGTATCGGTCTCAGTGTTCATACTTGGAACATTTGCTTTTTGCTTCTTATTAAACTCTGTTTCAGTGATTTCTGTAAGGAATATCTGCAGTTACTTTCTGGGGCATCCCGCCACACTCTCCCAGAGCTCACACAGCTGTTCAGGTCAGCAGCTTGCAGGACTGTCCTGCAGATTCCATTTAAATCACAGACCTGCTTTATCTCCTGGGAAGCTGTTGTATGGAAAACTGTTGATATGTACCCAAACTAGGTATGGAAATGAGTGTCAGGGCCCTGAGTTCATTGCTCCAGCTCAGGACAGGGTGGTTTCTGCAGGAGTTGGCTCAGAGCCCATGTCACAGAGGGGAGAAGCACTGTCAAACAATGACTGTGGTTGTTCTGTGTATGGGAGTAGTAAGCTTGCTGTTGAATTTAGATGTGTATCCCAACAACAAGAAATCCATAAGGTTGAGGAAAGCATATAGTACATATTTTTCAGCATCTTACTTTAGAACATAAGTTTCCCTTCATTGTTTTGTATTTGTTTTGCTTTCGGTTGGTTTTTTTTTTTTTTTTGGCCCTCGTTTCTGGGATTGTTTCTTGATCATCCTATGGATTTTTTTATTCTTTTAAATATAACCAACCTTTATCATTTATTTTGTCTTTATTTTTATGTTTTTAAGACTAAGCTTTTACTTGAAGCTCTTCTTTTATTCTTCATAAAAATTTCTTCAGAAGAAGAAATTCAATAAATCAACATCTCAACTAGCTTTTCTTAAAAGTGGTAAATTTATTGATTAATTGTTACAATAGACTATTATAGAATTAATTAAGTCTTCAAAATAAAAAGAAGAACAGTGTTTTGCATTTAAAAGATTACTATCATGTTATTAATAATGATACAGCATTTTACATCTTCAAAGCATTCTGCAAGTAATTGCTAATTAAGCCTCACAAGAGTTCTGTGAATTCTTTCTGCGTTATTAATAGTATTATACAAGTTTTCTAGCTAAAGCCCTAAGGGCTAGAATCATAATAGGGATTTAGGCACCAAGAATCAGTTCAGGCACCAAAATTAGTCAATATTGGTGTTCACAAAAGTGTCATTCAGACTTGCATGTGAAGTCTCTAGCTGCTTAAATTTTTGCTGGTAATGTTTCCAGGTGCTGTCTCACCTTGGTCAGCAAAGGTAGGAGGAGGTAATTGTCTGTTCCATTTCTCTGTTTGAAGTTACCAAGCTGAACTTACTGTATATCTTCTCCTTACCCTTTGAAGTTTAATAAACAATCTTAATTAGCAACACTTTCCATTTTAATTATTGTTCTAGGTTGTAGCTTAGGGAACAGAGGACTAATAAATGTTCTGTTAACATAGATTTAAGCAGTCACAACAATTAATTCTTCATAAATTTTTAGGAATGTGCATGGGTGCAATTGCCTAAAATGTGAGAGATTCAAATCTCTGTATTTATCTAAAAGTAGCTAACTGCACTCTTTTTCCTGCTGGATGAACCCTTCAACAACCAGAACACAGCAATTATTAAGGTCTTATACTGAATCTGTTTACTTTCTGGATCCCATTTAAGTGATAAATTAATGAAGAACAATAACACTGGTCTCTTTCAATACCCTGACTACTGAAGGAGATGATAATATTAACAATCAACACACTTCTCAATCAAACAGTTGTTTATTTCAAGAGTTCCTTGGCTTCTACCATTACCCTTTCTTAGGGCTTCTGAAAATTTGATGTTCCAAAAATTGAGCCTTGCAAAAACTAAGGTTCTCTCTGAATCTAGCTAAAATGTAGGAAGATGATACTTCCCATAAACACTACTGGCACGTATTTATGCGGTTCTACATTATATTCTCAGAACAGAACTTTCAAGTTAAGTATATTCAAGCATGAAGGACCGTAGAAGTCATTGTCATGAGGAGTGTTCCAGAGACTCCAATAGAAACAGAGTCTAGAAGGTAACATTTCAAAATGCATTAGCTCATTTAGATATTTTACTTGTTAGAAAATTTAGATTCTAAGTCAAATGTCTTGAGATCCCATTCAGCCTTTTTGATCTTTTGATCCTGTGTTATCAGTTATCAATCACTTGGGAGTAGGGTACACTGGACACAGGGCCATTGCAGCTTGCATTATTGAATCTGTACCTCTTCTAATGTAAATAGCACTGTCTTGTTAAAAATGGTATTTAATTAAATATTAAAATCTGCTAGATTATTCCTTTTACCATCCACTTAATATTTCCATAATAATCTCTTTTAAATTAATAATTACTGAAGAAACTTACTTTTTTTTTTTTTTTTTTTTTTTTTCCCTAGGCTAAGCATGTGGAAAAAAAATTGCATGCAATTCTTATATACCATTCTAAAAAAAACGGGGAATGAGACCATGGATCTCATTTTATTAAATTTCATGAAGTTCATAAAGTTAAGACCAAGTAGTTTTTGATACACTGAGCATAAATAAGAGAAGGAAGCCAAGCATTGTTACATAAATCAGATAATTTAAGAAGAACAGAAAGTGAAAAAATAAAATTAAAATATTATTTACAGGGAGAAAAAAAACACCTATCCTAATACTACTGCTGGAATCGCTCTTAAAGAAAAGGGCCCAAAACTTTCAACTTCATCAAAGTCCTGAAAGTAAAGTGGAAGAATTTCTAAAAACTTCGACTTCTTGCACTCATCCATGGCAGATTGTAAGCTCCTTTTTTTGCTGTTTGCTCATTGTGATGTATTTTTCAGAACTACTAATTATTATATCCGCTGAAGATTTGCCAGTGCATCGTCAGTAAAGGCAGTATATATCAACTCTACAGGGGAACTTGACCAAAAGGAAATGGAGAATGTATCTGGCTGATTGAGTTGTTTGCTGAAGTTCTGATCATGCCATCATTTCACGAGATTGTGGTTGAGAGGGCAAAGCCTAATAAAGGATACAGCTTCATGTGTATAGAATTGCGGTATCAAGCTAGCAAAGCAGCACCAAAAAAAAAAAGGGGGGGGGCGGAATCCTAGGAATGTTGTTCTTACTTAATTCGTATTTTCTAGTAATGTTTGAAATAATTTAGTTTTACTATTTTTACAAAATTTTGTTAAGGCTAAATCTTCCAACTAAAAAAAAATCCTTTCAACTTTTAACTTTTTTCAGACACATAAATGGTGACAGGAAAGATATGGGTTTTGTATCTTTGGCTCAACCTAAACTTGAAGATTACAATTTCATCAAAATTTATATTTAAAATTAAAAAAAAAAAAAAAGGTAGGCAATTTATGTATACAACTTCTTTATTTTTTAATGGAATAAAATGAAATTGAAATAAATGACTGTGATTTTCTGAGCATACAACTCGGCACTTGTGTATATTCTGCAGTCTGTTTTTCCTTTTCAGTAGTTATGCATTACTCATCATCTTTAGTTCAACTAAAGATCAAAATCTTTTTTCTCTCAAATGCATGCCAATAATTTACTTCAGGAAACTCATTTAATGTTATCCAGCAACAGATCAGTCATAAAATCTGCCCACATTTTGTTTTTACTTTTATAGAGAATAATATGAAAATCAGTTATTGGTAGATTTAAATTGTTAATGCCTTTTGGGTTAAGTTCCTGAATAATTCACAGATCTAACTAAATTTCAAAATGTAACATTCTAGCTGAGCATCATGGGCATGAAACCATGACATAAGAACAAAGATGTAAATATGGACCTGAAATGAGCTGCAAAGGAAGCAGCCCTTTCTCCTTTCCTGGAGGAGTTCAGCATTCACCAGAGGAATCTTCTTCTTTTCTGTATTCTATTGTGGTGGCTTGTAGTCCAGGGTAGATGTGGGAACATGAAAGGTGCAGTAAGCAATCTAATGGCAACAGTGGTGGGGGTGCAGTGTTACCAGTTCTCCAGGCACTACTCTGCTTCTATGTTACACCGAGCCCCAGTTGTGAAGAGCTTTGGTGGACAGCAGGGAAGCCCCAGGAATAAAAAAAAATCTCTAGAGATGTGTTACTGTAGACAGATGCTCTGTCACATAGGAACAGAACAATTATAGATATCTAAAGCAAATAAAATTGTAGAGAGACCATTGACAGCTCTGTGAGTTAGAAAATCAGTGTTATTGCTAACTTCCTTTTGAGAAATACAAAGAAGCTGTAAAGATTTCAGGTGTTAACATTTCATCTTTAATAAATGCTGTCTCCAGATGTGTTTGTCAACTTTACATATTCAACATCTCTATTGTGGCTTACATCCCTATGACGCCTTTTTTCTTCTTCTTTTTTTTTTAAAAAAAATTTTTGTTTGTTACTAATTTGGGGTCTGTTTTGATAGTTTATTCATATGATGAGCTTTTTGACTGTAAGTGTGACCCAAGTTCATAAGTTTAGAGTTCTTAAAGCTCAAAACACCCTATATACTTGCAGATTATAATATACAAACAGTATATTTTCTCCACTTGGAAGCAAATCTAGCCAGGGGGGCCAAAGACAACAAGGGCTTCTTCAGGCACATCTGCAGCAAAAGGAAGGTTAGGGAAAATGTAGGTCTGCTGCTGAATGAGGACAGTGCCCTGGTGATGGATGACACAGAGAAGGCAGAGTTACTGAATGTTTTCTTTGATTGCGTCTTAATTACTAAACCTGGCCCTCAGGTATCCCAGACCCTAGAGATAGAAGATGAAGTCTGGCAAAAGGAAGATTTTCCATTGGTTGAGGAAGAACAGGTTAGAGATCATTTATACAAACCAGACACCCACAAATGTATGGGCACTGATAGGATACACCCACGAGTGCTGAGAGAGTTGGCAGATGTTACAGCAAAACCACTCTCCACCATCTTTAAAATGTCTTGGACAACAAGAGAGATGCCTAAGGACTGGAGGAAAGCCAGTGTCACTCCAGTCTTCAAAAAGGGAAAGAAGGACAGCCCAGAAAACTACAGAGCAGTCAGCCACACCTCCATCCCTGGAAAGGTGATGGAACGCATCATTCTGGACATCATCTCCAAGCATGTGGAGGAAAAGAAGGTTATCAGGAGTAGTCAGCATGGGTTCACCAAAGGTAAATCGTGTTTGACCAACCTGATAGCCTTCTGTGATGGTATGACTGGCTGGGTAGATGAGGGAAGAGCAGTGGACATCGTCTACCTTAACTTCAGCAAGGCTTTGACACCATCTCTCACAACCTCCTCATAGGCAAGCTCAGAAAGTGTGGGCTGGATGAATCCATGGTGAGATGGGTCACAAATTGGCTGGATGGCAGAGCAGAAGGCCAGAAGGCTGTGCTGCCATTCAGTGAAACCTGGACAGGCTGGAGGACTGGGCAGAGAAGAATGTAATGAAGTTTAACAAGGGCAAGTGGAGGGTCTTTCACCTAGGGAAGAATAACCCCAGGCACCAGTACAGGTTAGGGGCAGAACTTCTGGAAAACAACACTGCACAGAAGGACTTGGGAGTTCTGGTTGACAATAGGTTGACGATGAGCCAACAATGTGCCCTTGTGGCCAAGAAGGCCAACAGTATCCTGGGGTGCATTGAGAAGAGTGTGACCAGCAGGTCAAGGTAGGTTATCCTCCTCCTCTACTCTGCCCTGGTAAGGTTGCATCTGGAGTACTGCGTCCAGTTCCGGGCTCCCCAGTTTAAGAAGGATAAGGAATTACTGAAGGGAGTCCAGCAGTAGGATACGAAGATGATTAGGGGCCTAGAGCACCTTTCTTATGAAGAGATGGAGAGAGCTGGGTCTGTTCAGCCTGGAGAAGAGAAGGCTGAGAGGGGATCGCATCAATATTTATAAATACCTCAGGGGTGAATGTCAAGAGGATGGGACCAGACTCTTTTCAGTGGTGCCCAACAATAGGATGGGGGTCAACAGGCACAGACTGAAACATAGGAGGTTCCTTCTGAGTATGAGGATAAGCTACTTTGAGCGTGAAAGAGCACTGAGACAGGCTGTCCAGAGAGGTTGTGGAGTCTCCTTCTCTGGAGACATTCGAGACCTGCCTGGACACACTCCTGTACGATCTACTCTAGGTGTACCTGCTTTAGCCGGTGGGTTGGACTAGATGATGTCCAGAGGTCCCTTCCAACCCTAATCATTCTGTGATTCTGTAAAGTAGCTCACATGCTTTTCACAGCAATTTCTATTTAAGATAGCACTTATACAGAAAAGGTTTCACCTGGAACTGCAAAATTGCCTTTATCTTTGGTTCTCTTTTCGCCTTTCTAATTTAAAAGAAGCCCTGCTATTACTGAAGAACAGCTGTCCTCCCAACCAGTGAGCATACCATACCCATAACTTGACTCTCCTTTCCCACTTCGTACATAACCAGTTGTATGAGTGATAATCAGTTTTTCCTTATATACCTTTTTTCCAGCAGTATACTTCACATGATCAATATGAACGTTTTTCAACTAAGACTTCCCTAATGAAATCCATGAATTCTTAGTATGAGGAGTATGAAATTAATGGGATCTCTAGCTTCTTCTATAGTCAACACTGTAGAACTGCAACTGAAGTGTTCATAACTATTTAGATCTTAACTAAAGTGCATTAGCATGCTAGCAGATAGAGACTTTACTGCCTACATAAACAAAGGATGTTCAGCACTGCCTTTTAATTTGCTGATGCATAGGTCCATCTTTCACAAACTTCAGGTAAGATTTTCAAAATCTGAAGCCAGAACATCACAACAGAGGATTTTTTTAAATTTATTTAGAAGAAATGTCAGATTCTTCCTTGTTGCCTCTGTTTCCACAGCATCTCCCATGTTAGTTACACCCAATTCTCCTGTACCTGCACCAGAGTCCAAACAGCCGTGAGTTAAAAGTGAGTACCTCTTCCTTTTTTATAAGATGCAATACAGGTGTTCTCTCCTTTTTCCCCTAAATCCTTTCCACACGCATCTCCACATCTCCAGTCTTGGCTTATTTTGGTGTTCAATATAACCAGTGAACCAGGACAATTTGGGATGGCAATGGTTAAACTCAATGACCATATCACAGCCTGGTGCAAAATAATTCTCTTTTTCATGCCAACAATCAATAACTAACTTTTTCACCTCAAGAATTTACCAGAGAAGCATAGTGAGAACATTGTCACAGGACATTTTAGACATCTAGGTAAAGATGAAAAAAAGAAAATGCACTTATTCTCCTTTTTGTCTTTCCTTACATGTGGAAAAGATAATTTGGTTAGTCATCAAGTAACCTTCAGAAAAAAAAGAGAAGTTTATTTGTCTCCTGATTTCATTATAGAGAGCTTAAATCAAAAGATCTGCATTTAGTTCAAAGGCCAAATCTCAATTTTCTCATCTTCCAATGAATTCTACAGTTTACAAGAGTACATACACTTGCACATACCCATGCACACTTACATTGCTAAAGTTAAAGCAGTACAATTTTACAATTTCTTTTTTAGATTTAAGAGTGAAATAATTCAAACAGCTTTAGGTCAAAATCAAAGCAAGATTCACCTGAATATAGAAATTGATATGTCCAAACAAGTTTCTGACCTGGTTGATAGATAACTGGTGTAAATTAATAGATGTATCCAGGAGTCTACTCTCTTGTATAGGTATCTTGAAAGCATATTTCCTGAAAATTCTGTTTCTTAAAGTAAAAAAAATTCCTTTTCATTTTTTATTAGTAATTTCATGTTCTGACGATAAATATCTGCAAGAAGGTCCTAGTGAAAGGAGCATTGATCTCTGTATCCAGTGGAGAAGTAGTATTCTGCTAAATAAACATGGGGGGAGTATTGTACCATGTAAACTATACCATGCAAAAATGCTATCACCTCTCTCCTTCAAACAATACTGCTTTTCAAAATTTTCTGGGTGTATCTTTCAATTTAGTTTTAATATCTGACTAGGAAATAGAGAAATAATGCAATGTGAATATACTGTTAAAATTACATAAAGAAATAATGACATCCCAGTAGCCTAAACAACCTACTTTGGGGAAAAATGGCTGATCTTGTCCATGTATATTAAAATAATATGTAAAAAACGCCAACCATATCTTAGATTTTTTTAATTTTTTCTGAATTGGAAAATGCGATGCAAATGCTGATGAGATTAAACTGTTGAACTTGCCAGTTCTGAAACACACCGCCGAAAGGAAGATTCTGCTCTAGGCAGAGAAATACGTCTCATGGGCAGAAGGCACTGTATGCTTTGCCTCAATTTCTAAAACATGCGTTTCTAATATGCTGCTGAAGGGTAAAATATGTCTCCCAGTGGAACATGACATTCTCCTTGCTTTATTTTATGCTTCCAATCTACTGCTTCATAGGCTGTTCAGAACGGAGCCATGCTGAAATTTATGGTTTTACTGACCTGTAATTTTAATAAACTAGTTAGGTAAGGAGATTCATCCGAGCACGAATAAATATGAAATATAGAAGAATCTTTGTAAAAATCCAAATTATATAGACTTGTTGACTTCACAGTATTGTGGGAATATACTCGTAAAAAATGTATTTACTATTCTATAAAAGCACCATCATATCACAATATTGCTGTTATCATAATTTGGCAGGTCTTGTTTTCTTTTTCATATGATGAAAATGCCCACAGCATAGTGCTATATTTTTATGTCCTAGTGAAGAGGTCATTAATAAGTTACCTATTGTGGATTAATATTTCTGTAGGGAATAACTATCAAGGATAAGTGCTAAGAGAAAAATGCCTTAATGTGTCTGGACCTCTAATCAGTGAAACATAATCATACTGGTGAGCTTCACAGACTCCTGAGTAAAACAAAGCATTATGTGAAAACAGGTTCTTGAATTAAAGGTATCTTTAGTGTCTGTGGTGGCTCCTGTTTTAATATGACAGAAAATGAACACAGTTAAAATTGACTTGCACATAAACAGCTTGATAAACCAATGAGACTGGAAAGCTGTTGTCTCATAATAGAACTGCATATTAAAAATATTAGAAAATCTAAGGCTTAGAAAATTACTATATCAAATATTCTGTAAAGGCAGAGGCAGCAGAGGAATAATGCTCACTTCCATAATATCTGATATCTTGCTGAATATTAGTGAATCGTATTGCCTGTTCAGATGGAACTTATTTATCAGAAGATACCTATTAACTGCTAAATCAAATAAGGATTCCTGAGACCAGATCTGGGAATATACTTGCAGATGGTGATATTCAGCCTATATATTCATTTATTTCCTATGGAAAGCATTGGTAGAATTAAGGATTGTGCTCTGGTAGCCTGGTTTTTTGTGGTGAAGTAATAATTTTTATTACACTAGCTATCATATTTAAATAATAGAGTGTTTTCTGTTTAGGTAAGCCGTTGGTGCTATAAGTTTAAAACAGGAGCAGCAAACTTCAAACCGAAACATAAATTAAGAGCAGTTGTTCTGGGTTTAACAGGAAGAAGAGATCTTTCTGACCAGAGAAAGAAGAAAGCAGTCCAAATTCCAGGAGCAAACACAGATTTGTCAGCATTATCAGTATTATTAACATTGTCAAAAAAGATAATTAACCAAGCCTGGGACCTAGTTGAGTCTATTCAGAGAACAAACGTGCTGTTTTGCTTTTTCCAAGACTCAAACAAACTTTGCTGGAGACATCTTTCTGAACACTACATTCTAAATCTTAGCGATACTTCTGGCATCTACACAAGTTTTGAGTTTGCCTTAGGACTGAAAACTTTTTTCCTGTTAAAAAATTCCCTTTAAGGTGATTCCCATGAGACAAAGTTTTGTCTCCAGTGCCCTGGCTTACATTCAGTATCATGTTTAGTGCTTTAATTGTTAAACATAGTTGGAGATCAGATATTCATGCTGAATAAAGAAAGCAAAGATCTCATGTCAACAAAGCCTTTTCGTGCCACACTGCAGTACTAAGCATTTATAAGTCACAAAGAGATTGTTTGCTTTGACTGGTAGAGACGGTATCCATAAAACTTTTTAGTAATTTCTGTGCCTAAAATGATTCTAAGTGACTTCACAGTGAAAAGGCTTTAAGGAAAGATTAATTCATTCAATTTTATGTATGACAAAAATACACGTATTGTCTGAATCTGTAATTTAGTGAGATTCCAAACATCAGGTAACTTGGTCAAGTGGCCTTGGTGTATGAATCAGCATCTTTAGAAACAAAAAGCTGAAATCTACTGTAAAGTCATTCCAGTACCTAGTAGTGTATATTTTTAACTTTTATAGTGTTTAAACACACAGGCTATGTCCAATCCTGTAAACAAAAGGCTCTCAGGCACTGAGACAAATGGACACACCTTAGCGTGTCTTTGCACATCTAAAGTCTCTTCCCATCCAAAAGACAGTGACTGTATCACATTGTCTTTGGGAAAGATACATGGCTTGTGCTAATTCCTGAACCCTGTCTGGGCATTGACTGGGAAACTGCTGAAGATCCCAGGCCAAAATAAAATGTGGAACATGCTAACAGCTTACCAGCTTTGCATGATAGGAATCTAGTGTAGTCATATCCAGAAATTAATCCTAAATGTTTCTGATACTTCTGCTTCAACCTGTGAATCTGATCCCAGCATGAAGAATTAAGAATTAATGAGTTAAAAGAAAAAAAGGAGAGTAAATTATTCTTTTTAGAGAGCAATTTTATAAAAAAAAGGTCTGACAGCAGTAGCATTAACAGACCTCTGTCTGAGCAGAGCAAAATTCTGCAGTGTAGTAGAAAAGCCCATGAGAATTTGCTGGTTAAACTTCCTTATAGGTTCAGGGATTCTCCGTAGTAAAGTAATCTACCTATTTAAGACCTCTAGGGGAGGTAAGCATATCTTTTTAAACAGAAATTCATCTGAACTTATGTTCTTTCAATGACATTTATGCCTGCTTAGAGAAAAGGATGTAAATGTTGCCACCAATTTTTCAAGTGAACTCTATAATTAAATTAGTGAGGCAGTAGGAGTAATGACGTATACAAAGCAATTTAAAGCATAGTAAGGTGGGTTTTACATTTGTATAAATTACGAAATAAGTACTTTTTGCTAGTAGTATTAGAGTATTATATGTATGATTAATTTTTAGATGCAAAAACAGAGGGGAAACTGCTTGTTATTAAATGCTGTTGTCCAGCTCACAGCACAGGTGTATGAACACTGTTTACACAGAATTAACAGTGATCGGGAAAGTTGGGCAAAGGCAAGAAAAAGTAGTAAAGTCAACAGAGAGATTGAACAGCCATGTGAATGAATTGGAAGCATCCTTGAAAATGTGTTCTTAGTGCTCAGATTTGGAAATTTTCAGGCCAGAGCAGTTGATAGGTGATCAGATTTCTTTCTGAGGCAGTTTATTATGCCACTAGTGTACTTTCATAAGGAAAATATAAGGTCATTCTGTCTAAGAATCTTATTGCCACGCAAGATGAAGGATTTTGCACAGTTCCATAGAGTTGGTGATCATTCATCAGCACCTAATGCTGACTGACATGCCAGCTGTTGAGCTTTAGCTGCCTCTTCAGAATGATATGAGGCTTCCATACATCCATTGTCAGCCATATGTAGATGTCTTTAATACCTTTACTCTTTGAGAAAATTAACCAAGCTTGAATAGCTAATGCAAATGAATGAATGATGTTCATAGCGGATGATGGGGCAAGGACTGATCTGGTTTTTATATCCTACAGAAGTCACTTCCAATTTTAAAAAATCCTCATATTCTTTGCTCTGCTACCTGAAGCACTCATTTGAATAACTAGCTAGAGCCATAACCTATCCTTCATGGCGGAACATATTTCCCAAGATCTAGAATCAGCATCTGTGATCTGTAGACTTTTAGTGGGGAATGTGAGTGTCTTGTTAAGTATTACAAAGAGTGCAACGGAGAAGTAACTTCATGATGATGCAGATTGTTCTTTTCCTTTTCAAATACTTACTGGAAATCCTGCTTATGGGTTTTCATATCTTTTAGCATAGGCAAATAATATTAATTCCCACTGGTATTTTCCCATGGACTCTTCCAGTCATCCATGACTCAATGTGAAGCATTCATTTGAGTTTTCAGGGACTATTAAATATGCAGGACCCCATTCAGGGCAGAGCTTTAGTTCTTGTCCCATCTGCCGGCTTTTCTGATCACTGTTGGGTGGTCATGCTCTGTCTGACTAACATGCCCACAAACTGCTTAAGTGCCAGAGGGAGCAGTTAGAAATGTAAGGATTATTATTTCACAAGAAAGAGACAGAGAAATACGTTTGAATAGATAGTGCTCTCATGAACCTTACCTCCTGGCAAGCTGCCACGCTCAGTTGCAAAGACTCTGTTTAACACTATGTCTGCCTGAATAAGCAGGGCTTTCTAGTCTGCAGAATATGTATCATTATAAGACAGAGGGACCCAGCTTATTTTTCATAGCAAATATCCTGTAAATACATAAGGATAAAATAATGTTTGTAAACTGGTAATCCATAAGAGTTCTCTGGGTGTAAGAAACATCTCTGCTCAACTATTTTAAAGCAACTTCTTTATAAAAAAATAACTGTATGTACAAGAACCAGTGTGCCACACCATCATAAGAGCTTCTGCTTTCTAACTATTTTAACCAGAATTTTTTTCATGTTAAACTGTTGTTAGATCCTAATCTGAAAATGCAAAATGGCTGAATTTTGGAGTTAAATTTACAGACACAAAGGCTTCAAATAAAAGGGAAAAAATTTCTGTGTAATTGGGAGAGTGGAAAATAAAACATCACTGGACACTAGTTCTGGGAAACGATTCTTAAAGTAATCAATTCCAAATAAGGAAAATAGATTGAATTTTGCAGTTAATGAATTAAAATTTTTGGTGGACATAATAGAATTGTCCAAAGATAGAGTGATTAGTTGTCAAATAAGTATGAAAAGGTGGTGTGTGAATTTGAACAAACCTTATAAAATAGTATTATTTTTAACATTTTATTAAAAATATAATACCTTACAACTCCATTTTTAGTGTTACTATACCCATAAATTCTTTCCCTTATTCTCTGTCATCAGTAGAATGCAATTAAGTAACATTTGCCAAGACACAACTCTTTTCCATTTCTTCTATAACATTTTTTCAGTTGCTAACAGCAACACTGCTACCTTTGGATGATGCTTGGGATCATCTAAAATAAGGAGTCACCATGCACAATTTATAAATGCATTGTACCATACTGAATAATGATTTATTCACAATTCTGAGGCTACATTAATATAAGGAAAACTTTTATGCTTCTACTTTTAAGAGTGAAAATGTTGCTAAAATGCAAGACATTATTTTCTATAATGAGCTGCGAAAACATCAAGGAAGTAATGCCCAGACTCTCGCATCTATCAAATCTCCAGTAGCATGACGATCATAAAAACAGTCTGAGTCATATCATTTTGCTGTCGAATATTTGACTGAGAAGGGGGTTGGTTCTAAAATCCTTTTCTGTTTTCAGGAAATAAAGTTCTAATATATTTCTTCAGGATTTACATAAAACTTTTAAAAAGTTCCATAGCAACCTTTTGAAAACATTACTTTCTGTATGACTTCAGTACATATTGAGAAGCTGTATTGACAACTACTATTTAAAATATCAAATGCAATTTTAGCTTCTCATATAGTATTCACTGAATATTATCAGCAAAAGTTTAATAATGTATATGAGCAATGCCTTGCTAAGTATTCTGTCAACTTTATTTATTGTCTGAGAGATGAGAAAGTTTACTGGTGGAGTTCAGTATTATGAATTTATGGGGAAAATCCCAATTTTTTTTCTCTTGTAGAAGGCTTCCACTGAAACATTAATTAAAGCTCTATCTACTGATTCAACTTACTGCCCTTCAGGAACTATCGTGTCACTTTTTTTTTTATTCCCCCATTTCTTGTCTTCCTCGGTTAATATATCAACTCAATCTTAGAGTAACACCTGCTTAGGCATTTTCCCAGTGTTTTTCACAACACATTCCTTGTCATGGTCTGGAGGGACTCATATCCAGGCAGCCTTTGCTAACTGTGTCTTTGGGCAGTAACTTCTGTAAATTGTTGTGAAAACTGCCTACTTTGTCTTAAAACTAAAGAAAACATAATCCAGTCAGAGAATGAGATGTATTTGGTACTAAAGACGGCTTCAGCTGCTTGCTGATCATTTTAGGAAAAGGAAAAGTGAGCAGCTTTTGAGACATAGCCACAGTTCAGCAAACATTTTACTACCTGCTTTTTAAAACTAAGCAAATATTTTGTGATACAGAGCTCACCGTTCTCTACTTTATTTTCAAGATACTTGTCTATGAGAAGAGAGATGAGACATTTTTGTTCTCGGAAGAAGAAACCATACATGAAAATAGACAAACTTTCCACTAATTGCCTAGTACTTAAAAACATTAAACTAGCTTTTTCATAGAATTTGAATTCTTTACTTCAGTGTTTGTTACACAGTTGTGTTTTGTGGGAGAATGTTCCACCCCTCATGGAATGATTCTGTGGAAGGCCATTTTTAACACATAACGTGAGCAAAACATCAGCTAAAACTAATTGAAAATGGTTTTTATCTCTTTATTTTTATCAAGCTCTTTTTCCCTTGGTATGCTGTTAGAAATTCATGATATGCATCAGTAAAATGATCTGGAGCTCATCACATCAACTGGGCTTTCTAATGCTTTTATATTTTATCGTACTACCTAATCATATTTTTCTTTTATTTGTTAGTATATTACTTGTTTTTCCTGCCTTTTTTTTCTGTCTTTTCTAGTTACTTTTTTCCGCCTCAAACATTAAGCAACTTGCAGCCACATTTGCCATAATTTGTCTTCCATTCTCTATTTCTGAGCACTCCAGCCTATTGCATCCTAATTGTAGTGTCTTTTAGAATTCCCTGGCTGCGGCATTAGTTCAGTACTAACTTGCATACAAGAGTGTCTCCCACTGAGTCAGTAACACTAAAAAACTTGCTGTAACACTGAAGTGTTCCTTGGAGGTCTCCAGCTCTACTATTAATTCAACTTGAATCTGCTTAGCTTGTTAGGTTGGACAAGATTACAGTCCATGGTGACACAACTGTCTGAATTCATGGAAGACTTTAGGAGACATGACAGTGTGTATTTTAAGAGAATACTCTTCTAGAGGATGAATGGAAGAATGGTCAGTCTAATAGGGATCAACTGAAAATACCCATTAAAAACAAATTACTTAATAAAACTTTTTAACAGGACTATTTCCTTTAAAGCTATGGAATGATATTTTAAAATATGTTAAAATATATTTAATATGTAAATAACAATATAATTGAATCTTCATAAGAAAAATGGTTTATTAATTTCTTATACAGCACATACCTCAATATATACATTTCAGATGACAAGGAATGAAGAAAATGTCTTGCAAAATAGAGAATTCATATTACACCTATAATCTCTGAAGTCATGTACATTCTTTTAAAAATGTCTTCGTATTTACTAATTCACCTAAATTAAGTAGTCTTTCTCAGGAATAGTAAGAATTGCTACAAAATGGATCTGAATAATCTTGGTAATCTAACTCTAAATTTACACAGACTAAAAGATATTTTCCCTGTGATTTTACTAACTTGAGTACTTAAAGCAGTCTTCAAGAGCATAGATAGCCTTAGTGATTTCTGTACCCTGATAGACTACTGATAAAAGGTTGCAGAAAACCTTAACAGCTTCAGAAAACCTTAAGGATCATTGAACTCAGTAAGATAAGAATAAAATAATAATAATTTGAAAAGAAGCAGCAGTAATAGTCTTGGTTGTGGGAGGTCTTGCTGGAACAAGAAAGATAATTTCTTGGCACTCCATGGACTAAGCTGTGCTAATCACGTTTGATAATGTTTATAATGGATTAATGATTACAGTAACAGCAGAAGGCCACAGTTCTGGGCAAGGACCTCTTCTTTGTTAAGCATCGTAGAAACAGAATTTACCAGTATTTTGAAGAACTCATTCTCCAAACTCAAGCTTCTTGGGTGTTTTGAGATTTATGATAACTTTTCTCAACTTCATGACAAAATACTTGAGCTATGTTTGGAACCTCATCACTTAGAATGTAGAATATGAGTTCATGTACCTTACAAAACCTTGAAATCCAACCATTCTTCTCATCTGTAGTTGTAAAGTTAAAAGGCTTACTTCTTGTAACAGCACTTTTTATCAGAAAATTTCAAGGTATTTAACAGAGGAAGCCAGTATTAATTCTTTAAATAACTGTTGTACAAAATGTATTCCTGAATTTAGTGGCAAATCAAAGCTGCCTTTATGTCCACTTTTTCTCCCACAATAGGGGTAGAGTCACTGTATTGCAATGTTGACATATTGATTGTAGATTCTGTACAGTCTTTTTATATTGCTTTTTCTTTTTACGAGTTTAAATATCCATCAAGGAACTTGAGATGATGCCGCTCAATTGATAAAGAGACTCTTTTACTATCTGGCCTGAATGCATCTGCTTTCTAGCAATGGTATATCGTAAACCTTAATTTATTTGATATTGCAGCAGCCTCATACTCCTTGATTTCACTGTAGTGAATAAGGATACTGTTCGTCTAGGGTCTTCAAGATGTTATTTCTGATATAAAACAGAATATGTGATTATCCCACTCCTTCATTTCTATTTTCTGCTTAGCAAATGTGTTAAAGCACCAAAAGTGGCATGTGGAAAAAGACAAACACTATAAAGTGGACTTTCTTCTATACAGAGCTACAATGCATTCATTTCTTTTAATTGCTTATCCTCTACCTTTTTGTTCTCATAATAAGTTTTACTTTTGTAAAGAGGAAAAATAATTGTTATGCGTGTCTAACAAAATGTACTGATTAAAATATTTTACTCAATGTTTGCTCAAGTTTCACATTACATATTTTTCTGTAGGTATACATTTTTAATGGGTTTTTTTTTGGTGGTTTGCCCTTCTTCCTGCTTCTGAAATTTAAAATATGCGTGGTAGTGTCATAGCATAAGCAAAGCTGTAGTGTTGAAGGAAAATAAGAGTAATGAGATTGTTTTTGAAGTCTTGTACCGTTATGTATGTCCTGTTCTCTTTTAGAAGGATTATTATTGCTTTGAAAATCTAGCAGGTTGCTGGAAATAAAAAGGAGCTAAAAGTCTTTTCCTGAATGTTGTTCAGATGTATCATTGTTTTGTTGGAGGGATGACTGAGGAAAATGATATGCTTTAGAAAAAGGTATAAAGGTAAAGTTTTGCCAGAATGTGCACAATACTATATTTTTCAATGTCACAGAGGCACCCCAGCCCTAGCAGCAGGAAATGGGACATACTGGTAAGGTGAAGTGTGGTTTACATATCAACAACAAGCTAATGAGCCACAGACAAAGGCTGGCTGGCTGACACAGGAGGTAGGGGTGTGTTGGAGAGCAGGTAGCTCCATCTTCTAATAGGCCCAGCATGACACCAAGGGAAAAGCTGAGACCCTTCAAGGTGGCCTGAGACCCTTCAGGACTCTTCTATGTTTTGCAATCACCCCTCAGTAATGCCTGCACAGAAGGCCAAAGATTACACAAGCAGGCAATCCAGAGGGCTATAAAGGCCCGCCTTGTGCAAGCAGTGGTAGCACCCACCCACTATCTTGAGGACCACTCAACCCACCAGTCTCACCTCATGCACTGAACAAGTCACTGGAGGATGCTGCACATCACTGGATCCGAGACTATGAACTCCATCACACACAAAGTGGAGTCATAAGGACGGTAAAACCTTTCTCTGTTCTTTCTCTCTTTCTCTGTCTCTTTCTCTCTCTCTTTCTTTCTCTTTTTTTTCTCTCTCTCTCTCTTTCTCTCTCTCTCTTTCTTTCTCCTTCTCTTTCTTTCTCTCTTTCTCTCCCTTTCTTCCTTCCTTCCTTCCTTCCTTCCTTCCTTCCTTCCTTCCTTCCTTCCTTCCTTCCTTCCTTCCTTCCTTCCTTCCTTCCTTCCTTCCTTCCTCTTCTATCCTTTTGCTTTCCTATTTATAGTTAATATAGTAACATAAGATTTACAGCCCTGCATGTGCCACAAACTTGGTATGTTTACCAACTGAACCTGCAATAATGTAAATCCTTCTGCCACCAAACCATTTGGTAATCAGGACAAGCTGCAAAATAAAAGCAGGATGTGAGACTAACCAAATGACCAGCCTATGCATGTTCTTCCCTGTAGTCCTCAGCAAGAAGGGCAGATCTCTTTGGTGATGTGATGCTGAGGTCCTCTTTCTCTAACATAAATCTGTGGAGTTTGCATCCCCTAGTCAGGAAGAATAATTTATCCCTGGTGCTATATGTCTGAGTAATTTTCCGAAAAATGTGCACCCGTATTGTATGTTAGAATAAGCTATTTTTTTTATTTATATTACAGTAAAGAGAAGCAGAAGAGAATGGAAGTAACATTTGTTTTTCTATGCCTGAACAGTCAAAGTGAAATTTCCATGTTATCCTTAATCTGACATCCATTTCTGAAGGTGGATTTAGGGTCATTTACATGTTAATTAACTGCTTGTGGTTGTTGCTAAGGATTTACATTTCTACATTCCTGGCTATAGCAGCAAGTAGCTGCAGGTTATTTGGAGTTACACTGGAAATAGTTGATGGGACCGTTGCTTGAATAATCTAGCCCTTTGAGCAAAGGCCAATGAAACAAACAAAAATAAACTCACAAAATATTAGCAACTCATAATATAACACTCATTAGCCTAATATACTTTTAGGTCCTAATAGCTCCAGTATGAACTAGTATCTCCAAAGCAAGGACAAAAATCATTATTAATCTCTCTTTTTTTTCTTTTTAATGTTATTATCACCACCATGGAAGATTGCTAGTAACTGACTGTTGGGTACCAGCTCATTGTAGAAGCGGCTATAGCCTGAAATGAGTACTTCCACATAGAATCGTAGAATCACAGTCATAGAGCAGTTTGGGTTGGAAGGGACATAAGAAGGCATGACAGCAGAACAGGATTACAACCATGCAGCAAATTGTGTGGGAAGCTGCTCGTTTGCCCAACAATTAATGCTGACTTAAGCATGTATTCTCTCTGTTGTTTTGAAAAGTAACTCGAAGTATCAAGAGGAAACTAAAACTCACAACCTTGAACAACTCTTTTGGACTAAGCTTTGCTACCAAAAGCCAGTGAAGTTAGTTGCAAATTTTAAAACATTATTCTCATAAAAGGATTTTTTTCCTCTTTTTATACAATTGTGCAATGGTTGTAGAACTGAAAGACATGAAAAAGCTCAGGAGCAAAATTTATTATCTGCTCATAAATTTCCAAAGGTCTTTTGCTCATTAAGAAATGTTCTTTGGAAAACCTTATTCTCTCTGGAGTTCAGTGTGCCATTTGCTAACCCTGGAAACACATACTAGTGCAGTCCCAGTAGAGGGATTTTATTGAAAAGATATGTGTTAGAAAAATCAGTGAACACACTGTCTTCTTACTTCAGTTTCATTTAGTATTAAGTTTTGCTGAGCATCTACATCTGTCTCCTATAAGAAAGAGTGAATTTAGTATGAACAGATAGTTCTCTCAGAACAAATATTTTCTGTGAACATCAGTCAATCACAATGATTAGTGAAAGCTGGATTCCAGCGGTATAGTTTGAGTATGCATACAGGATTTCATTGCACAGGATTTCTTTTTTTCTTTTTTTTTTTTTTCCTTTCTTTGTTTCCCCACAATATGCTGCTGTAGGTTTTTTACATAATTTTTAGATGGTGTCTATAGCCTTACTTTTTTTCTTTCCTCTTTGTAGAAGATTTGCTCTTAAGACTTGAGAATGTTAACATTTGTACAGGAATTGGGCTATTTTGTAGCATCTAACAAAGTGCAGAACAGATGTAAAATGGAACACCAAGTGTAAGATAGGAACATGCATTAACTACATGTCTACATGTGACAGGATGTAAATAATGCTGCCATGTTGATACATACAGTGTGACAGTTTATTATGCTAATCTGACTGACAGTCACAGTATGGTCAAGCTGAAACGTATGGATGCCCATAGGGACAAAGTGTCAGTCACAGCAAACAGGTGTCAAAGGAGGAGAGACCACTGGACAAGTCACCAAGAAAAGATGGTCTCTCTGTGGCATGTGTACATCAAGAAAAATGCAGGCATGGTTTCCATGGGGTGGTATGAGGATATAAGAAACTCTGCCATGTGATAAAATTGAGGATGTTTAGCACTGATGGACATTACTGCTGCATACCAGTTGGGCAGAAAAAATTAGAGGAAAGACAAAAAAAAAGAAGATCAAATATGTGGTGAGTACTAGTATGTACAATAACACGTGCTGTAGACTGTGATGCGTTTCGTCTTCCACTAGATTAATTCTATGCACTGTGGCTTACATGTCACAGAGTTTAGGTTACCTTTGAGATGTCCCAAATATACCACTGTCTCCATCTGCTTCAGAAGGGAATCCCACCTATGAGCTTTGCCATATTCATAGAATGTCCTGAGTTGGAAGGAACCCACAAGGATCATTGAGTCCAACTCCTGTCCCTGCATATGACAACTCCACAGTTTAAATCACGTGTCTGAGGGCATTGTCCAGTCTCTTGAACACTGTCAGGCTTGGGGCCATGACTACATCCCTGGGGAGCCTATTCCAGTGTTCCACTACCCTCTGGATGAAGAAGATTTTCCTAATGTTTAGTCCAAACCTCCCATGGCATATCTTCACAGAATCACAGAATCACAGAATGTTAGGGATTAGAAGGGACCTCAAAAGATCATCTAGTCCAATCTCCCTGCCAATCTTCCTGCAATCCTCTCAGGTTCTGTCATTGGACATTAAAGAGAAGAGTTCCGTGCCTGCCCTTCCTCCTCTCCTTGTGGTGAGGAAGCTATAGACTGCAATGAGGTCTCCTCTTAGTGTCCTTTTCTCCAGGCTGAACAAACCAAATGACTTTAGCTGCTCCTCAGCTGGTTTCCTCTCCAAACCCTTCACCACCTTTGCAGCCCTCTTCTGGACACTTAATATCTATTTTATACTGTGGTGCCCAGAGCTGCATGCAGTGCTCCAGGTGGGGCCACACAAGTGCAGAGCAGAGCAATCACCTCCCTTGCCCAGCTGGCAATGCTGTGCTTGATGCACCTCAGGACACGGTTGCCCTCTTGGCTGCCAGGGCACACTGTTGGCTCATGTCCAACTTGCCACCGACCAGAACCTCCAGATCAACCTTTGCAGAGCTGCCCTGCAGTATTTCGTTCCCCAGTCTATACTTACAGCCAGGATTGCCATGTCCCAGCTGTAAAATCCAGTACTTGCCCAGTTCTCCAGTTTGTCCAGATCCCTCTGCAGGGCCTCTCTGCCCTTGGGAGTGTCAACAGCTCCCCCAATTTTGTGTCCTCAGCAAACTTGCTAAGCAATCCCTCAACTCTTGACTCTAAGTCATTTATGAAGACATTGAAGAGTGCTGGCCCTAAGAAGGACACCTGTGGAACCCCAATGGTGACTGGTTGCCAGCCTGACAACAACCCCATTGACTAGAACCCTTTGAGCCTGACCCATCAGGCAACTGCTCACTCACTGCATTGTGTGTTTATCCAGCTGTATGCTGGACATCTTGTCCGGGAGGATACTGTGAGTGACAGCATCAAAGGCTTTACTGAAATCCAAAAAGATCACATCAACAGGCTTGCCTTGGTCAGCAAGGTGGGTAAACTGTTCTGTTTGGTTGTTTTTGCAAATGACTCTTCCAATTTTTATATTTTATTATCTTCTGGACAACATAATTTTATTGAAAACACTGATCATGCCTTCATGTTTTGTTAATTTTAACAGTTGCTGCATAATTTCAGTGACACTCCCAGTAAATAGCTGTGACTTTCCAAAGAAGTGTGCTTTCATCTTCGATCTTGTCAACGTGGTTTATTTACTAGAACATGGCCTCTGCAGTGCAGGTTCTTAAGCTGTACTAGGACCTAGATATGGCTGGATACATAGCTTTGCAAACTTCTTATGCTGCAGTTCACTATATATGTAATTTAAAGCAGATGACACACCCTGAGCCATTGCAATGGTCATCATTACATTAAGTCTTCATTAGGGTTAATTTAGAAGTCAAAACCGAATTCTAGCCCCTGATTCTACTGTTGAAGTTCAAAACCTTAGAAAATTACACTAAAGTTTTTAAAACTTAGATGTTCTACAAAGGTTATGTTTGTTTGCGGAGAATGATTTCCTACAGAAGTCTCTGCCACCTTCCACATGGTACCGAGGATATTCAAACAAAACCTTTAATTGCCATGGACTCCTACTGCAAGAACCAGATCCAACTTTGTATTTACATTTCTCACTGTAGAGGGGGAGGCCAACACTCTTGACAAGATTACTTTAGATATTCCACATGGTGAGGTTTTAATGTTTTAATATCAAATTTACTTATTTGAAGATATTTGACATTGCCTGGGATTTTGATTTAGCAGAGTAATACAGAGGTTCACTAAAATAACAGTGCAAGCACAATATCGCAATTGCAATATATGGTTGGATCACAATACTAACATGATTCCCATTACTCATCTCCTTGTGCTTACTGTCATAATGCTGGGTGACCCAGTCGCTGGGAAGCAACACGTGGGCTGAAGCCAGCTCAAGCTTGCTGTCCTTTTCAAAGTTTATGCTGTTGGTTGNTTTGCAGCCCTCTTCTGGACACTTAATATCTATTTTATACTGTGGTGCCCAGAGCTGCATGCAGTGCTCCAGGTGGGGCCACACCAGTGCAGAGCAGAGCAATCACCTCCCTTGCCCAGCTCGCAATGCTGTGCTTGATGCACCTCAGGACACGGTTGCCCTCTTGGCTGCCAGGGCACACTGTTGGCTCATGTCCAACTTGCCACCGACCAGAACCTCCAGATCAACCTTTGCAGAGCTGCCCTGCAGTATTTCGTTCCCCAGTCTATACTTACAGCCAGGATTGCCATGTCCCAGCTGTAAAATCCAGTACTTGCCCAGTTCTCCAGTTTGTCCAGATCCCTCTGCAGGGCCTCTCTGCCCTTGGGAGTGTCAACAGCTCCCCCAATTTTGTGTCCTCAGCAAACTTGCTAAGCAATCCCTCAACTCTTGACTCTAAGTCATTTATGAAGACATTGAAGAGTGCTGGCCCTAAGAAGGATACCTGTGGAACCCCAATGGTGACTGGTTGCCAGCCTGACAACAACCCCATTGACTAGAACCCTTTGAGCCTGACCCATCAGGCAACTGCTCACTCACTGCATTGTGTGTTTATCCAGCTGTATGCTGGACATCTTGTCCGGGAGGATACTGTGAGTGACAGCATCAAAGGCTTTACTGAAATCCAAAAAGATCACATCAACAGGCTTGCCTTGGTCAGCAAGGTGGGTAAACTGTTCTGTTTGGTTGTTTTTGCAAATGACTCTTCCAATTTTTATATTTTATTATCTTCTGGACAACATAATTTTATTGAAAACACTGATCATGCCTTCATGTTTTGTTAATTTTAACAGTTGCTGCATAATTTCAGTGACACTCCCAGTAAATAGCTGTGACTTTCCAAAGAAGTGTGCTTTCATCTTCGATCTTGTCAACGTGGTTTATTTACTAGAACATGGCCTCTGCAGTGCAGGTTCTTAAGCTGTACTAGGACCTAGATATGGCTGGATACATAGCTTTGCAAACTTCTTATGCTGCAGTTCACTATATATGTAATTTAAAGCAGATGACACACCCTGAGCCATTGCAATGGTCATCATTACATTAAGTCTTCATTAGGGTTAATTTAGAAGTCAAAACCGAATTCTAGCCCCTGATTCTACTGTTGAAGTTCAAAACCTTAGAAAATTACACTAAAGTTTTTAAAACTTAGATGTTCTACAAAGGTTATGTTTGTTTGCGGAGAATGATTTCCTACAGAAGTCTCTGCCACCTTCCACATGGTACCGAGGATATTCAAACAAAACCTTTAATTGCCATGGACTCCTACTGCAAGAACCAGATCCAACTTTGTATTTACATTTCTCACTGTAGAGGGGGAGGCCAACACTCTTGACAAGATTACTTTAGATATTCCACATGGTGAGGTTTTAATGTTTTAATATCAAATTTACTTATTTGAAGATATTTGACATTGCCTGGGATTTTGATTTAGCAGAGTAATACAGAGGTTCACTAAAATAACAGTGCAAGCACAATATCGCAATTGCAATATATGGTTGGATCACAATACTAACATGATTCCCATTACTCATCTCCTTGTGCTTACTGTCATAATGCTGGGTGACCCAGTCGCTGGGAAGCAACACGTGGGCTGAAGCCAGCTCAAGCTTGCTGTCCTTTTCAAAGTTTATGCTGTTGGTTGTTCAGTTTTTATACTCTGTGTTGGACTGAGCCATGTATTAACTTCCTCCATGCTGGTCTGGCTCACTCAGGAAGAGTTTCACACTTTTTTGGTTAGCCTGGGGGAGGCCATTTACACAGCCAGCTGATGCACTCAACTGATACAGCCCTTTATCTAAAACAGAGATCACCCTGTAGTCATTTTTCAACACATTATTAATGAGGCTTTTACGTATTATTCAGATAAATTAGAATACTAACTTTTTCAAAGTCATACCAGACTAACAATTTTCTAGCTCTGTATATAAGTGTTTTTCCCTTTTTGGCTCTAACAAGATTTGGGGTGTAACATGTTCCTGTAGACATCTATCCTTTGAGATACAGGCCATTATTGTATTAGCTGGTAGAACATTGCATTTAATGTAATAATGAAAGTTGCAAATCTGCGAACTGGATTTTTTCATACTAAAAATTAAATGATAATGATACAAATAATTTAAAAGCATTGCGTTTATCAGCATAGCATAGCACTGTGCACAACTTCCTCTATCACAGTTCTCTTGAGGTCAAAGAAATGAAGATATTTTATATCATCTCCTAGTACATGGTTTATCAGCTATATTTTTCTTAATTGGAAGAAAATTAATGTGTATCCCTGAACTTAACATTTAGTAAGATACTGTAACAAGGTAGTGCAGTCATCAAGAATCCTGAACTTTTAGCTAATGCCTTTGCTTTTTTCCATCAACTTCACTGTATCGAATAACTCAATCTGTCAGAAACTGAAGAACAGCATATATCTGTGTCCTGCGTGACTAGTGAGTTAAGCTGTCATCTTTCTCTGTAATCATTTATTAATTAGTTGGAGAAACAAGTAGATTAAAATAAATGTACTCAGGTTTTCTGCAACCAAAAGCAGATGGTAATTTATCTCTGCTTTCCTCATTTTGGAACCAATTTTGTAGAGAACTGTTAAGATTCAGGGAAAATCTTCATACTCCGTGGAACTATTCCACAGTAACCAGTGAAGGCTTTACTAGCCTCTGAAGAAAGATACCGTCACGATTTTTTGATTAATATCAGGCATGACAACTTTGACAGTTACTGTCTGAGCTTGATGATCCATCCATACACTGACAAATTTCAGCTTGTGGATAATGAAGAGAAGGAATGTAACAAAAGGCAGTTTCTAATGAGTTTTAACATAAACACACAGAAATATTTGGGATCCTAAAAAAGTACTAAGGACCTTCCAGATACTTTTGAGAAGACGATGAATAAAGACTTATGAATAAAGATGAATAAAGAATAAAAATCAGTTTTCATTGTGACAGTAATATGAGTCATGAAAAAAAAAAATCTAAAGCAACTTTACTGTATTAATCTGATCCAAATCCACTAAGTTAACATAAGTAAAGATTTTATTGCTTATTGCTGTTTTGGAACATGTTTGGTACATATTTCAAAAGGTCAAATTATGATGTTATTTTAGAAGCAGCTCCATCAGTCTGCAGAAATACTCACATTGTTTTCGTTTAACTCAAATATAATTTGCCCAGTCCTGTGCAGAAGTAAAAATTTTCTATTCAGAAGCTGTTTAAGAAGACTAATTACTGAGAATACAGGGGTCATGTTCCAAGCAATGCACAATTTCTCCAAAACACAGTAGCCAGTAGAACTGTGTAATAAGAATAAAATTAGTTATTTGCATCCTTTTATTATTTTGGAAAATCAAACACTGTGATTGCATGTAGTTTTAAACAAAGTACATTGCTTTTTGTGGCTTAAATAATGAAAAAACAGTTGGTGTAAGAGAAAGAGTTAAAGTAGTTGATATTCAGAAACAAGAATCTTGTCAGTGCTAATGGGTTGCTATGACATTTACTTAGTGCAGAAATAAGACAAAGAAGTATTTGCTTTTCTCAGTAGCCCAGCTACCAAGTAGGACATGAAGTGAGAACAGCTGTGATGCTTACAGTGAGATGCAGTCCTGATTTTTTCTACTTTTTTCACACAGAATAGTTGGCTCTGGCTCAAAAAGACTACTTGCATACAAATCACTATGAGCAAGAGTAAGAGAATTACGCCTTACACTGAACATTAGTTATGTTATATATAACATATTAGTTATTATTAATAACTATACTATTAATATACTTTTATTAATATACTATTATTAATAACATACTATTAGTGGCTGCTCCAATAAAATGGTCATCCTTTGTACACCATCACGTGTTCACTGACACATCCACAGTAAGACAGAATTTCACAAGTGAGGACCTCAGCAAAATGCCTAATTCTACTCATTTGGAGGTTTTGGATAATTTTCCTGCACTATGCTATATTCTTAGTAGTTAAGTTCTTCACTGGGAATATCGCAGACCCTAAATTCACCTATTTGGTTTCCACCCATTAGTATGTGGTTGGCAGGAACAGGAGTATCCAGGTCAGTTCACAGAGATTTGGCAAGAACTGATATGAAAAAAGAAAATAATCAATAAACTATTAAGTATCAGGAGGCATGGGAAATATGTTTATGAATCAGAAGAATGAGAGAGCACCACAAGGAGAGAGAGAAGGGCTTGTGTGCATTGAGACACAAACCATCTCTCCGTGGTTGAGTTACAGACACAGTCCTGCTGATACCTGCCCTGTCAGCTTTTGCTGTCAAGAGGATGTTCAGTTTCATTTGATAAAGTGTGTTCCAGAGTGTGGAGGACAAAGGAGCAAATCCAACACTGTGGCATTTGATCTTGCACCTTCCCACTTGCCACTTTTAACAAAGAAAAATGCAGTGAGGAAATCACACTATTGGTCTCAAAACAAGGTTTTGCTCAACCTTCCCAAAGACAGACAAGGTGGTAGTAGTAGTAGTTTATTTTCCATTCCATGGACCTAGACTGCAGAATAAAACTGGAATTAAAAATAATAGTAATAATACAACAGTTCTGGTTAAGCAACCTCTGACTGAGGTTTGTAGACACCTGGAGAAAATGTATGATGCATATATTCCATCAAGCAACTAAACAGGGAAAAAAAAAATCTGTGAAAAATAACCTTGTGGTACACATAGAAGATGGATAAATAGGCAAATAAACTTTCAGGATACCCAGCAAAAATAAAATTTATATGAATGAAAAATCTCCTTACCTAATTGTGGTTTTATTAAAAATTACATTTATTGATGGAACAAGGAAATCTTTAATGGAAATAAGAATGGATCACTGACGGTATTATAGGAAATTATCAGAGTCAAATACTCTCTGATGCAGTCTTTTTGGATATTCCACATGTGGAAGGTATAGTGTTTAATATAAAATTTACTTATTTGAAGATTGTTGTTACATGGGATTTCTGATTTAGTAGACTGAGAGAAAATATACTGTATAACACAATACAAATGTAGGTTAAACTTAGTGTAATAAAAAAATTTCAGTACACAGCTGAATCACAATATCAAAGTGGTTCCCATTAACAGTCTCTATATGCTTACTGCTCTATTATGTGCTTACTTTCAGGACACTGTGCATCCCAGATTGCTGGGAAGAAAAACATGGGTTGAAGCTAGATCAAGCTCATTGCTGTCTTTTAAATTCTTTTGATAGTTGCCTAGTTTTAAATCTTATGTTGAGCTGAGCCATGTATTCATTACTGCTATGCTGGCCTGGCTAACTCAGAGAGACATTCAAATTCTGTCAGTGAACTAGGGAGAAATGTTTATATCACCAGCTGATCCACTCAACCATTGATAGCTGAGTATCTGGAACAAAGGCCACCCTCTGGTCCCCTCTGTGATGACATAAAAACAGCTGTTATCAGTCACACCCGGCATAGTTCTCTGACTTTCATGGATGTGTTACCCTTGCCCGTCTCCTCTGAGTCTTATTCCATTTCAGTGGTTTCCTGGTCAGTCACAGAAATATGATGTCAAAACCTCATTATGAGAATGAATACGCTGTTTCACACAATAACTGGTATAGTCATTGGGATTTAGAATCTGAAAAATCTTTAAGACCCAACACAACATTCAGTATTAATAAAGAATAAATTGTAAAATATTTCCTTCAGATTTTGTAATCTAAATCATTGATATTATGAATAACATGGTTTTAGGAAGCTACTCAGCCTAGAATTTTCAGCTGGAAGTGGCTGATCCTTCTTCAAGTCAGCACAGTAGAAATATCTGAAAGGGAACAGCCTGCCTTTTGCTATGCCAAAAAGGGACAGGACATTTTATCTTCTAAAATGTCACATTACAGGTAGGTCTTGGCTATGTAGCACTCCTTATCACCTAGTTACACTACTCGTTACTTTTTTTTTTTTTCTCTTTTCACTGTATGGTATCAAGCAAACATTTCAGGAGATTCTTTTAAACATGAAGCTGTAGCTTCAGATACAGTGAGCAAGATGCTTACCTTCTGCTCTTCAGAAAATAATGTAATGTTCATAGAGGACACTGAAAAATCCAACAGTTGGTATGGCTCTTGTGTTGTCTGGCTAAGGCATTCACTTGGGATTGGAAAGGTCTGGGTTGCTCCATGAGCTACTTATACAGGTTATCCAGTGTCTGTCTCATGTAAAATGTATAGTCTTCAGAACACAGAACTGAATCTGAGTCTCTTTTCTCAAGTGAGATTTTGAACCAGTAGGCTACTGAGCCATCGTTATGCTTGCTCTCTTTCTAATCCTATAAATTTTTAATTGTTTTCTACACAGTGAAACAGCTTCAAAAAGTGGACGGAAGAGTATTTTTAACCCCAGTACATCCTACAGCCCACGTATCAAGTTGAGAAGCTTGGCTGTGAGGTTGAACCTTCACTGTACAGATTATTATATTACAGTCAGTATGTGTAAGTGAGAAGACATATTAGTAAAGTATATGCTACTTTTTTTGTTTTTCCAGCTGTGCTCCAGAAAGGGAACAGATGATGCATTTTGTAAGGAGTCTGTTCCTGTAGATGTACGTACATTCATGGAATACCTAACAACTATGGAAAATTAATTGGAGAAACGACTGTATTTCTGTTCTCATTGTACTTTGCTATTATGTGTTTCATGAGTTCTTATATTTTATCAAGATCAGGATATATGTGTATGCGCAAAACCAATGTTAAATTACAAGGGGTTGTCATTGTCAAAAACTGAGGTATATATTGAGTTTAACATTATGACTGGGTAGCATTTTGCGTGACTGTCCAGCTGAATTGTCTATGCAGTTTAAGTTCCTTATGCCTTATACATCTCAAGTGAAAGTCTTAACCTCCCGAGTGATTAGCTTAGAGTTTATATTTCTCTGCTTTTTTAAGAAAAAAAATGGCTTAAGTATTTTATCAAACAACAGAGTTTTTGTTTTTTTAATAGCCATACTGTCAATCAATAGGAGATTCCCATTAGCCTGAGCAGCTAAAATTTTACATAACACAACTTTCAGAACTGCAAACCACAAAATTTTGTTCATGTAATTTTACCAAATTTCTTCTAATTTATATAGACACATATATGTACGTGTCCATTTAAGTCAAGCATTGTATGACCCACTGCCATAGAGAAATGTACAATTAAAAACATAAAAATGTCCCTTTAAACTAACCAGTGTATTTTGCATTCATACTGGGAAAAAAAGAAATTAAGTTAAATAGTTGAAAACAAATACTCAGACTTTAAAAAATGAAGTTCCACAGAATACCCTGGACACATGGATCTCCTAACATTATAATTTCTATTTTGTTCACCATATTCTGAAGTCTAGTGAAGTTAAAGCTATATTTAATAATTTCGTTTCCTCATGAACTATTCCCCTATTATCTTATGATAATGTTTTTTATTTTGGCTCCTTAACAAGGCATTTTTAAAATTACATGAGCAAAGAAAAAAATAAAGGCAGAATCCATTGAAGAGAAAGATAAGCGTGCCTGCTTTAGGACTCCACTTCTTACTACCCAGCTTACATGATGTCACTTCTTGTTGTCATTCATTAGGCCACAAAGAAGAGAAAATTAAATGTCTCAGACTGAAGGCTCTCAGTCCAGCATTACTGACTACAACAATGCAGTGGACCCAGTAGAATATTCGGTAAGTGGAGCAGCTTTTACGTAATACTGGTGTGCTACAGAAGCTGGCATTTAGAGCAGAAATATTGAAAAAATCAGATCCTTTTTAACAAGTTGATCTGAAACCCAGGAATTGATCACTGGACCTCTTATACACTATCCATAAAATCATAGAATAATTCAGGTTTGAAAGGACCCCAGGATGTCACTAATCCAACCTCCTGTTCAAAGAAAGTTCTGCTGCAGGTTCAGATCGGGTTGCTCATAGCTTTGTCAAATGGGTTTTGAAAACTTTCAAGGATGGAGTTGGCACAAACTCCCTGGTAAACCTGATCTGCTGCTAAAAATATATTTTTTTTACTTATATCCTGTCTGACACTGAATCAAAATGTACAATCACTGGCCATTCAGCAACAGGCAAACAAATAAATGCATAAAAGGTAATCTTACCTGTAAATAAGACTATAGAATTGGATAATAGAATAATTCAGGCTGGGATGGATCTCAGGAGGTCACTAGATCAGCTTGCTGCTCAAAACAGAATCAGCTATGGGATCAGACCAGATTGCTCAGGTTATTGTCTAGTTGGGCCATTTTCTGAACTGGTAGTCATTTGCTTTTAGTAAATATCAGAAAATCCTAAAGAAAACCCGCGTCGCTCTCTGAACTACTTTTTATTGTTATCCTGAGAACTTAGCCCTATGATACTGTACCCTTTATGTTAAAGAAGCTGTCGTGGTTTAACCCGAGCTAGCAATACAACCACGATAGCTGCTCGCTTACCTCCTGCCCCCTCAATAGGGGAGAAAATCAGCAGGGAAGGGAGAAACACAGTTTAATAAAATAACAAAATACTAATACAGTGCTAGGATATATATATATATATAAAATAGAAATAAAATATACTCAAGGCAATTTCTCACGAACACACTGAGCAGCCAGTCCCAGGAAATGGCACCTGGTCCCAACAGCTGATCCTAAAGAGAGAAAAGAGAGGAAAAAGGCAGAAAGGCTCAGAGGGCTCTGCAAAATGGCAAAAGCCAATCTAAATGTTCCATACCGAACTCCCCTGGCTCTGACAAAAGAAAAAAAAAACAACAACAACAACAAAAAAAACCCCAACGCACGCGAGAGAAAGCACCTGAGAGTGAGCAAGATAGCGGAAGAGCAAAAAAGACCCCAACTCCCAACTCTCCTTAAATACAAAGCATGACGCTAATGGGATGGAATACTCTTTTTGATCAGTCTGGATGTCAATCAAGCTCTGTCCCATCCATGTTCCGGTTCTTCAGTGCCTCACACCTGTGGGCAGAGCACTTCGAATGTCTTTGGCTCTCACACCAGAGCAATTAAAAACATTAGCTCTGTGTTATCTCTTGTTCTCAAACTAAGTCCCAATAATGAGTGTGCTAGATATGAAAAAGAAAGGTTTCTAACTGCATGAAGAAAATTAACCCAGTTTCAGTTAAATCAGCACGGAAGTTCAGGTCACAATTACTTTAAAAAGGCAGAATGTATTATTCAGTTAACCATTATCTTTCATCTGCTCATTTGAATATCTGCTTGCAGCTTGTGTCCCTAATGTAATTAATTGATTTATCTTCATTTATTCTTCTATCCTTCTATTTGTCAAATGGAAGTGCCTGGTATTACGTATAAAATTATAATAATATAGTAGAAAATGAACTTATGGAGGTATACAGATTTGCAGAAGCGGTAGCAGCGTTCTTGGCACTTGGTGTTTGTTGCTTCATGTGATTACTAAAGAGATCAGACTGCACTAGTTGAAATTATCATCTGATGGACAATTTGGAAAATTCCATGATGTCTGTTTTAACATATCTTGTATACAGGTATAGCTCTAATTCATCTTCTCTTCCACAGAAAGGACCAAGTAACAACTCTGTAACCCACTCTGTCCTTGGGATTTTAAAAACTGGAAGTTCCAAGGTCTTTTCAAATATTTATGTCCCATATGGAAGCACAGAATACTGCTGCCATGCCAACCAGCCAGCTAACATCTATTTTCAACAGCCAGAATGTGTATATTCCCTCCCGATTTTGCCCAAAGCCTTTTTTCATTCTTTTGACTTTCTACCTGTGTAAGTTGATAATTAAAAAAACCCAAACACAATAGCAATTATCAACTCTTCTAACAATAAAAAAAGTCTTATTAAAATAAAACATTGTCTTTTTCTCTTCTGTATTAATATTTATAACTTCCAATATTCTACTGTTTTTGTAATTATTCCTGTGAGGTGCAGTGCACAAGCTGTTTACATGACATGAATGGAAGCATGAAACGTGCATGCTCCATTACACTCTAAGTGTATTGCTTCTTAATTTACATCTTGCTTTGGGCAATGCAGGGGATTATTCTGGCAATTTCTGTATGGCTGTTTCAAATTCTGTAGATTTATCTCTCAAGGCTGCTTTTACTTCTGATTTGAAAAGCATTTGGTAGGCAGAAATTTCACCATGCATTTGTCAGATAAATTTCCAACTCATCTTATTTTGCTTATGGCAACATAGTGGTTTAAGGGAGGAGAAAAGCATAATGACCATGACTTACTCTAATGGGACAGGAAAATGCAGGGCTTGAAGACGCTGAATATGATCCCATTTTTATGAATAATCATATGAATATATTATTACAATATTTCTCTTAAGCAGCATACTTAAAATGAGAATAAAAGTTAGTAAAACCAGCCTGAATAGATCTTCTGTGTACTATCCAGAGTATTCCTTCTGCCTAATCTAAACCCAGTACCATTGGAAATCATTAGTTAAATGAACCTTAATCATATTAAGCAAATACTTTCTTAAACAAGTATGTTTTCTCAGCACGACCCACATGTGAAAAGCAGTTTTCACCAGAAATAGCAGTCAGACACAGAAAATTGGGGTATTTTTAAGATTCACTTTCTTCATTTTAACCAGAATATGTAGTATACCTCTAGTATTCATATAAACAATTTTGGAATAAAGGAATTCTGCTAAGATGCTGAATACTCTTTCTTCAGCCCATTGCAAGCTCTGGTTGGAATGGAAAGGCCCCTAAGTCCATGCCAGGCATAACAATTCAATAGCTCTTTGTACTGGTTTTGCTTGGGATAGAGTTAAATTTCTTCATAGTTGTTTGTGTGGGGCTATGTTTTGGATTTGTGATGAAAACAGTGTTGATAACACAGTGATATTTTAGTTATTGCTGAGCAGTACTTAGCATCAAGACCTCTTCTGCTTCTCGCACTGTCACACCAGTAAGTAGGCTGGGGATGCACAAGAAGTTGGAGGGGAACACAGCTGGGACAGCTGACCCCAACTGACCAAAGAGATATCTCATACTATATGACGTCGTGCTCAGTGATAAAAGCTGCAGAGGAAGGAAGGACATTTGGAGTTGCAGCTTTTGTCTTCCCAAGTCACTGTTACACATGATGAAGCCCTTCTCTCCTGGAGGTGGCTAAATGTTTACCTGCCAATGGGAAGAAGTTAATTAATTCCTAATTTTGCTTCACTTTTGCTTTACCTATTAGACTGTCTTTATCTTCACTCATTAATTTTGTCACTTTTACCCTTCCCGTTCTCTTCCCCATCCTGCCAGGGGCAACTGAGTAATCAGCTATGTGGGGCTTATTAGCTGCTGGCTGGGGTTAAATCGTGCCATTTCTCTGTGATGGTGAAAATGCAAAGAAGAAAGTAAATGTCAGAAACCACAATTACATTATGAAGACCACTTTCTCAATCTGACTATGATTTGAGTAAAGTCCACTTTTAGAACAGTTCACATAAATAAACATGATAGCCACACTAACCTTCAAGTGAAAATGTGGTTTTTGGGTACTGATCTGTTTGAGCTAAGATCTCCAAATAAAATGACTAAGTTAAGACCTCAGCTAAACTTAATTGGTTTCTGAAAAAGCCTGGTCCATCAACCAGAGTAAGACAATAACAAGTGACTAAATTAGATGGCTAATTGTGTAATGTCAGATGGGATGAAACTGGTCTTTTTAAAATCTCACAGCGTTAATGAAGCTGAAATAGAGATAGCAAATAAAATCTCATCAAATACTTTTAAAATATAGTATTTTTAACATTTTAAAAATGGAAAAAGATTTGTTAGCATTGATTCACAGTATTTCTACATATGCGTCTCAGACTGTTTAAACTATTTCACATTTAAAAAAACCAAACACAACATTTATATGTTTTGCATTCATGTTTCCCAAGTGTCTGTCCTCGTGAGGAGCAAAGGAGAATATTTTATGATAGTACAAAGAAGAAGTTTAGAAGAACAACAACACTGGATTCAGAACATAGAAGCTGAGGCTTAAAATTCAAGGACCTGTCTGTGCTGGAACTTTTAAAGCTAATTTGGACAGACCTTAAAATATTTAGTATTGAATAATAATTCAAGGTTACATTCACAGGTCATTTGAATCATATATTTTTGCTGTTCTCTCGCTCTGTGTCTCCTGTGACACCTTAGCTGCTACATGCAGGTATGTGCATATTCTCTCTCCACCTGAGGAAGTAATCTGCTCATTATATTGCATTGTGTTGTTGAGCAAAGCTGCCCAGTATGTGGCTCTTAAGCTACATGTAGCTCATGTTTGTTGTACTCCCATACTGGCAAAAGTCCTGTGACCAAACCTTGGACTGTAGTTGACCTCTTGATCGTACTTGACTGGGTCAGGAGGTCATTATGAGACACTGGCAATGCCAGCATCCACAGACAGTATCTGAATGGATGTGCTTGCCTGACCCACTTCTCAAAGAAAATAGGTGTAGAGAGAAACTTTCATGCTAATTTGCAAGCGCACGATTTTGACAGTTTGTTCACACTTCACCTGTACAACACACAGAGAACGTATTTAGTGGCCTTCAGGGTTTTAAGATCTGGTTTGGAGTTTCAAGAAGGCTGGCCAGCATTGCCCTAGATAAAATATTAATAGATACTGACAGTTTTGAATAGCTCATATTAGTAACACCATGAATATTACGCAATTTACATAATTTACATTCTTACAGCAGATATTAACACCTAGAAAGTAACCATTTTATATGACCATCTCTTTCATCCTATTGTCAAAGTGTTGATCTTAATTCAGAAATGAATGATCTGTCATAGATATAAATGAAAGGAAAATTACCAAAACTATGATTTGCAAACAAAGATTTAAGCAATTAAGATAATTTAACCTAAATAAATGAGAAAAAGGAAATAAAAAAAAAAACAACTTGCATTGTAACCCATTGTCAAATGTGAATACTATCCCAAATGGAAATAAAAATATTATTTTTATGCACATATCTAGATACAAAATGCAACATGTGATATATGTCTGGATTCTCTATCATATAGAGGTAGCCATGAAAAGTTTATCAGGATTCTAGGAAGCTTTATGTTTATGTAAAAATGAAGATATTTTGAAGCTAGAGCTACGAAAATAAATAAAAGCAAACACATTTGTATTGGGGTTGAGTGACAAGGTTTTGATCGCCGGGGGTTGCAGGGGTGGCTTCTGTGAGAAGATGCTAGAAGATTCCTACATGTCCAATAGAACTAGTGCCAGCCAGCTCCAAGACAGACTTGCCACTGGCCAAGGCTGAGCCCATCAAAGAAGGTGATAGCAGCTCTGTGATAACATAGTTAAGAAGGTGGAAAAAGCCTGTGCAACTGCAGTTGAAGAAAGAAGTGTGAATACATGAGAGAAACAACTCTGCAGACACCAAGGTCAGTGAAGAAGGAGGGCAGGTGCTGCTCTGGGCACCAGAACAGAGATTCCCTTGCAGCCCCTGGTGCAGACCATGGTGAGGCCAGCTGTCCCCCTGCAGTCCGTGGAGGTCCATGGTGGAGTAGATAACCACAGGACCCAAACCAATATTTTAAATAATTATTTGACAGTAGCATGATTTTAATAATCATGGAATGCTTTATGAATTTGGTTCAAATGTTTTAACTGTTTCCACCATAATTCACAATAGTATCAGGGGAAATATAACTGGTGGTCTTCTTTTATGCAGTTGACTTCTGGCTACAGTTTTTATAGTAATTTAAAGAGATTTTGACACCTTGTTACAGCTACTTTAATGTCAAACCGTGGTCAAAGCAACATAGGTACTCTATCCTCATAACATGATTCCATCATTCAGACTGTCTTACTCTTTCATACAAGACAGGCATTGATTTCAGTTCCAGAAATTCATTGTGGGCATACAGCAGTGCTGAAAATGGAAAATCTGTCTTATTGAAGGAGCATAATCTATCTAATTATTGTAGCCCTCCTGGAGGACCACACAACAGAAAAAGAAAGAAAAAACACTCTGTGCCTTCAGCAGTAGTAAGTCATAGAATCACAGAATCATAGAATGGCTTAGGTTGGAGGGACATTTAAAGATCATCTAGTCCAACCTCTTGCCATGGGCAGGGGCATCTTTCACTAGGTCGCGCTGCTTGAAAGCCCATCCAACCTGACCTTGAACATTTTCAATGGTGAGCTACCCACAACTTATCTGGAAAACCTGTTCCAATGTCTCGCCACCCTCACTGTAAAAATTTTTCTTCTTTATGTCCAATGTAAAACTCTTTAAGTTTTAAACTGTTGTTCCTTGTCCTGTCAGTACAGGCCTTGGTAACAAGTCTCCCTCCATTTTGTTATAAGGCCCCTTTAAGTACTGAAAGGCCTCAATAAGGTCTCCCCTGAGCCTTCTCTCCTCTAGGCTGAACAACCCCAACTCAGCCTTTCTTCATGTGAGAGTTGTTCCAGCCCTCTGATAACTTTTGTGGCCTTCCTCTGGACTCACTCTAAGAGATATAATCTTTCTTGTACTGTGGCCACAGAACTGGAAGTGGTGTTCTAGACAGGGTCTCATAAGAGCAGAGTAGAAAAGGAGAATCACCTACCTCAATCTGCCGGTCGCACTTCTTTTCATGCAGCCCAGGGTACAATTAGCTTTCCGAGCTGCAAGTGCATATTGCTGGCTCATAGCTGATTTTCATGCACCAGTACCCCAAGTTCTTCTGCACAGGTAAACAGCTTTAAGAATTTGCAGCCCAGCTGTGGTTTTCCGTTCTAAAAAAGTAACACAAAATTTCTGATCAAAGTTTATGTGTGCTCCTAACTACTGACAGTAAGTTTGCACAGTAACATCAGTAAAAAGGTATTTCCTAGTAATTCCAGCTGGCGATAAGATTCTGGCATATGATAAGGTGGACTTGGTTGTCCACATTTTTATCAGTCCCTTGGCTGGGTTACAGAAATGGGATATACCTGGGCAAGAAGCCTAGAGTGTTTAGGAAACTCCAAGTAAATACAGAAGTACAGATGACCCAAAACATATCAAAGTTGCTTTGTACTTTCTGTACTAGTTACCATAAAATTATGTTCACAACAAATTGCAGCTTAGTTCCAAGATGTTTAAAAGACCTCCAGAAGATCCAAGTTAAAGGTTGACAGCTTGGGTCTTGTAACACAACAGAGATCTTTACAATAAGCACACAACCAACATCTTTTAAGATGCGTGGTTTTTTTAGGAACAACTCCTAGTCCATAGAATAAATCCTAGAGATAGGAGACTATCACTGACTATAAGCTGACCACCACAGCTATCACATTTATGGACAACAGATAGTATTCTCCCCAGGGTAATGCTTACCTTTGTACCGGTAGCAAGATTTTCTATAGATCTGTTGAAATTCCCTTATCTGCTTGCTATTTTAGCCCAATGATTCTTCTCACACCACTGTCTCCATCTTTAAAGATGTCTTCATATTAAAAGTCTCTTGTGCTACCTCTTTTTTCTCTTCTCTGGACTCTTCCCTCCTACCCGCTTCCCTCACTTTCAACCTTTTCTTGTAGATCATATGCTTCTGATAATTCTTGTCCTTTGCTTGTCTCTTTACAATTTGTTCACATCCTTCTTAAACTGTAACATCGAAAGCTAAACCCTGTAACCCTCTTTCTGTAACCCCTGCTTTAATTTCTCCCCCGAAGGGTTTAGCTGCCCTTGTACAGCGATCCTGCTTTGATAAGTCCCAGCTATGTAACCTTGATTGAGACTGCTGAGACTTGAGTTGTGAGATCATCTATACAGGCATAAGTAAGGTCAAAATTACAGAGAGTGGTAGGACTGTTGAATTGTGATCATTATTAGATCAAGGATTCAAGAGAGAAAACATCAATACGAAAAGATAAAATCTTTAAAAAAATAACTCAGAAAGGGTAGCTGGAGGCTGGTCTAGTCAAGGACAGTCCGGAACTGCCAGGCTGGGCTTGAGTTGTCAGGGCTGTCACTGCTGATTTAGGTGGAGGAAGATGACAGCTCCACCCCCCTGATGATGGTTCCTGTGAGCAGTGGCCATCAACACTTCTGTCCTCACTAACATCTGACCAGCTGGTGAAAGCTCTTGAGGTGCTGTACTGGAGTGTGGGCACACCTGTGCTTAGCCATATAGTTTGCTAAATACTGACTGGTTTTTATGTGTATTGGCCAAAAAATAATTGGTTTAGACTTTTGAATAACCTGTGTTCTCCTTGCAGTCTCTGTGTGCTTAGCTAATGATGTCTCAAAAAGAAAAAAAAAAAAAAAAGAAAGAAAAAACAACACACACACAAAAATCCTCAACAACAAAAAAAAGGCTGTAACAACAGTGTCTACAAATAGAGATCTTACAGAACAGTGTCTACAAATAGAGATCTTACAGTTCTTGACTAGTGATGGCTAACTACAAAACACCGCAAAACATTAAATATTTTGAAACAAAGATAAACTAAACTACAGAAAAACATTCCCAAAATAATGCACCCACTTTCTTTTAGAAACTTGGACTCTAGATAAAGGTAAAATGATGATGTGATACATGTTAATCATACTGCTCAATGCATTCTTTGTAGGAAAAAATCCCCAGCTTAGAATAAATATTAAAATAGAATAAAATAAAATTTAATAGAATTATTTCACAGGGAGAGATAGATTTCATTTTCTTTATGAGAAAGTGAATACTAACAATGGACACAGACCATACTTCACGGGTTTTTAAATGAATAGCTAACTTTAGATCCTTATTTTCAAATACTGTTAACACAGTCAGAATTAACTTCCATTTTTTTTTTTTTTTTTTCCCATCATGATGTATCAGGGAAGCTCCTGATAACTGAGGTGGCACCTCTTTTCTGTAAGGGCATTTTCTTTTACTCCTCTTAGCAGTGATGGAAGATTTTGGCCATTTTTATAAAGGACATTTATAACCACTACTGGCAGCTTTTGGAACCTCACTGCCTTGAGAACAATAAACATCTTGAGAACAGTGTTCTTGGGGAAATTAATTGTATTTTAGTCACTTGCTGCTAAAGGAAAAAAAAACAACTTGTACCGATTAAGGAAGAAATATGGACTCGCAAATGTTTGTTGTTATGCACATACTAATTTATTATTTTTTACTATATAGGAATTTTAGATGTCTATAGATGTTAATTGTGTTAAAGACAAAAATAGCAAGTTTCAGAGAGGTTATTTTTTTCTAGTAATGTATTTTCATTAATTTTATTTAAAAATTATTGGTTTACCTGTAAAACTTGAGGCAATTCTTCCCAAAGATCAAAAGCAGTATTCACAATGATTATGTCAATACTTAGGGACCTCTCATCAGTCTTTAGAGCATCAACATTCTTTGAATGCCTTGTTGCAGCTGTTAATATTATGCTGAGATATATATGTCTGCCTAAGAAAAACAGTGGATTTGTGTAAGTTTGTTTTGGGATGATCCATGCGCTGCTATAACACAGCTCCAGACCCATTTTAAACCCTTTTGTTTAAGACTTCTTTGGGGAAAACACGTACTAGCAGAATACTATTCTGATGCTTTAGCAGTGTTTGGGCAAGTTTGTCTTTACTCTTAAACAGCAATCTATCCAATGCATTGTTTTATTTTATTATTTTTACAGTACCATAGTAAATAACCCATATTCTAGATTGTTGATTTTATTATTCGAATCCAACAGCAACACCTTGTTCTGAAAAAATTAGAAACCTATCATTTATTTTCTTTTCTCCTCTACCTAGTAATAGTTTAGACAACAGGTATATTAGTCTTGTATGTTTCATTCCCCTTTTAAATTGCAAAAATAATCACAAAAGGATCTTTTTACTCTCACCCGATACTAGGGCAAAATTACCATCCTGACAAGCTACACAGAAGATTAAATGACACTCTTATAGAAGGTATAGAAGGATAGCTTCTGGTACTGGATATTAAACTAATGCCAGATATTTGAAGTTTAAAATATGAGTGTACTCTAACTCTCATACTTTCACGTAAACTCTGAAACAATTAATAGACTATGCTCTCATTTTTTTTATTTATCAGAGGGTGAGTTCACTTCAGGTGTTTACTCAAGATGTAGTAGGACTGTATGAACTTCTTTTTGACCTGAACATTTGCTTTAGAACTCTTCCTAGGTCTAATTTGCAGCTTGCTTACATGTTCAGAATTCTAGAAATCTGGTACTTCGACCTACCCAAACCCCTGATTTCTCAAGTCCCATCCAATGTCTTCTTCTTAGAAAAGACCAACCTTTCTGAACATCTATTAGTCTGCGAGAAACATAATTCCTTCTTCCATGGTGCATATAAAAGCTTCTGTGTAAGGAATTAAGTAGAACATAATTTTCACCTTTATTGTAAGCAAGGGCGACTCTTATTTAAGTCAAAAGTTCCCTAATAGAACTGACTTCTCCAAGTTACTGTAACAATAACTGCTGTTGTCATCCTTTTTTTTTCTGCCAGACAACCACAGCTACATCTTTTACGTTTACCTGCAAAAGTTCTCGCAGTTTATTTATCCCCAGGCTCTTATCTTTGAAAATGGTCCATTGAAAATGGTCAGTGGATGGAACACTAGCTTTGATTAAGTCCTTTATTTGAACAGAAATGCTCATCCCAACTGCAGGCAATTCAGGGCTATATTGTTATTGTTGGTGTTCTGTAATTCTGAACACTTTCTCAGATGTGTTTTCTAATATTTTGCTTCACTCCAATAATATACTGCGTATTTTTCCTTTGACACTAGATAACTTGTAAATTCAGTTCTCTATACTATTGCTTCCACATGTGGAAAAAATATTAAAAAAGAAAATTAAAAAAAAAGGAACTTTCCAAATGTCTGTGATCACTGCTTTTACAGATTGAACAGCTGTGGCAAACTGGGCTGATTTTGTAGTATCTGTCTACCTACAATTACTGAATTCTTGTTGATGTTAGTGATGATAAGATACCTCACCTAGGATCCTTCATCTAGGTGATGACTGGAACTCTGATGATATTCTGGAAAATGTCAAAGATGTCAAATTGTACAGAATTGACCTTTTGCTAAGCAACTTCTTTGAAACCTAATATTTGTTCCTTAATTCTACATGTATAGTTATGGTTATAAAGTTATATAGTTGTAGTTATAAAGTTAGAAAACAAAGATAGAATCACTCAACCATGGAAGACTGATTTGGTTTGTCAGTTCTCCAGGAATACGTGTTAAATTTGGAAGGCTATGAAATCAAGCATTGATAGGAAATGTACTCATCTGCAATGAAGAGTGGAAGTGAAATGGCATGTGTTTATGGAAAGGAGGCCCAGTTTAACCATGGGATCGATTGTAGCATGTGAAACCAGTTTGTCTGTAATCAACCTAGAGCAGAGATAGAAAGCTTCATGAAGCAAGCTCAGAATGCTGGATGTGCCAGAGGAATAGAACCTTAGGACAGAGCATATTTCAGGTCGATGGTAAAAAAATATGAAGAGAAACTCAAGATGTATTACTTTATGATTGTAAGTTCTATTTCCTAAGTAAAAACTAATTTATTTTAGACTCACGCTAAGCCTGTATGTTATATATCACAACTGTTATGTACTTTTGAGGAGATAAATTATAAACACAGAGTAACCTTACAAACATGTTTCAAGGCAAGACTGTGCACAGTGTTTGAAAGGTCTTTATTGTAGAAGTATGAGTACACAGATTTACAGGTCTAATTTCTTCATCATGTGTCCAGGGGCTACAGTGAAGTAGCCAAGGAAAGAAGCACAATTTAAAAAAATTAAAATCGTACAATCTAGTGACTTGTACCCAGCACTGAGAATAAAAAGTGGATGTAAGACTAATTTTCTTAATACGGTGGACCTTGCCTTTCAGCTGAAAAACTTTAATTTGATTTAAAAGTTGTGACCATTATACTGTGAATGTAATTTGTAAAGAAAAGGCAACTGAACAGTATATCAGTCCAGTGAGATCAACAATACATACGATTTATACAATAGCCTATCACATATTTTCTCTTTGATCAACTAAATTCGCATTCTACAGCTTGATATGTGGGTATGTGTTATTTTTACTGTTTGATACCATTTTTCTTTTATTTTTTCATATAGATCTACCTCTCTAGGGTTCTCAAAAGCAAGAAATGAACAAGATATAGAGTTGTGTATCACACTATTTAAGAGTTTTCAGAGGGCTAGGTTGTGAATTATATGATTTGTTACATGTGGCTGGAAATAAGTTATTTCTAAGAGTTACATGGGAGGCAAAATCATGTATGCACAAACACATGTATGAATGCATATATATAAGGCTGAGTGTAGTGTCTTCAAAAGACTTTTCAAGTAGCTGAAAGACCTAAGAAAAGTACTTCATTTGCATGTGTTCTTATAACAGTAATAAAAAGTAATAGGAAAATTAGTATATTGTTAGTTTTTCCTAGTTTGGAGCTACTTTACTTTGTGCTGGCTGCCTCCGATCCCTGTTGGTTTATTTTGGCAGCAGGCTATCAAGCAGGTGTAGATGCCTCTTGGCTAGTTTTCTTTGGCTTAATCATGAGGGTATGTCAAGGTACACGGTTCTGCACAAGCTACTACCCTACCCTTACACTACTCAGAAACTCCCTTACATGACCAGATCTCAGAGCTGACCTTGCTTTCAGCTGATTGTTTGACTACTGACCTTGTGAGGTCACTTGCAACACAAATTGTGTGATTCTATGATGAAACGATTTGCTTTTTGCCATTGCAGTTCTGTCAAGAAGTCTTGATGGGTTGCTGAATCTTCCACATTGTGAGTACAAGCCAAGGATGCAGATATCCTTAAACAAATACAGTCAATTTACATTACCAAGTTTTATGTAAAGTTTCTTTTTTATTATTATTGTTATTATTCCAAGGGGGAATTTTGCTTAAAATGGATGTTACGGTTTAGCTCATGGGTAGAACAGATTTAACATTTCAGCATACATTCCTTTGCACTATAGTAAGTGTTGTGCTTTTACCATGACTGTCAGAATTTACCATCACATGAAGAAGTGTAATATAAAATCATAGGAATCTATGTTGAGATTATTCTCTTAACCAAAGTCTATGGGGAAAATTATGAAAAGTGTACTATGAAAATATCTCTTTTCCTTTGCAAGGTCATTTCTCTTTCCAGATTGTCTCTAGGATAAAAATTAGAATTACAAAAATGTTATTTTTAAACATTGTTTTGCAGTCTGGTAAGATTTTGTCCTTAAGGTACGAGAGTTGATTTTGGTGCCATATGGCGGTAGGGGTTGCTTTGGGAATTATTAATTGTTACTGAACTATAGGGTGATTACTCAAAGCAAATTCCAGTGAACGGCTTTAATTTACATGCTTCTTTTTATTTCATATTTAGTCAGGCTTTCTTCAATATGTATGCTATAATGACAAAAGCGTTAAAGTACTTTGGAGTATATCTACTAATTGAGTAGTTCAAGTTGCTTCTCTATTCACTTAACTTTTATTTGTGCAGTCTGAATTCAGAAGGCAGGACATGTGTCCAAATTTATCTACACTATGGTGTTGATAAATGGCAACATCATAGCTTCCATGAGCTTTGACAACTAGAAGAAATGTGATCTAGACTAGCATCCAAAAACCACAAAGATACTGTAGGCTCAGAACTGCTATAGGGGAAAGTTCACTTTTTAGGACAGTGTATAATTCTACTCAGTAGTTACAGAGGCAATGTTGTTTAAAGCTATTCACAGTAAGCACAACAGAACTTGATCTATTTTTCTTTCCAAATAGGTAAATTATTTACTGCTTTTGAAAAATTATCTCCTCTCAGGTGTGAAATTTCTTTTGTGTATGGTAGTCAACTATGTGTGTGTCAGAGAAAAAGCTTTAAAAAAATTATATCTTTTTTCAATCAGAATTTGCCCATGATTTTCAGTGACAAAATATGTATAGCATTGATGTGCATCATGCACCTGACTCAAATACTGGTTGGAAAGCGATACTTGCAAAAAAAAGAGAATAAACACTACTGGGTGCATCTGTGCTGTCAAGCTGACTCACTTAATTCCAGGATTCTAGGCTTCTAATCATCATCTCTGCACACTTTCTTTTTTACTCCAGTTCTGAATAGCCAATTTGCTGCCTTGCTGAGGTGACCCAAACTGCATGGCTGGAGGAGTAGGATTTACCCTCTAGCATATATATCAAAGACATAGTTGTCTCTTGTAACACTGAAAAATAAAATAGACCTGCACCAGACATAAGAACTAGGCTATATGGTCTTTGGCTGCATAACATGAAATACATATTCATAGTCATACCTTTAGTTGCTAATTTACAGATATACTGACTCTATATAATCTACCTGGACTAATTTATTCTGACAAAATTCCAAAATGGAACAGAATCTGCATGTGCTCCATGCATTGCACACTCATATAGCTGACATGTACTGCCATGTATTTTGTGGGCAAGAACAAATTTTCAAATCAGGGTCAGAAAGAATCTTAAATTTCAGACTAGGCTTTATGGTTATGACTGCGTAACAGAAAGAAGAGACCTTGTCATTCAGATTAAACAAACTTTCCGTATACACACTTTTCCTAATTCTGGAAATATACATGAAAAAAACATCTGCACACTCAAACATACAAATATATCTAATTTGATGAGAATAACAGCACTAATCAGGTGGTTGAGTAAAAGCTTATGAACGAGGAGAATTTTTTTTTTCTCATGGCTTCAGTGCAGATTTGAACTAGATTCCTTTTCTGACAGTGAGACCGTAAGGGGTTTAAACATAGTTCTCTCAAGAAAGATCCAGAAACCTACTAAATAATAACTAAAATAGGAGTTCAGCATAAATTAGACATTTACACTAAAAAGTTTTAAAAATGCACTAATTAATAATTTAACTGACATCAAAATTTGGATTTGAGCGCTTATATTTCCCTGGCACAGAAACATAAACAACTACTCATCTGTGAAACAACTCCTTTGTGGAAACTGGGGTGCTTAGCATTCACCTTGTGGGTAGTGCACCTGCCCCACTAAGGTCCAGGGCTTTCAACACAGCAGCTGCTGGCTCTTTTGCACCCTTGTTTCTGGTTTGTTATTTTTTCACCTCCTGCACCCCACTGTGGTTGCCATCACATATGCACTTTGGTTGGGTATCAACCTCTACATAACTCCTTTAGCATGGTGATTCCAGTCACATACACCCCTCAGCTGGTGAAGCAGGAGAGGTGGGACCCTCAGTCAACAAACAGGGTCCTCAGCCATTGAGCTGCCTCAGCCCAGAAAAGTTTCTGGACCATGCCCATGACCACAACTCAGATCTGACCCAGTTTTAAATGGGGTCCTCACCAGAGATCCCCATTGAATGGTTTTCCTCAGAGCAGTGGGACTGTGATCAGAAAATCTCCCCTTGGAACTCTGATGCTGGCCAAGGAAACTTCCTAGCATTGAGCATCCTTACACCCATCCCATCCCTCTTGGTGAGTGATTATTTCTTCCGGATATATCCTTGGCTGATCCTACACCCAGTCCCCCAGGCAAACAATGCTGTCTTCCGGGTGCCCTTGAGTAAGGTTTTCCTTTTGGGAGTGAGTCCATGCATTCTTTAGATCATCATTCTAGTGAGCTGTTGTGTAGTCATGATATCCCTGCCTGCCACATTGAACTTGCAGTATGTCAAAAGTTATTGGAGTGTTGTTTGACTTTGGATTATGCCCTTTTCTCATAGGTTTGTTGTTTGGTTTCAGTTTTGTCATGAAATAAAGTGTATTTGAGCTTATCCTTTTTTGGAGTCAGTTTTGATATACCTCCATAAATGCAAAACTAGGAATTAACAGTCACTTTCTGTAGTTATAGGCAGTAATACTGTTGCCAGCAATAAACTTATGGTCGGAAAATCCAAAGAGAAAAGGAAAAAAATGGGTTCAATGTGGGATTTGTTTGTTTGTTTTGTGAGTGAATTCAAGCCTTTTTGAATGCTTATGAGTGTTCCACTTTTACCACTCTTCTTCTGATAGAAAAATACATGTTCTTTCATCTAAAATTCTCTTCATTGGAAGAAGAAAGTTTGAGCTTGTTTTTATCATTCAGACAGCTTTTGGGTAAGTTTCTGATACAAAAAACTCTATCTTAAAGCTTTTTTGTGTGTGATTTACATGTCTGGGTACAGCCATGGTTGCCTCTGGCTGACTTGCACACTTGTTCCAAGATGTTTGTGTAAGATATCATGTTTCTTGATGCTGCAGGCATTGTTATCCCTCATGTCTCTCCTACAGAAATAGGGAGGAAATAGGGGGTTATTTCCTCTATTATTTCATCTGCAGACATCCAAGCAGTGGATGGTTTTTACTTCATTGGGCAAGAGCGTAAGAACCACAGTCTTTTCTAGTCCTACATGAGAAGTATTTGACTATATGTGAAACTCAAGCTGGAGGAATACAGAATTACAGATTTGTCTCTGTTACAGTCTATACATTTTTGTTTCGTCTGTTGGGTATTGCCCCAGTGTATTCCTTCTGAAATTCTCTCCCCACAAAACTCCTGTCTTTACCACCTTCAGAAAAAAGAGACTATATGAATTGCGTTGTTTTAATTATCATAATGTAAACTGTGGGCACCCTCCCTTGGATTATTATTCCATTATCCTCCTAAATATAGTGCGCTGAAATGGTGTAAATGAATTGAGGGATACAAACCTTGTATTCTCACATGAATTTAAAGGGCTCTGCTGAATGCCATTTCTCCTGTGTGCACAACCAATTTTAAAATTTGATTCAGTCGATTGTTCTAGCTTTAGAACTGACATTGATAGCATAAAGAGGAAGCAAAATGATTATAGAAGTTTATAATCAATAAATAATGAATAGTAATTATTTATTGGAAAGTAAATCAATGAAAGAAGCTTGTGCTCATTTTCATGTTGTCACAAACACAACAGATAACTAGGCATAATCGATACAAAGCTAATTTCTAGACACACTAAGAAACAATTTATTTTATGAATATTTATATGCTTAATGCATCAAAATGGCACGACCTCTTCCTGAGCAAGTTAAAATTTTATAAATTGCTGGTGTATTCTTATTTGAATTGTAGTCTCTCCATGCTAAGAACAAATATAGACATTTTTAACAAAATTTCTATGTTTTGTACTTTTTTTTGTCCATTACTAGGCAATTAAAGGAAAATATATCAAAATATATTATTAATCAAGGCTCACCTTCCAGTTAAACCTAAGGTTTTGCTTTTGTCTACATATTCTTTTGTGAAGAGAATTTCCTTCAATATAGAAGTTTGACTCATTCCTTTAATCTGGTACTCAACAATTCCTTTGGGAAACTTTTATTAATCAGTAGGTAACTGTGTGGATATCAGTAAAAGGAAGTCACAAGATGTTCATGCAAAGAGCAGTGAGGAAATGCGCTATATGATCTTTTAAAGCAGTCAGTAATGATATTGTAAATGTTTGCCTTTTTTATCCCTGTCACATTAGGAGGGACAAAAAAGTCAAATACAACTTGCTATTTAAAAAAAAAATGCAGTGAGAAGACATATTTTCTCCATTTTTTCTTTTTTTTTTTTTTAATTTAGAGATTTATAGAGGGTGTTACACAGCAAGAAATGCAATTTATATAGCAATGTATGATTGAGAATCACTATACTGTTCTCATCCTGCTGTTTTATATTGATATTGCTGTGTATATTTCACTGGACTGCCAGCAGTGTGGGTTTTTTAGATATTTCCTGAATTTGATCAAGTTAATACGTTTTCCAGCTGTGATATGGACAGAGCAATGTGATACGGTATTCCTGTATTATTACATATTATCTGATGATTGGACATAGAATTCACACATTTCTGGAAGCATAAAGTATGAGAAAAATTTGCTGATATTAATTGATAACTTTTGTCTAAAGAAGTTCAATGGGTAATTTCACTTTTTTTTTGCTGGTTGATATTTACTGCTGAATAGAAGTGTATGTGTGTTGATTATACACTTAATTCTGCAAGCTAGAAGAATTTATATACCAGATCCACAAAAGAAGAAAAAGGTCAGTGAGATGAATTGCCAGACTATGCTTTGCCTTAATATGATTGAGAAAATAGAGTGCACTATTTCAAACTGGTTAGAGACATAATATGATTTGTATATCATGCTTATATCACTCTTCCAAATTATTTGAGTGTGTGAGGCAGTAAGTCATACCTAAATTGTAATGAGTCACTTTGCATTAACATCTATCTAGCTTGCTAGCTAGGAGGCATCACCATTACATTTCAAGGGCTCTCAAACAGAGTGATTAAGAGAACGTTCTTATGTGTAAGCAGTGATGTAGCTTTGCAATAAAAAGGTAGAATGACAATTATCCGTAACACATTTTCCACTTGCCACAAGTAAAAGCTCCAATCCATCAACAACTCGTTCCAGATATATGCTCGTGACAAGGCAGAATCTCACTAACAGCAGCAGGAACTTGCCTGACCGCAGTTTCTTCAGAAAGGGGTGTCAAAGGGAATATTCCTCTTTGTACAAGTAATGTAACTAAATTCTATTTATATTTTCTTTTCAGATGTTAATTTACCTGTATATAATTCAACAGTGTAGTCTGACTACTGCTGGGACTGCTTCACCCTCTAATTTATCCTAAAAATACACCTTTCCTTTACATATCCTGGCTGGGCAGCACACTGCTCATGTGTGATCTCATTAGGGTAGTACAAAACAAATAGAATATTTCTTATCTTCAAAGTGGATGTGATTTGCTATTCCTGTCTCTCTTTATTGAGTTTGACATGTGAAGAGGGAATGTAGTTTCCATCTAATACCAAATCTATTCTAGGAATTTCTTTCCCTTTCATCCTGTATCACAAGTTTAAATTGTAACCTGGATCTTCATGATGATTTCTATTAAAACAGTAATGACACTGAATTTAAAATGCAATCTTTTTCTTTCTTTTTTTTTTTTTTTCAGAGACAGATGTTATGTCATTCATTTTACTGTCTTAGCTGCAATGTTGTCCCCCAGAAAGTTGTACCCCACAGTGGAGGTAGCAGTAAACAGAAACATGAGGAAACAAGCAGGAAGTTAAGGATGGAAGAGATTTCTTATAACCTGTTTTTCGATTAGAGAAGATCTTAATGTAGTTACAGTGTAAATCTCCAAGGCATTTTAAACACAACTAGATTTTATTAACTGGTGTTTACAACAAAACAAGATATAAGGCAGAGGCCTCAGATTTGCAGGGTTTTTTTGTTAGGTCATACACCAATATGAACACTCTTGCCTGCCCCCAACTCCCTCAAACAATCCACACAGAGTAACATTTTTAAAGAATGAAGAAGAAGCAGGTTTAGATTTGTGAGAATTCATTTTAATCCTGCAAAAAAGAATTAATGTTTCCTTTTCTCTACATAAGGTACAAAAAAAAAAAAATCAAATAATAGTCTAAGGAAATTTCATACATTGCCTTTTGGTTTCCAGCTGACTGGTAGCTAATTGCTCATCTGAGAAAGTGAAGCAGTGCATTACAACAGCAGAGGTGTCTTCTAAAACAACAAGTCAGTTGCACACAGGATATTACTATTCTGTATAATAACAATGCTACTGAATTTTGCTGCTCAACTCCACAGGTCCTCATGACATCACAGAAGGACTAAACACAGGAGATTGCATTTAATGAGGTTTCTATTGTCTTGACAGTTACTTAAGGCTTCAGAGATAGTCCTCATAAATTTCAGGAAACATATTTCTTAAGGTAGTATATAATGCAAGTTTTAAGACATTTCCAGACCCTGCCAAAAGTGGAGAAATTGTGTTTTTCTTTTTTTTAAGCTTATTCAGGTAATTTCTTTGATAAGCTAGCTATGCCTGTACACTTAAATGGAAATGTTTACAACATACAATAGTGGAACAGACTATTCTCAATGCCTACTTGACATAACTTTGGTGTATTGTATTTTTTTCTACATAAAATGGGAAAATTAACACTTGCTGCTTCTAAGGGTAATGAGTCGCAATACCCAAGGTAATTGGAAAGTGTCTTATACAGTCAATATTTTCAGGGTTTAGATATTTTTAGATAACCAAAAAGGAACACATTATAAGTGTGGGGCCAGAATTTACAATTAATTTGATTAATTTTCACAGTCAAGTAGTCATGATCATCTAAATAATACAAAAAACTTTCAATAATAAAATAAATGATTTTGTTTGTTTGTTTGTTTGTTTGTTTGTTTCTGAGAAAACTCATTCATACCCATTCCCCTTTCTTCTGGTGTCATGCTTCCCATTCCAAAATCCCTCTTGCTTTCAAGGTTGACAATTGTCACCTTCCTCAAGCACAATGGGGGTTAAAGGGGATTATGGTAATTTTTAAGTTGTTTTCTTCATCAGAAGGAGTACTGTAGTGATGTGTTCTTCCTCCTTTCTCAAATTTCTGTATTCTTTTCAAGAAGACAGACACAACATATAGTGCAAGGGGAATAGATATAGAGAGTTATTAAACAGTGTCAGTCAGAGTTAATGCTTTCCAGTAGTCAATCATAGCAAGACATGATATTATTGTTGTCCCTGTTTCTAACTTTATGACTAATATTTTGGCAATTTACACTCCTGCTTGAATACACCAAACCCAGAAGTTAGTTTATTTATACATAACTTTTTTTTTCTTCTAAAATGGTAGTCAGTAGATTGCTTAGGTATCAGCAGATGTACCTTGCATGGATTAGCTGGTGTAATTCTAAATAGACAGCTATTGCTTCATCTTCGTTTTCCTTTTGTTTTGCTCTTTCCTCTTATGAACTTATAATTTCTGAGGAAACACAATAGTATAAGTTGGGGTAATAAAAATTATATTATAACTTTTCTTCAACATTAAATTTATGTGTTTTGTGACAGATGAAAGTAACATTTGTGTGTCAGCTGAGGCAACAGAAGGATCACATTTTCCATTTACATGGAACAAGCATCTGTTTTGGTTGTATTTCTGGGGCTTGGTTCTAGGCAGTGTGAGGGAGATCTAAAGGAGAAGGGACTAAACTATGTTAAATGTCTAATTTGAAATGTTTCTGAAAAGAAGCTTAGTCACCCTGTAAAAGTGCATTATGAATATCAATTTACTTTTAATTTTTATTTTTATTTCTGTCTCTTAACTCGTCAATTGTTATAGACCTATATACAAGGAGCTGTCTTACTCATAGAATTTCTCCTCCTGCTGTTTGATCACATTAAGGGGTCATATTTCTTTGCTTATGATCATCCAATCTGTCACTTGGAGTGTTCGTAGCATCAAAATTAAAGCATTATATGTACCAAACAGATGATAGGGCATGCACAACAATATTGAATATAAAGGTTGAATAATTCCCAATTCTATAAAACTAGAAAAAATAAAATTAAATTTAGTAGGTTTATATTTTAAAAACACCACACCTCTTCCCAGGAAAAAAAAAAAAAAAAGCTCTTTCAATCTTAAACTTGCATAGTATCAAAAAAGGGGACCTCAGTATATAAGAATGCCCTTTTTGTCTTGGAGTGAAAGATAAACTCAGATTTTATCGATATTAAAAACTTAATTTCTTTATGACCAAATTCTTGTAGACTGTTTATAAATGTTTGGAAATTCTTTCAAACTGTTCCATGCAAAGCCTGTTTATTTAATGGAATTTTCATAGAGATTTGAAGATTTGTCTTGTAAGAAAGATGTTGTAAGACCAGGACTCATCTTAATAGAAGAGTGCTAAGTCAGGGAAGGGAAGACAAAACAATGATAAAACATTGCAGTTTATCTTCCTTTTCTTGCATCCTCATTATTCCTTATTTAATGGCTTAACATCAGCTGATATTATATTAAGTGATATTATTTGTCAGTGGCAGGGTCAGTAAAATCACAGTTGACAAAACATAAACAAAGCTGAACAAAATTTAAAAAATAATGCAATTACTTTTAAAAAACCCGAAAACATTATTGAGACTGTGTCTCATTACTATTCACATGTCAGAACACCTGGTCATTTTATAATAGTTTACAATGATGCAGGATTTCCTTTTGATAACAGTTCAAGCCTGTTGCTGAAGTCAAGAGTATTTGTTACCATTTTCTCCTGTTAAAAATTTCCCTTTACACTGTCTAAGATCTGCAGACAATGTCAACTTTGTCCTCAGTGCTGTAGCATACTGCAGCCCACCACATTGCAGGCTCTGAGAAGGAAAAGAGCATTTGGTCAGTTAATGTTCATGTGATTTTTGCACAGAATTTCATATCTCCAGATATCTTCAGGCCATGCAGCACTGATCTACGAGCAATTATATACACCAGCAGACTTTCAGCTATAGCAATAACTTAACTACAATGCATAGTTTCACTAATACTAGAAAATATCAGATCATTATTCACCTATATACACCACAATTATTTCCTCCAGCAATGAAATTATTTTTTTTCTGAGGTAATCAGTTTCTTAAGGAGCACTTAGAAAAGCCTAAGCGTGTTCTTTAGAAGAATTTATTTCAAGAAATATTTCTAAATGAGGTTAGACTTACATAACAACTAGAGAAGAGCACGCAAAAATAACTATGAAACTCTAATTAGCGATGCACAATGCCAGTACTCAAGTGACTGTGAGGCTGTTCCCTAATCAGTATTTATCACTGGATGTTGATTGTCGTTGTAACTATGCAGTAGTCACTTCAATATACTCACAACAATTATGAGTCAATTTAGAAGAGGATGAAATTGGTCAAACACTCATTTCTGAAGTAACATCCATAAAATATTTTTGGTATAATGGCAGCTAAAGTGAGCAATATTGCAAATGTAGATACCTGGTACATAAAGAGATAAGTTCATGCAGTTAAAAAAAAATGCCATTTGCTTCTCAGTCTTGCAAGGATATATGACTAATCTGGCAAAACAGGAGTCGCTACTGAGTGTTTCTGAAGAACAGGTTGTCTCTGAAATTATTTGCCTTATTCTGAGATTTTAATACTTTAGTTTTCCACGATTTCCTGATCTGGAGTTACCATATTGGATCATTATAAACCTATGTTCTTTAGAGGTGGTAGTGGAGATTATACTGCCCATACAAAGTTATATGGAAATTATAGTGTTAGGCAATGTATTTATTAGTTTATCTTTCAAATGTACTTGCTTGAAAAAAAAATGATTTTGTTTTTACTTTTTCTACAATGTACAAATTCTGGGCCAAAATATCTTTCTATTGTTGTATATAAGATTCTTCTCCGTTGCATAACTTTATGCTATTTTATACCTAGACAAAACCAAATACTTTTAAAAGCTTCATATCTAATTTTTCTGCTTGTACTGTTTACAAAAACCTAGTGTTTAAACAGGCAAAAACCTTTAGTTTTTCCTAGGTTTCGGTGAAACATTGTACCAATTGCAGTGATGTTCAGAATTCTGTGTCTTGATGCATGTGGAATTTGTGGGAATAATTAAAATTGGAATTTAAATATAATATATAGAAATACAGTTGGACAGTTATTAACAAATAGAAACTGAGATATCATCTAGAAGTCAAAGTGTAACATTGACCCTGAGAATATGTACCAGACCTCAGATTGTCATCATTCAAATGTGAATCTAAAATGCTAACCATGCCAGCCATCATCTGACTGAAACTATGTCTTTTCTTCCTTTATGGTAAAACCAGATTTTTCACCATTTGTTTGTTTGTTTATTTGTGGGTTTTTTTGGTTGGTTGATTGTTTTGTTTTGTTTTTAATCTTTATAAGCTGCTTTAAGGTTGAACAATGTATTTCCAAGGAATGATTCAGGAGTGCCTGGGAAATTTAAGGTTACTCTTAAAAACAAACCTGCATTCTTAGATATTTTCACAGGAGAATTTCGTTAACTCCTTTTGTTCGTTACTGCACTATGTGACTGAAAAATATAAAACAAAATACTTGGCAATCAAACATATCCAAAATAATTAGATAAAATGTAGACTTTTACAATTTTTTTTTTTTTTTTNTTTTTTTTTTTTTTTTTTTTTTAGCTCAAGTAAACGGATGACATACAGGATAATGTCAGATGCCCACCAAGCTGCTCTCTCACTCCCCTTCTGTTGCGGTTTAACCCTGGTAGGCAGCTAAGCACCTCACAGCCACTCACTCACTCCCTCCCAGTGGGATGAGTGAGAGACTCAGGACAGAACAAGGGAAGAGAATAAGACAGAAAAGCTTGTGGGTTGAGATAGAGACAGGGAGATCACTCAGCATTTACCATCATGGGCAAAACAGACTCAAATTGGGGAATATTATTTTGATTTGTTGCCAAATAAAAATAGAGTAGGATGGTGAAAAATAGAGGCAGAACTAAAAACACCTTCTGTCTGCACCTGCCTTCATCCCAGGCTCAACTTCACTCTGCCATTCCTGACTCTTCTATCTCCTCTTCCACCAACAATCAGTGCAAGAGGACGGGGAACAGGGGTTATGGTCTGTCCATAAGAGCTCATCTCCTCACACTTTTCCCCTGCTCCAATTTGGGTCATTCCCATGTGATGCAGCTCTTCAAGAAGTGCTCCAGCATGGGTCCATTCCATGGAATGTAGTCCTTCAGGAATTGTCTGCTCCAGCACAGACCCTCTATGGGCTGCAGTTCCTGCCAGACAACCTGTTCCTATGTGGGTTCTGCCAGAGCTTCAGCCTCCTTCAGGGCATATCCACCTGCTCCAGCATGGGGTCCCCCATGGCCTGTAGTGTGGATATCTGCTCCACTGCAGTCCTTAATGAGCTGGAGGGAACAACCAGTTTTACCAAGATCTTTTCCACAGGGGTACCTCTGTTTCAGCACCTGGAGCACCTTTTCCTGTTCTTCTTCACTGACTTTAACAGCTGCATGGATGTTTCTCTCATATTTTTGTCATGACTCTCTCACAGCTGCTGTACAGCATTTTTGCCCTTTCTTAAATACGTTGTCACAGAGATGTCACTGGCATCACTAATGGACTCAGCCGCAGACAGCAGTCTGTCCATTTGGAGCCAACTCAAACTGACTCTGTCAAACATGGGGGCAGCTCCTGATCTTTTCTCACAGAGGCCACACCTGAAGCCTCCCCTTACCCTGTCACATAAACCAAATACAGTTATTTTGTCAGTATCTGACAGCTTAATAATCTAGAGGGTTATCTTGAGAAACTCCACATCTGATTTTTTTTGGTATTATAAATGACTGAGCTCTGAACTACGGAATTTCTGTGGTCAGCTGCAGTCTTTCAAAATGGCAAAGCTAAATGCTAAGAGGAAGGTGGTTACTGACTGAGAGTCTAAGAATTTGAAGAATAATTATGAGAAAATGACTGAAGTGACCTAGTAGAAGATTTGGAAAGACTCTATTTGTAGATCAAATATACTTGAGAGATTCCATCTAGATAAGCTCATATTCTATAAAGAATACAGAAACTTTGCATGTCTTTGCACAATAGTTTATCAGCAGTAGCATGATAATGGAAGAAAAATATTCATATGTGTAAAATACAGAATGCTGGGTAATTATAATTCAAATATTTACACTTTTATTGTAAATTTTGTTAACTTTGTAACTCATAACAATAAATATATGGAAGAGTAGTGGGAACCACAGGAGAGGGGAGGACCCAAAAGCCTGAATGCTCTTTGTCAGAGATTTCCCAATAAGATGTCTCAGTAGACTACTCATATACTTAGATTTTCCATTAGCCACTTTTGATATTGAAGTATGTTTTTAGCAAGCTTGTAAGAAAGAAGATAAAATGTTATTGTTTTCTATTAAAAAATATTGCTGACAAATGGACTCAGTATTTTTGGTCTCCAGTGTCTTTTATGCCAAAGTTTTAGTACTATTTATACTAAATCTCCTGTTCTGACTGTATTTTGGAGCAGGCAGAACCTGGAATTTGTCTCTCTCCCCCACCCTCCCCCCATATAAATATTCATATGAGAACTATCTACCTGTGAAAGAATTTCCAAGAATCGTGATAAGTATCCTACAAGGGTACTTTGCTGTTACTAAAATAAATGGGGAATAATGTTGCATTATCTCATTGTTTGTTTTGAATTACATCTAACCTTTAAGGGGCAAGAATTCCCTCATGACAATATGCTTTAATCTGGTGCTTTATATTTCATAATTAAAAGGCTGCACATTAGAACATTAAGGTTTTATATAACATCTTTGCACATAGGTAAGAGAGAGAACACTATGTTTTTAGAGACTTCATAATGCTAGTAAAATACTTTCATATTAGAAATTTAGCCAGAAAGAAGAAAAACAATGCTTTTCCTTTAATGTTTTGTGAATTTCCTTCATGGCTGATTGACAGTTCTTTTTTCTGCTTTTTAAAAAACTAATAATGAGAAGCTGAGAGAGTTGTGTGAATAGAGACTAACTAGGCCACCGGTGCATATACAATCATTCAAGCTCTTTTGCATAATGACACAGATATTCCATTTCACCAAAAAGTATCCTGCATCTTATATGTTCCCCAAGTAGAAAGACTTCATTAAGAGGCAGCTAGATGTGAAACTAAAAGTAAACAACGTACATTTTTTATTTAGATTACTTTCAAAGTATCCTTCACAGACTACCAGATTTAATTAGCTACGACTGATGATACTTGTAAACAGTTTTGGAGACAAAGTGGAAAATGACAACCTTAATCTGTATTTTGGGATGCCTGCTACCAGTGTTCAAGGTAATTACTCTCCCTTAATTCCCATATTGCATCATGTAATTCAGTTTACACAGCTCTGAGGCTCCTGTGAGGTGAAACGGTCCAAATAAAGGACCAGACTTATCCCTAATGTAATTCAGCCTAAAATGCTAAAACCCATATAAAATATGCCGAACACTAAATCAAACTCATTTTATAATTAGTGTCTGGTGGACAAAATTTTTCCCTTACAATGAAAAAATTATTATTATAGTGTATGTAATTACAATTACACTTACAACATCTATAACAAATCAGCCATTAACAAAACACATCTGAAGTGTATGTAGTGAAAGTCTACTGTTCTCTGTGAGTTATCAAACATATAACACGTTATGAACGATGGTAGTTTTTAAAAGACACCATTTGTCACCATTTATTTATTCTGCCTTCAGTTCTGGAAAAAAAAAAATCTATTATTCTAAAATTATTTTGTAATATTTTAATATCTCCATAGCATTACAGCCATCACAAGCTACTAGTTTGATTTTCACAGTGATACATTCATTCTACTGGGGTCACTACTATTGATAACTGGTAGAAATCAATAAGCCTAAAAATTCCTTTGTTTGAAATGGCATAAAAAACCAACATGAAACAGTAATTAGTATTTGATTCAATTAGATAGTAAGTACCGTTGTCAGAGAGGGGTTTCTGATATATGCTTTGGGAGGAAGGACAAGGGAAAACAAAAGATCCCCTATCAAGAAACTTACAGAATTCATTGCAGGGATCAAAGAAACTTCTACCTGTTTCTTGATGATTCTTGGTAGCCCAGTTGGTGGTATTTCCTAGAAGCTGCTCTGTGTACTTTTACTTCATGAGTTATGTTTACAGATTACTTTTTTCTCTGCAGATATTTTAAAGCGTGTTATTTCACAAGGTTGAAACATTTTTTCCAGAAGATAGTTGGTTTTTTTTTAAAAAAAATCATATTTTTAGTCCTGTCAAAGAGATTTAAATCTATTTCAATACTCATTGTTATAATGATCTCTGCCTTTTCAAATATATTTTTACTACGATATGTTATAGAGTATAGTATTATTGTTGATAAGTTGATACTTTGTTGATAAGTTTGAGCATGTCATCAAAATACAACCTAAGTAAAAACTACTTTTTTTTCAGTATGACCTCTGAGATATCTATGGTCGATTTTCTTCATTCTGTTGGACAATGTCCAGAGAAGATATCTGCACAACTTTAGCATTTTAATCTTCATGCTCATCTTATTTGTCTTCTCTCGTCCTTTTTTTTTTTTTTTTCTTATTTCTTTGTCAGCTATTTCTTCTATGGACAAACCATTTTTCTGACTAGGATCATGTGACAGCACGATTATGATTTTCTATGTTGCATCACTCTTTCTAGAAGTCCTAAATTATATCTTATTTCTGTAGCTTATTATTTCTGTTATCGCTACTTTTGTTAACTAGTGAACCAAAGACACAGTGGTAAAAATGAATAGATTCCAGGTCATCACTTCCTCCTGCATAACACCAGGCATTTTTTTAAACTATGCATCTTAGTCTTAACACTACAATTTTGAGCCCTCCAAATTTCTCTGCACGTTCAACATTTGATAACTTTCAAAACATGCTATCCTTGCATGAAGAGACTGATACTCCATGACCGTTATGAAAATATCATTTAAATACTTTATTCATTGTTTTTCAGCTATTTAAGCAAACCTCCTTTTCTTATATTATGAATATCGACCCACACTTTAATGCAGATATTTTGTCTTATGTTTCCAAATTGCTGATCTTTCATCACAAACTAATTTAAGGGTTTGATATTACTTGTTATCTTATGGTATTTTGTATTACTTCTGAATTATTTATGATATTTTAAAAAACCAAACACATACACACTATGTTCAGCTTCCTTTCCCTATTTCATCTATCTACATCTATCTATATATATAGAGAGAGAGATTCTGGTAACATCTGATCAACTAAGGTAAATTTCTCTGATTTTTTTAACTGCATTTTATAGAAAAAAATGTTATAATTATTTCATTAAAAACATATTTTGAGTACTGTTTGAGTCCACTGGGCTTTAAAGAGAACGAGACCACTGCCACTAGAGTCTATGGAGTTAGGTATCTGAGTGAAAACTGATTAAGAATTTTAAAATATATTCTATGCAGATTCTCTGAAATAAAGTAATATAATTCATCTTAAATACCTTCAGTTTACCTAAATCTTTTTAACTGTATATTTCTACAGATCATTCACTTCTGTACGTTTTCTATTAAATTTTTAATTATATTAGCAGATATTGTTGCCAGCTTCTGATGTGCCAGCTGAAGACATAATTTCTCCAAGAAAAGTGTCTGAACTCACACAGGCTTAGCAAGCTGTTCCTCTAGCAGACAACTGGTTGTAAAGGTTTCTAAATGGCTACTTAAATGTGGTATTGATGTTAGTAGTGTACCTTGATTATCCTATTTCTAGTTATAATTGAATTTCTACAGTTCTGTGATACATATTCTTTGTTTTCACAATGCTTGTGTATTCTGAATATAAAACTCACTAGATCTATGAGGGCATAACAGCTCTGAGAAAGAGCTTATATAATTTTAACTGTTTAACTATACAGTAATAGGAAGATAGATATTATGTATAATTAATATTTTAAGAGTATTTCTGAAGGCTAACATAAAGTTCAGGAATGTGGCTCTAGGAATCCACCCTGAGTTTCTGACAAGACTCAGAAATTAGATGGAGACAGGGGGAAAAAAAAAAGAAGAAAACCGATGTAACTGTAAGAACATTACAGGTACAATTTTGTTTTCCCTGACCTAGAAAATCAGCTACCATATAGCTTCTTATTTCCAGTGGCCATAATAAATTCAGAGATTACGGAGATGGAAAAGTGCATAAAGCAATAATTGCTAGATGCTCATGAGTAGAGATTGAAAGTTCAGACATGGCTGAGGTAACGCAGGTTTAAAACAGGTGACGAATAAGACATAGAGACTGTGTTTGCTCTTAGGTCCCAAAAGAGTGAGATAAAATTTCTTATTGTAAATTTCGATAGAAAACATGGCTTTGTGATAAACCCACTCCTCTGTGTGAAGTTAGGAGGCAACGAGAGGTCTGAATACCTGTCCTTGACAATAATTATTCTCTATGAATTTTACCTAAAGTCTGTTACGAAAAGAACACATTGTCTCTATTATAAGAGGTCCTACTTTGAGAGCAGGATCTAGAACCTAGATACATTTTCAGTCTTCTAATGAAGAACATCAAATTATACAATTAGACTTTCTTCATGCCCTTCAGGTCTCGGAGATCTTATGGATCTGTGCTGAACATGAAATCAACTTGAAAAGCTATATCATGTCTTTTCTCAGTCTTGCCTCTGTGAAGGCAATTTTACACACCCCTGAGGAAGGAGCAGTGGGTTCGAACTCCTATATGACAAGGGCTGCCCAGGGTTAGGGGCTCCAGCTGCAAGGCTTCTATAAAAAGGGGCATCATCAAACTATCTCCCTTGTAGTGATCAGGAACGACAATACTGGGATTTAATCAGTCTGAACGAGTTAGGCATAATATGAGCATAGTAAATAAGTGGGTCTTTTCTGGAACATGACAGCACTTTTTTGTTCTCTGAATTGTGTAAGTTTAGCATGGTGTTTTCCAGAGGCAAGGAGATTTCAAGATTTGGAGCCCTTCTAGTGTTTTATTCCCATGCTTCAGAGTGCATAAAACATATTTTTCTGTTCAATATTTACTTCTACTATACAGTTTTGCAGAACCAAATTACATTTAGGGATATTATAGTAATTTAGTTCTGGAAACAATAATTACATTTCCATTGTTTAATGAAATGTCTTTTCCATATACAATAAGAGACAAAAACTAATTGAAAAATAGAGAATAAACACTAAAAAAATATGTATACATTTTCTAAAATAAATTGTAAGTCAAATAAATGTGTTAAATATTAGTATTACATATGTGAAATAATCCGTTTTCCTTCCAAACTATAGTATAGTAAGTGAACATCTTAGACTTTTTTTTTTTTTATGGATGATAACATTTGCATAATTCTCAAAAGTAAGCAAAAGTTTTTATTGAAAAGGTCTGGAGTCCTTCAGATGTTTTGTTGAAGAAGTTATCATTACCAAAAATAAATGTCAATTTCTTATCGTAAAATAAATATTTTACAACAGGATGACCTTCTCAAATGAAGTTTAATTTACTTTATTTTGACACTGTACACTGTATAAAAGTCTACAGTGTAATTTGTCACTTGAATTCCTACGTGTAAGAAAGCAGCCATTTTTTCAGTAAGATTCAACACATTTTGAAGTAAATGCCTACACAAGTCACACCTTAGAAGTATTTTTTTCTCTCTGTTGACCATGAAATGGTCCTAGTGTGACCAGCTCAGATATAAATGTCTAAAATGAAGGTATCTATAATGTGTCTATCTTACCAGAGTTTTAATTTAATGAATGTGCTCATCTGAGATAGATGTCTTAGCTGTCGTTATACCCTACAGAGGTTTAGCCAATGCAGTCAGTAATGTTTAGGGTGAGACACATCTCAACCAGAGTAAGTTTCTATTTGAGACTAGATGTTCTTTGGCCCCAGTTTCTGTACTGACCAGTTCTTCTCTGACTGTACTGGGAGTCAAAGACAGCTTAAATATAAGCACCAACATTGTAAATGTCAATGTATATTTGTGCTTGGGATTGCCCCAACTCATGTGCAGGGCCTTGCACTTGACCTTGTTGAACTTCATAAGGTTTGCACAGGTCCACTTCTCAAACTTGTCAAGGTCCCTCTGGATGGCACTCCTTCCCTTCAACATGCTGATCACACCACACAGTTTGGGTGCACCTAATCTCACTGTCCATGTCACTGACGAAGATGTTAAACAGCTCTGGTCCCAGTATCAACGCCTGAGGAATGTCATTTGTCACCAGTCTCTGCTTGTTCTTTGAGCTGTTGACTGCAACTCTTTGAGTGCAACCACCCAGCCAATTCCTTATCCAATGAGCGGTCCATCTGTCAAATCCATGTCTCTCCAGTGTAGAGGCAAAGACGTCGTGTAGGACACTGTTAAATGCTTTGCACAATTTCAGGTAGATTATGTTAGTTACTTTTCCTCTATCTGCCACTGGTGTAACCCCATTGAGGAAGGCCAGTAAATTCGTCAGGCATGATTTGCCCTTAGTGGAGCCATGTTGGCTGTCACCAATCATCTACTTATTTTGTATGTACATTAACATACTTTCCAGGAGGATCTGCACCATGATCTTGCTGAGTACAGAGGTGAGACTAACTGACCTGTAGTTCGCTGGGTCTTTCTTTTTTTCCTTTCTAAAAATGGGGGTTATGTGTCCCATTTTCCAGTCAGTGGGAACTTCATTGGATTGTCATGACTTCTCAGATATAATGGATAGTGGTTTAGCAACTTAATCAGCCAGCTCCCTCAGGACCTGCGGATGTATCTCATCAGGTCTCATGGACTTGTGTACCTTCAGGTTCCTTAGATGGTCTTGAACCTGATCTCCTACAGTGGGTTGTTCCTCATTCTGTCAGCCTCTGCCTTTGCTTTCTGAGATTTGGCTGTGGGGTTAGAGTGGTGGTTTGGTTACTTGCTGAGTCCACCACGACATGGGAAACATCTAAAGCTTCTGAAGAACAGAACAATTCAAATATGCAAAAATGTAGTATCAGAGAATAACTCTATGAGGAAATTGTTTGGAATGTGCTCCTGCCCTGGGGAGAGACAGCTGTTGCATGCAACAGCAACATCAGAAGCAAGAGGAGAAGAAAAAGGAAAGAAAGCAAAAGATTACATTAGCCCACAGGGTTACCTGGAGCAGACAGATGCAAGAACAGCACTCATGGGACTGCTTATTTGCTCCGAGTGAATCATTTACAGACACTGAAGACAATTGTAGCTCCTAAAGTAGAACATTTTGATTTTCTTGTAAAAATAGTGGCAGAGGGAAGAGAAAATGAACTTGCTAATGTTAGTATTTAAAAGCAGATTATCTGGTATTTCTGTAGGCTAGTTTTGACAACAAAATATGTCAAAATTCTGGTTCATCAGTTTGCAGTTTCTTGATATTAAGAGTGATTTAGCATTAGTTGAAGACAGGGAAAAAAAAACCACAGTGGACTCACTTTTAACTCCAGCAAAAATCTGTTACCTATTTTTTGGAGTCTGAAGGCCATTAATGATTAGATCTTCCATTTTCCTTAATTCCTTCTATTTTGTGATTTTTTTTTTGAATGGACACTCCTTTTGGCCTAAAAATATGTATGTCAAACCATTGGTTTTGCTTCGGTATTTGTAATTAAGGTCCTCCCCAGCCATTCTTTTTTGCTGGAAAAGAGTTTGTCATAAAGAATTACCAAAACTCGATAAAACAAATCACTCTTTTCTATAAACTAGCCATTGAAAGTTATCACTCCTTCTAATATAACAAAACATCATGTTGATAGCACTATTTTTTATTAATGAAATTCAAGATTTTTGCTGCCACTAACATTTTTAATGCAACCTCATTTATTACTGTATCAAAGAATTTTTTAAAATCTTTTTGCCTGGATCCACTTGATTAACTATTTTAGTAAGAGAAGTCTAGAAGGAAAATATAGCTGACGTTATATACAATTTCTGTTTATTAAATTAATATTTTTGTTTTCCCTTGTTTTACTATAGTGCAGGTGTTTGTGAAATTAGCTGGCATATTAATGTTGGCATTACTTGAGTAAGAAAACATAATTATGGAAATTATATTCCAGTGCTCCTTCTCACCTCCTCCCACAAGGAATCTCTGGTCTGAAAGCACAGCCATGATAAATAACACAGTATTTACATTTCCACTATCTGTATACATTCATTTTGTATTCTTTGAAGAAACATCATTACACACTTCCCCTTCACTTCACAGACCATTTTAAATGTTTCATGATGGTCTTGTTTGTTAAGCGGAATGTCGTCAAGGATTGAGGTGTTAACTTCTCACTTGCTCTGTGATTAAACCAGGAAAGATAATTCTACAGGTGTGTTATTGCTGTCAAGTAGTGTTTTCTTCGGCTATTTGCTAAAGTTTAACATATGAAATATAGCCCCTTTGACTTGGCACAAGTCATTAGACCAGTCATGTGGTTTAATGACAGGCATAATTAGTATTGCAGCAAATCTGAATTTTCCATGCTTAGAATTGGATATCCCTTCTATGTACTATCTCCTTGTATTTCTGAAACAAGTTTGACATCTATAAGAATAATTAAAATTCTGTGTTATGTTTCACCTTGATTGCCTGAATGTGGCTCTTCAGGTTAGCTGGTGTTGCATTTTCACTCCATGAGGACATTTCTATTCACAAGGTGACTTTTGGTCTCACTCTAAATCAGAGACCCTACCTTTTTTTTTTTTTAAGACATGCATATTATGTATATTTATAATACCAAATGAAAATTTGTGTTTACTCTATTAGTGATTAATCTGATTTTTTTTTTTAATTCATGAAATTTATGAAATAGAATCATAGAATATTCTGAATTGGAAGTGACATCATCATGTCCAGCTCCTGTCCCTGCATAGGACAACCCCATAGTTCACACCATGTATCTGAGAGTGTTGTCTGGTCTCTTCTTGAATACTGACAGGCCATGACAGCCTCCCCGGGGAGCCCATTCCAGTGCTCCAGTCACTCTCTGGGTGAAGAACCTTTTCCTAATCTCCAACCCAAACCTCCCCTGGCACATCTTGCTGCCATCATTCGAGTTCTGTCATTGGTCGTTAGAGAGAAGACATTGGCGCCTGCCCTTCCCTCTCCTCTCGTGAGGAAGCTGTGGGTTCCCATGAGGTCTCCCCTCAGTCTCCTCCAGGCTGAACAAACCAAGTGACTTTAGTCGCTCCTCACATGGCTTCCCCTCCAAAACCTTCACCAACTTTGTAGCCCTCTTCTGGATCCTCTTCAGTAGCTTTATATCTTTTTTATTCTGTGGCACCCAGAACTGCCCCAAGTGCTCCAGGTGAGGCTGCACCCATGCAGAGCAAGACAGTCACCTCCCTCGCCCGGCTGGCAATGCTGTGCTTGATGCGGCTCAGGACATGGTTAGCCTTCTTGGCTGCCAGGGCACACTGTTGGCTCATGTTCAACTTGCCATCGACCAGAACCCCCAGATCCCTCTCTGCAAAGCTGGTCTCCAGCATCTTGTTCCCCAGTCTGTATGTACAGCCAAGGTTGCCATGTCCCAGCTGCAAAATCCAGCACTTGCCCTTGTTGAACTTCAGGCTGTTGGTGATTGCCCAGTTCTCCAATTTGTCCAGATCCTTCTGCAGGGCCACTCTGCCTTTGAGAGTGTCAATAGCTCCTCCCAATTTTGTGTTGTTGGAGAATTGACTCGGTGTTCCCTCATGTCCTGTGTTTAAATCATTTCTGAAGATACTGAAGAGTGCTGGCCCTAAGAAGGATCCCTGCAGAACCCCACTAGTGACTGGTTGCCAGCACGACATAATCCCATTTACTAGAACCATCAGGCTCCATCAACTCGTAAGGATGCAGCTGGAGTAGTGAATCCCATACAAGTTCCAGATTGATTGGGACTTTATTGTTCACACAGCCATGGTTTTCTAACCCAGAGTTATGGGGTCCCCCAAGTCCATCTTCGGTGTTGAAGACCAAGGCAAAGAAATTAAACATCTCAGCTTTGTCTGTGTCCCTGTTCATAAGGTGACCATGCTCATCAAGTACTGGACCAATGTTATTTTTCATTTGCCTTTTACCACTAATGTATTTTTAAAAAGCCTTTTTTATTGTCCTTCAGAGTGTTGACCAGCTTCAATTCTAATTGAGCTTTGGCAGTGCAAATTTCCTGGCAAAAGTCCTGGCCGCAATAGGCTAGTGTTTCTCCTTGAACGGTAAAACGGGGCAGAGAGGGCTCCAGTTTGTTTTCTTGTGAGTGCATATATGCACGCTCTGAATCTCCATTATTCTTATTTCACTGCACCCCAAATAATCCCCTAACCTAATATCCGAACCTGTATTTTATGTTATTGGAGTGCTAACTAATTGTATAAACCCTGTTTCCAATCGGTTTGTCAGCAGTACTTTTCCGGCCTGAATAAAGTTTGTTTTGGACCTTGTTGTCTGCCTAAACTTATTTTTGGGGTGCCTCCATGACAGACGTGCTTATTAGTTGGGCCTGCTTGTTGCATTCTGTATTCTTGTCTGCTACAGAAAGGATGGAGAAGAACACTACCTGAGCACCTGAGCCATCCATCAACAGCCCCAGAGCTCTGAAATCCCTTTTGATTGCCTTCATACTTGTGGTCTTTTATAAGGGTTGCAGGAAATTTTATCAGTCATTAAAAAGGTAATTATTTTGTGCACAATCCCTGTTCAAAAGGACAGTTTTTTATTCTTTTATTTCTGATAGCAATGCTTGCTTTTAATCTGATATTCTATTCTATACCATCTTAGACAAGGTTTTCTCTTCACAATGTTTACTAGGGAGACAGTTGTAATTTAGTGGCAGATAAACTGGTTTCATCTTTCAGCCTTAAGCCTTCTCTTCTGTGTCCCAACTGCTCTCCTAAAGGGTTTACCAGGCTTCATCACTGCTCCAGCCCCTCAACTCACTGCCCTGCTCCAGCATGTCCTCTGCACTCAAAGCTGCAGGTAGAATACCACTTGGTGACAGCTGTATTAATGGTACTAAATGTACTACTAAATCCTACAAAAGAAGGGAAATGTTTTGAAGTCCAGGGTATCTTTTGCCCTGAATAATCTTCTGACACCTAGTGTGGAGGATAAGAGAATAAAAGCATGGAAGAGGCACAGCTCATTTAGTGCATAGGTCATAAAAATGCACAGATTTAATGATTAGTGGAATAATGATTTATTTGTACTACTGAGGCACATTCAGACATTCAGGAAGGAAAGTCAATTATAACTATAATTATAATAGAACAGTGTTATAATAGATTAAATTATAATAGGACAAGATTTAGTTTTAAAACTGGGTGGTGATAAGTGTTCAGACCTTGGGAAAGAAGCTGGGCCATTTACTCTGCTGGAATTGACTTTTTATATTCACATTAAAAAGTTGACTCTCATTTTGACTGATATATTATAAGACAGTAAGAAGACCCTGTTTCTTGTTGAGATGACATATTTTATCTCAGATATGATTCAGCTGCCTAAATGATACCTATTGTCATTTGCGCTGTCCCTCAGACTCTGACATTTATCCTGATAGTTACGACACAGGGTTGAAAAGACACGTGTGTCCTTCTGGACTAGTAAATTGGAGCCAGGAGGGATACCTCAGGGCATCTCAACTATCCCTACCTGCCTATCAAATCAGACTCAACTGTGCTGATAGAGCTTTCCTTCGCTTTTGAACATTTCCATGTGGAAGTTCAACTTATTTAATTTTTTGTTAGTTCCAGATGTCCAGGTAAATTCCTTACACTGTTTAATGAGAATTTTGCAATCTGAATGTCTAAAGTAAAAACCACTGTTCTGCTGGATCATTTATTCAGAAATGCTAGCTATTTGTGTTAAACTGCACAAAGTTACTATGGTATAGCAGTATGAATAAAAAAGAGATAACTCAATCTTAATGTGTAAAATGAGGAACTCTGTGCTAAGCCTTATCTTTCAGAAATTAGAACTTGAAGAATGGTAGATATTTCATGAAGATGTCAACTCACTGCTTAGCAGCAATCGAAAAAAAGCAAAGCAAAATTCGGGTAGTAGCAGAAACGAATAAATCAGTACAGAACAAAACAAAAAACATTGTTATCCTGCTATAGAAATCCATAGGTTTCCCACCTCTGAATATGCTATACAGTAGGGTTTTCTCCACCTCAGGAAGGTTACAGTTGAAATGCAAAAGTTTTAGAAAAGATGGTGAGTATGATCAAAGGCATATAATGGATTTAGATTAGGGAATGTCTAAGTAACCTAGGACTGTTCAGTCTAGAAAGAGAATGATTGATAGGAAATAACAATGAAAAAAAATCATGAGTGCTGTGAGGAAGTGATAGAGATAATTGTTTGCTGTCTTTCCAATACAAACACCAGGAGACAACAATAAGAATGTGAGAGAAGTTATAAAAGGAAGTTCTTCATATCACTTGAATTGTGACACTCCTTGCCTCCAAATAATGGGTTTTAATTATTTAGATAGGCTAAAGGGAGATTACAGAGTACATGTAAATCTATTTAAGGTTATGAAATGTGTATCTATAACCTTTGGTGAAGGATGTCCTTGCGGTCTTGAGCTTTAATTGGCTGAATGCTGGCAGAGGATTCTGGGCAGTACCGTATATGCATTTTCAGTTCTTAAACTTTCTCTTAAATGTCTTTTTCTGGTGACCATTTTTAAGGGGTTTGGATCAAATTATAGTCTATTAATAACAAAACCACTGCTCTCTTTTCCCCCAAAATGAACAGGATTAGAGAGGGGAGAAAATATAGACAAGACCAAACAAATGCAGGAACAGTGAAGGGGGAAATATATTAAAAAAATAAATGTCTAAAGGACTAGAAATAGGTGTCAGGGCCCCAAACGCATTGCTAGACCTTCCTGTCCCTGACCACTCCCTAGGCTGCATACGGGCCCTGAGTCCTCTCCCCACAGATGATCCTGACCCTACCTGTGGGCTGACCTCCTGGCCTGGCCATGACCTGGTCAGGGGCAGTGGGACAGGAATGGCTGCCAGGTTCTGCCCTGATGGACCCCTGGAGACCTTCTGCTGTTCCCAGACCGTGACCTCAGGGACCTGCCAGGGACAATACAACACTGAGGGCAAAAGTGCAGCCAGAACCTCAGCAGGAGTGTTGGAGGGCTGAGGAGAGCTACCAAGGCCTGGCTCACTGACCACAAATGTGCTCTAGGGTCTTTCTTCAATTGCAGAATGCCTCTCTGAACCAGGGGACGTCTGTGAACTACACTGTGAACAAGGCTGTGCTCACTTCTCCCATATTACCTGCCAGGATCGGAAACTGGGAGTACAAGCTGGCCCAGTAGACTCCGCATCCTCCTCTGGTGTTGACACACAAGGGTGAGGAAGCACAGCAGATGAGAAGCAAGCATGTAGTGGCATTTCTGAGGGTGGTATTTCTGGGCCAGAAGGAGGTAGTGTCACCTACAGGAGTGGTATGCCGGGAGGTCGCAAACAGCAACCTGAGTGCTGCAGAGCCTGGGCTGAGGGATGAGCAGGGGACACCCAACCCTTTTGTCCTCTGGGTTTTCTTGTGTCTTTGCAAATCATTAACATAAAGAAAAGGATCTTAACCTAAAGAAGAAGTTGGAATGTCATGGCAGCAAACATTTTTAAAAATTTCAGCAGTTATAGTGCTTTTAGTTTTCCTCATGCAGGTGGTGAAAATAAATATGCCACAAGTACAAACTGATTCACCATGACATGTTCTGTCAATGACTTTGGAGGAGCTATTAATATCTCAGTAGGGATAGTGCAATTATTACATTGAAGCTTTTATTATCTTTATCATCATTAGAGTTGTAAAGCTTTTTTTTTTTTTTTTTAATACAATGTACGATCTTTTTATTTGCATTATTTCTATTAAAAGTATCAAACATATGGGAAAGTCAAACATCTGCCCCCAAAAAATCAACTCACAATACATTTTTGAAATTGCAAATCTAAGTGATACTTTATTTGTAATGAAGTAATTCCTTACAGATCAAAATACATTTGTGCTTTTAATACTAGACAAAATACTTTTTATACTTTCTGTGAAGAAGAGCTAGCAATCCAAAGAAATATGACAGACAAAACATGGAAGAAAAAAATGCAGTCAAAAAGGATATCTTGCAGTTATGCATGTGCACAGATAATATTGATGCCAGACAGAAAAAATAATGCTTAAGGTATATTAAAAGAAGAAAGTTAGCATACAGATTTTTATAGCCTGATATTCATAATCCTTTTACAGACAAAAGGAAAAACACCTTATATCTGGAGTCAAGTATTTATTATTAGACCAATTAGTCTTTTAACAGCTGAGTAGCCCTAACTGTCTAATTAAAAAGAGAAACCTGATAAATATTATGGTTAAAATTCTTTAATAGAAAATCCTTCAAACCTGCTACCATCTACCACTTTTGTTTAATGCTTAGACTGCTAGTATGCCACCAGAAGATCACAATCTCCTTCCTGTAAGATTCTGTTGTCTGACAGTCATATGCAAATGTCTTGCATAACTTAAGGTATCTCATATGACACCAAACATTTACATTCAGATGACTGAATAAAACACTTCGTGTCATGTTAGAAACTGCATATCTAACATAATGTAACTTTCATATTAATAATGCATTTTGTATTATATAGAGACGTTTCTCGAACACAGATAAATAATGTGAATCTCCTTCTCTAATGGAACTTCTGTTTCTCTGCTGACTTGACAGAGACAAATAGTTTGGATGAGATACATATCTTTTAGATAACTAAATTGAATCTCCTAGAATTCCATATTAGACTTCGTTAAGTAGTTGAAATAGCAGGTGAATGAAAAATGCAACAAAGTGCCAAAACCAAGATGTGTGCTGTCCTTTCTTTGTCTGATGCTCATGCAAGATTTGCATGAGGAGAGATATATTCAAGAGCTAGATTTAGTTTCCTCTTCCATATCTCAGAAATGGTGGGGGTATAAACCTGCCAAGCCACAGTAACAGTAAAATTAAAGGTTTTTTTAATTTTTGGGTTATGACAGGATAGACATGACTTAGAAGAATATAGGCTCATATCCACAAAATAAATTCTGAAATTTCATTGGCTTTGCTAGGTGAGCAAATGAGCCTATGCAAAGTAGAAAGAAGATAAAAATATGCCAATAATACTTTCTAAGAATAGAATTATGAAGGAAAAGAAAAAAAATCCATCCAGAAATAAGGGTATAGTAGTGCAGATATTTATTATATGTCAGTAGACTCTTCCAAAGGCTCTGGTTATTCAGATACAGGAGTGAGACAGACTTGCTGATGACTACATTTTAAATACATTGCAAGTTAATGCCATGTTTACAAAGGAAGACTTTCTAAAAATGTCTTTTGAGGGGGAAACATTATATAAACTGAGAAATATTAAAAAAATCAACAAAATGAGGGAGCTTGAAGTCTTCCTTCCTCTGTAAATTTCAAATAGTGAATACCCAAAGCAGACACAATGAAAGAGAATTGTAAACCAGGCCAGTCTAATTAATCCATGAAAATCATCCAGTCTTTGATTTTAGTACTTAAAGAAGCAATTGAAAGATATTTTGGTTAAAAGTGGATTCCACTGAATCCATATGTAATTTAGAGGCTTGCAGATGAAATAGGTACATTACTGTGGTTCCTTCAGTAAGCAACTGCTGGTTTTTTGTGAAATGCCTGTGGTATTTAATAAAATTTCACTCTATTTTTTCCTCATATAACAAGGATATGTATTCACTGCTCATGCACCAACAGCCATTTTAGGTATCAGTGTCCAGGAAAAATGGCTAATTTTTTCTGCTGGTGGCTATATTTTAATGTATTCCCCAATGTCAGTTTTCAGCTACTGAATGCTTAAAACAGTGAGCTATTGGTTTCATTACAGTTGTCCCAATTTCTCTTTTTCTCTTGGCATATTGAAATATTAGAATAAAACCTGATAAATAATTGTACCTATTCTATTGCAACCTGAATGTAAAGCTAAATAAGTTATTCTGAAGTATTTTTCTTAAAAAATATACCATATCACCCCAAATATCTCTCTTTAGAATTGTTTATGGGGAAATAATTTCTTCATTTTTTTAAAACCTTATATAAAGGTCACATGCCTTTAACAGACAGGATGATACCATCACAAAATGTAACGTGCTGGTTTTCATTGAAGAAACTTGGGCTGATCCTCTTTCCAGTCCTGTAAAGGTTGAGAACATGGGACACATAATGAGAATACCAGAAGACCACTTGCTTATGATATTTTCTTGGTGTGGATTCAGCTTTTCTGGATGCTGAGCCAGGCTCATAAAATCTAGAATCAGCCTAAAAGCTGTACATCCAAGCTACAGAAACATTTAGACTAAGCTAACAAATCTCAGAGGTAAGCTTAGGTATGTCACTCTGTTGGATGCAGGTGAGCAGATTTCGGTAGCTAAGAAGGCTGAGCTGCAAGGGTGGCCTCTGTGAGGAGAGGCCAGCGTTTACCCCATGCCAGACAGCTGGTTCCAACCTGTCCATCAAGATGGTGGTGCCGCTGTGAAAACGTATTTAAGAAAGGGAAAAAACTGCCAGAAAGAGAAAGATGGTGGGAATGAAAAGAGTGAGAAACAGCAGAGTGAACACCAAGGTCACAGGAGGAGGAGAAGGTGTTCTCAGGCACAGAAGCCTGTGAAGGGCCCACACCAGGGCAGATGGATATTCCTGAAGAAACTGTGGCCTGAAGAGGGCCCTTGTTGGAGCAGAGAAAAAATGTGTGAGGAAGGATGGGCAGAGAGAAACTGCTATGTACTGACCATAACCTGCCATCCACTCAGAGGAGTCTGGAATGAAGGAATGATATTGACCCTGGGAAAGCAGGGGACAAAAGGTGTTATTTTAATATTTGCCTATTTTCCACTACCTAAACCAGTAATTAAATATTTATATTAATTGCAATCAAAAGAAGTTAGTTTTCCCCAAATCAAGTGTGTTTGATGCATGACAGTAACTAGTAAGTAATCTCCCTGCCTTTATCTCAACCCATGAACTTTCTGATTCTTCTTGTTTTCTCCCTTCATCCCACTGAAGGGGAAAGCGAATGGTTGGCTGGGTGGGAGTTTGGTCCATACCTAGGGTTAATCCACCACAGCTCTTTAGAGGGGCTGGCTCTGCGATAGGAAATGGGCAGGACAGGGTTGGGTTTATGTGCAAAACACTAAGTAGTCAAATCCTTAGAAGTACATTTTTCTACAGAAGCTAGAGGAAATTACAAGCCTGTTTGTAAGTTATAGCTTTTTTGAGTAAGACTTCATCAATACTAGTTTGCTACTTGAAGTAAAAGTTTTGAACATATATAATACAGAATGTTGTGTAATGATGTTTCAAATGGTCACATTCTTTTTTTTTTGTACTCTCATCTCACTGTTAAATAACTTACAATATTTGAGCAAGAAATCTGAAATCACCTTTTGGTAAAAGATAGTAGGAAGAAGAGAGGCAGAAAGTGCCTGGGGGACACGTGTTTACCTTGTGTATTGGATTCTGGCCTGGCAAGAAGTACTGAGTTCATCTCCTTGTCATCTTTACTATAAATTAAATACATACATTTTCAGAGCACAAGGTGTGAAACAAAGTTATATCTTTTTCTTCCTGCCTCATTTGCATGTAGATTCAAGGTCTAGTTTAGTTTCTACTTTCATGGCTATGTGGCTTGCATTTCCAGCTACCCAAAAGCTCTATTTTGACAAGAAAGGTATTCTAAAATACTTTTTCTTCTAGTCAGCTGTCTAGATGATCATCCTTCACCTGAGACTTATAGTTTCATATTATTGCATATTTAAGAAACACTATGAATCTTCCCTTTCTTAAGTAACTCACTAATCCTTAGACTATTGCAATGAAAGTAGGCATGCCTACCAGATGAATTTTTTAATCAGCTTCGTGGTTTTGGACTAGATCGGAGTACTTGAGCAGAATTTGGCAGTGATTCAGATTTGTGAAAACTGTACTATAACAAGATTGAGGTCAAACTATGGTTTCTAAATGGTACTTTTTTTTTTTTTTGACAAAATTGATAACTTCAGGAACTAGGAAGACTACTAGGCAAATCAGATCTACAAATTTTAAGGTTTCTGTGTCCCTCCCAGGAAGTCTTTCTAGATTGCTGCCCTGGACATAAGCATCCCAATTCTGTCTATATCTCAATTTAGAAAGTTTGGTTTACAATACTCTTCTGCAAGTCTCTGACATTGTTTTTCTCAAGCTGTGGAATAGCACCCTCAAAACACAAGATTTATAAACATTTTCCTTTAGTTTGTGAGAACCAACATATAATAATGCAATCTACTTTTCTCCCAGTCAACAAAACCATCATCAGTCTTCAAAATCTTTGAAAGAATATTACTCTTTTATTTGAAAGAATGGGGAAAAGAAAATAAAAGAAAGAAAAATAAGGGCCCTAAGAAAGATGTTGTATTTTAATTTGTTTTTGTTTGGTTTGGTTTGTTTTTTTCTTTTCATGGCATGACCAGAATAGTCTATCCATTTCTGGACCTTCAGTTTACTAGACTTTTAACATATCAATGAGGATGTAGTAATTCCTTCAGAATAAACAAAATAATTAATCTTTGGATCTACAAGTCAGTATAGCTTTCTTCGGACTTTTTTTATGTATCTAAGATGACTCTTGACGCATGGCCTTGTCCCAGAGTGAAACCTCTAGGTGATCTGACAGCATCAACTGTAATCAACAACAAACATCAATAATGATGACATTGCTATTACCTATCACATTGTTATTTTCTTGACATGGAAAAGATTCACATAGCTACTGAAGAGTCACAATATTAAATCTCATTCCATTAGATGCATCTAAGACGTTCATCATACACATATACCAGATTTTTATTTTTAATAGCCATCTGTGAGAATGTTTCTCAAAATGAGTTAGAACAATTAATTCAGCCTCACTGATTTTTAAAAAAGCTGAAGGAATTATTATTTTATATTATTTACTCAGATTATTTTAGTCTGTAAAGGAGCATTAGTTGAAAATAGAATTGCATCTAAATATCTGATTTCTTTTGATTTGTATTCTTACATTCATATGAAAATCCCTTTCAAATATTTTCAACACCCCTCTTGCAAATCCTTAGTAAGTTAATACGAAGCTGGTTACTATCCTTTATCTCCCAGCTGAATTAGCAAAATTAACATTTACAGCAACCATTTAATTTGATTATAAATAAGCATACTTTACAGATTGAATTGTCTTTGTCTTATTTAGTCTTTATTAATTGTCACTTTATAAAACCAATATTTGTAAAATAAATAGTTCTGCTCAATTTAACTTTATTAATCATGCACTGCATAATAGTGTCTTTCTTCCTTGAAAGAGGCAAAAAAAAATAGCGAGAATCAGAAGGGGTTTTTTTTCAAAAAAAAGAGCCAATAATAATAGCAATGGTGACTTAAGTATTCACAGACATTTTTTATTATTTCTATTAAAAAAAAAATCACTTAGCTTCCATTTTGTTTGACCTACAGCAATTTCCTTCATGAATACATTAACATTTTGAATCTATACTTAAAAAATCTTCCAATAACCCATGTCGTTTGAAGTTGTTGGCTTTCAGCTTCCTGCTCACCATTCAGATGCATTTAGATAATTTCTACATTAATTAAAAAACATCATCTTATGAAAAAATATTCTGTTAATCATTTACAGATATAGATATAAAATTGCGAGTATCTTCAAAGTGCATTATGAAGATGTTATTCTGATTAAGGACAGTGAAAGCCCCTGACGGATACTTTAGTGATGCCTTCTTTTGAAATGTGTGTAAATTGCAAGGATTACATAATTTAAGTGAAAATCTTGTTGATTGGTATAGGTCTTGAGATATGTATTATTTTCACAGATGCACTTTGTAGTGGGAAATTCATAACATGCAAAGGAAAAACATATGACATTCTATAGTTTCATGCACAAATATAGAAACTCTAAACACAAGACAGAACATGATGAAAATCTACCATGTCAAAAAGATTTAGAGAAATATTGCAACTTGCAACAATTCTCTGAAAAGAAAAAAGCCACAACCTTATCTGTGTATATGGAAAACTATTTACACTTTTTTCATTGGAACAGAAATAGTTGTTCTCAGGCAGAATCATATACCTGTCTGCTATGCACAGAGAAGACATAAGGACAGATGCCAGTTCACAAAGGGATAGCTGTCAGAATACATGTTCAACAGATTTGTGTCTTTCCTCTACCCAGCCAAACTATATTTCCAAAAAACAGAGATAAAGGACATAGAAAAGGATGGGTGGAAGTGTCAATGGGAATGAAAGAAAAAGCCAAAGTCCCTTCAACAGAGATATCTATAAGCAATACACCTGACTTTAGAAAACATAGATTAATTATTGCCTTCTGGGATCATGTCCACAAAAAGCTCATAGGAAAATAACTAATTGCCCTGTTGCTGCACTGAACTGAGTTTACATGGCAAGGTTTTGGTGGGCAGAGGGCTGCAGATGTGGCTTCTGTGTGATGAGGCCAGGGTCTGCCCCATGCATTTCAATATCGGAATTATTTTTATTTGTATTCTTACATATACTTAGAGGAGCAATAAAATAATTTTTCTAGTCAAGCCTGTTTGCCTATGATGGCAACTGGTAAGTTATTTCCCTGCCTTTATCTCAACCCACTGCGTTTTTTATCATATTTTGTCAACTTCTGTTGAGAAGGGGACATGAGAGAGCAGCTGGGTGAACATCTGGCAGCCAGCCAATGTCAATCTACCACATGCATTTTGACATAAAATGTCTGCAGTATAGTCACAATTTTGTTCCTAACAGATTAAGTTACCACAAGATTTATATAGCGTATAGTCTACATATACAATATTTCAATATCACCAAATCACAATTAATAAGGGTTACTAAGAACCTAAAATGAGCATAATATGATACAGGTCCATCCATAATCAATAGAACAGAAAGAGTACCTCAAACTAGAGTAGGTTTGTTCCTTATCACTTCCTCCAACCAAAGGATATTCATGATCATAGAGTTATATCTGTATAAAATCAGGAGGTAAGAGATAGATCTAGAATACCAAGAGAAAATTCTTGTGAATTATGTTTTACCCCAAAATTTTGAAAGCTGTGTTCTAGGTTCCTGCAAGAGAAAGCAAACTGATTTTAGAATATAAAGGAAATTTCAGGAAGTTTTTGTTTGTTTTTCCTCTGTTACTGATGATCTGATGATCAAGAGACTCAGCAAAAAAGAAAACTCATAAAATAAAATATGAGAGGCTGAGTGCAGCTGCCTGACAGAGCTGAGGCTGCCACAGCTCCATGATCTAGTAATGAGTCTGAACACGTATTCCTGGTGGGCACATGCACAGATAGAATGTATGCAACACGTTGTCGCGGTTTAACCTAAGCTAGCAATACGGCCATAACAGCTGTTCACTCACTCCCCCTCCCTCTCCCACCCTTGAATAGAGTAGAGAATTGGAAAGGATGGGAGAAACTCACGGACTGAGATAAACAAAGTTTTAAAAAAATAACAAAATAACACTAACATACTACTAATAATAATTCCATATGTAATATGGAAATAGAATATAAAATAAAAGATACTCAATGCAATTCCTCACAAACCAAGCAGCCAGTCCCAGGAAGCTCCACGCTGGTCCTGAACAGCTGATCCTGGAGAGAGAAGAGAAAAAGGTAGAGAGAGCAGAGGCCTTCTGCAAAATGACAGGATGGCAAAAGGATGATCTAAAGAAACTCCCAAACAAAACCCTCCTGAACACTCCCTCTGTCTTGGCTCTGTCCCACTCCAAACCTATCTGGAAGATTGCAGCTCTCCTTAAATATGAAGCATGATGCTAATGGCATGGAATATTCCTATTGATCAGTCTGGATGTCAGTCAAGGTCCGCCCCATCTGTGTCCCCATTACCTAGCTGCCTCACACCTGTGGGTGGAGTGCTCAGAGGCCTTGGCTCGCAGACAACAGCAATTAAAAACTTTCACTCTTGTCCTGAGGTATTATCATCTTGTTCTCAAACTAAATCCAAACAAAGACCATGCTAGCTATGAAAAAGAAAGGTTTCTAACTGCATTAAGAAAATTTACTTTCAGCCAAACCAGGACACACATATATAAATGTATAATTTCATAGACATAGACACAGCTAGTGACACAGATCAACACAGCTAACCTGGGCTTGTAGAGATCGGCTTTTGATGGGCTGATGGTTCCTGGGATGGGCCTGGAAGAAGCTGAGGCAAGGTATTATTTGGGCTTCTCCCACCTGCCGTTTTGTCTGTGTGCTGCTTTGTTGGCGTTCAGACAAGTTTTTGTCACATAATCTAATAGAAAATTTGAAAGTCATATGTGAAAATATGAGGTAGATCTGATTTTACTTTCACTAAAGTCAATAGAAATTTTACTACTACCTTTAGTGAAAGAGAATTTGTTCCTGTACGCTGTGGGGCTGAGATGAAAGTATATGCAGTATACATTTTAAAATGGAAAGAAAAATTGTTGGCATATGCAGTTATCCTTTATACCTATAATTACTTTGGCAAGCTGAAGAAGAAAAAAAAGAATCAAGAAGTATAATAGTAAAATCGATTGTTTTCCAATTTGGGGGTACAATTTATTGCAAAAACTGAATGACTACTAAGAAACAGTTCATTTAATCTCAGAGTAGTGTGCTATTAGGACTTTTAATTGCTGCTTCTATGAAAATTTGTAGAGGATAGTATGAGAGATTTATGAGCAAAAGCCCAGGTTTTTCTGATCCCACTGACATAACATAGAGAGAATTATTTTCTTCCAAGTAAGAAAATGTACTAAATGATGCACAGAGAAAATAAATTGTAGTGGCGCAACCTAAACTAACTTGCAGAATATTAGTGACTTCCTTTCTGACTGGCTGGTGGTTAGTTATATTCTTCTGCAGGATAAAGCATGATCCCAGAAGACAGGAAATTGCAAAGTATGAAAAAATGTAATAGAGAGCCTTGTAGGACAAGAGAGAGAAATATTTGGTCTACTTAATCATTTTGCTTGTTTATGATATGCACTGGCTGGTCAGGAATACGTTTTCTAGCCCATAGTCACAGGCCACAAGTAACTAAAATTGAATTGCTAGAGTACTCTGCAATGTGCATAAGAATTACAGTGTGAGAACACTAGAGTCTTTATTCTGAATTCAGATAACTGACACTATCAATAACCGACACAGGCATCTTTAATTATTTAATGGTTGGGTAATTAAGCTAAAAAAGGATGAACTATTTTTAGCTTTCTAGAATACGGAAGTACTGATTTAACCCTAATTTATGGAGCATCCCTGGTACTAGATAATTCAATACAATCTCTTCTCAGCAGGTCCCGTTTGAGGATTAAGATTTGCCATCTGAACCTGCAGGTGAGTGACATGGCACAACACACAACCAGATGGCAAGCTAAGTTTTGTTTTGGTTTAAGGATGTTTTCCCTGACCTTTAAGAACTTAAAACTCTGCTCAGGCACTATTTGGGAGGATGCTTCCTGTTTGAGCCCAAATCGTCCCTGGTACTGTCCTAGAAATTAGACAATCCCATTCCAGTGCACAGGTCTATTTTCTGGTCTTGGTACACTGTGCTGATATTAACCTTGTAAATGAAACAAAGAAAAGTTTGGTGATCATTTTTGTTTCAGAATGAATCAATGTAACTGAGAGAGGTGCTTCTATGGCTCATGTTTTATTGGATGTGTCATATCTACTTCAAACAGAAACAGAGCTGTGTTTTTTGTGTTGTTTTTCTTACTTTAAGGTATTTGAAATCTTTAAGATAGGACTACCACCAGATTTTGAGTTTGATGATTTTTTGTTGGTGTTACAAAAGTCTTAGCCATATTTTGACACCAGCAAATAGTGATGGTGATATTTGTGTTCTTCACCTCTGCAATTAGTTTTCAATGTAGTCATTATTCTATCTACTTCCCTTATACTTTCTAGCCCTGTTCAGATACAAAAACTGCAGGAAAAGTTATATTTCAGTTTCCTGCTCTTGCGGTTGGTTTTAGGTGTTTGAACTCCTGTACACATTGTATGGCACTACTGATTTAAACAGCTGTTTTATCAGGAACGAAAAAATGCAGGATAATGGTTAAGTCCTTTGATTTCTCAGGTTTACCCAATCATGGATTTCATGTAAATTCTGTATCAAGAGACTATAGTCAGACTGGTTTGATAGGTAACAGAAATGTATTCATCAGAGAAATTCTATATTAATATTTTGGTCAATATTTTTCTTATATCACCCATCATTGCATTTGACTTCTTTGCATATTGCTCAGGCCATAACCCTTCAAGTGTTGCAAATGCACACAAGACAGAACTTTTGTTGATTTACAGTCAGACATTGGCATACTGAAAGATCAAATATTTACTTCCACCCCTTAATTACAAAACATTTATTTTTACTTTATTTTTCAAAAATAGAGAAAAATAAATTTTCCTGTGAACTCATTTTATAGCTATAATTATGCAAAAATTACATAATTATGAATATAAATACCTTCCGTTTCTGACAGCTTGTCATTATGTAATTACAGCCCGAACTTATGTGATTGCAATACACAAATCTGTGTAATATGGAACAATTATTGCCTCTTTAGAATTCATTTATAACCCTGGTCATTGTTTTCCAAGGAGGTATTTTATAACCACAAGATTGTTTAACATTTGTGTTGTTGTATACTTGAACCTATGCATAAAGAACAATATAAACTTTTATGAAATTTAGAGTTCTAATCCTTCCCGAAATACACCTGTGTGCATACTTAAAGTATATACCTAAAGCCTGAGGCAAGTTATTTAAAATATATCTAACATATGTCTAACATAATGTTTGACAGGTAGTACTACTTGAATCAATGCAATCATTCTTGTGTTTAAATTCATATATGTATTTAAATGACCTACAGAATTAAGGTGTCAGAACTTATTGCTGCATTCTTCTAAAGCATGTTGTAAAGATTATGGTGAAAGTATTTAGAATAAAAACAGAGTTTATAATCATTCTTAGTTTACTCTTCTCGTTCAGTCTTTATAATTTCAAAACAACATTTTTGCAGATCACAGGAGTAAAATCACAGTATGCTAGGGACTGGAAGGGACCTCAAAAGATCATCTAGTGCAATCCCCCTGCCGGAGCAGGAGATTTTAATGTTCCTTATGGTTATGTTAAGAAGCTTTTATAGCCCCTATGACTGGTTGCCTTTTCTATTTATATAGCATTCACTGTGCAAGCATTTAAAAAATTACCATCCTTGCCTTTAAAATCTTACAACTAAATTTTGCATATGACAAATGGTTAGGTAAAATGATATCTAAATTTTCACAGCAAGTTTCAGTTGTCATATTCAAATTTTTTATAACCAATGAAAATATTTCCAAGTTTCACTGAAAAAAAAAAAAAAAAATCAGGCTTTATGAAAAGGTTTTTAAAAGGAACTAAGATCAAATTTGTAAGAAAGAATATATTCCTGCTGTGTATGTTATATCCTGCCTTCCAGTTTCATCTGCTCTGTGTCTACAAGAACAGATCTTTGAAAAAAAAAAAAAATCAACCAAAAAACAACAACAACAACAAAAAGCAGGAGGAAATGAAAGAAGCAAAAGAAGACATAAAAGAAGTAAGCAAAAGAAGGCAGCAAACCAAACAAATTTGAGCCCTGTATCTAAACCGTAAATAAAGTGATGCTGAAATGGAGCTACTTATAGTTCAATGGAACTACGCATGTCAGTCAGTCTTTTGAAGAACAGTGTTTTGAGGCACTAAGGGAAGCAGTGCATGCTTTTGCTTTTTGTTCAACATAGACAGGATAAACAGTATTTTTAACAGATGTTCTAAAATTTTGCAGGTTTTTTTGCACATATTTAGTATTAAGGTTAGCACATAGCAGGCGAGCTTTATTTATTCCTGTGTATAAAGTTATTCAGAGCTGTTGGAGACTAAATGAAAGCTAATGCAGTGTATAGATATGTGGAAATTCGTGAAGAGATGCAGAACAATTTTACAGTAAATCTTGAGTTTGAGAGAAGTAGGATAAACCTCTAATTTTAGATTACTAAAGATCTGCTCATGCAAAATTGCTATCAGGAAAGTAATCTACTGAGCAACAGTCGCTTAAATCTGAAAAGTCCTTTTAACAGTATGAATCAGATTTACTACGGTTTTATGAATATTTAAATTTTAACCATACCTAAAAATTTCTACCGTAAGTAAAGTTTCATCGTTTCATTCATATTAATCCACACTAAAAGAATTATGTGGCTTCTTGAAAACTCATACTTATATGTATGTATTTATAAGTATAGCCTCATGGTTTGTTTCCTAGGTAACATGACATAATGCATATTATCTATTGATAATATCGTAAATCCCAGATGAGCTAATGTAATGATGCTTAGCTATGACGTATATAGATAGTCACACTAGGATCAGTGATCAGCATATCCTCCAGACCTGGCATGACTGCCTTCCTGGATAAAATGAACCATGTACAAAATTGTTTACTGGTATGGAACACAGAAAAAAAGAGCACTTTCTTCCACATATTTTCTTGATTAACATTCCTCATTCATGCAGCCTTGTCTATGAGATACCAAGCAGCAAATATAACTTTGGGTGCACTTTAATGTATTATTCTTGTTTATTACTCTCTATGAATCTCAAAATACTCTGTGTTACACAAACAAAAAATGAAAGACCTTGCTGACAAGTTATTTACAAGTTCAAAGACAAGCACACTGAAGAAAACATACCTTGAGCAACCCAGAGGACACAGTTTTCCAGTCTATACTTTCCTCTGCAAATGGGAGATGACCTTAAACAACAATTGTGCTCTGTAAATGTGGAGGCAAAAGCTCACATTAATAATGTAAGTGCTTTGAAAATTACACTTCAGTGTTTATCTTCTTACAAGTCTTTTCAAAATTCCTTTTGTGTCCCTGTCTGTCAAGGTGGCTAAGATATTAAGTTCATCACCTAACATTTTTCTCATCTTATTCTCTACTTTCTTCTTATAAATGTCATATTTTAAATGCATGAACCATGACAAAAAGTACTTTATTGTACCACATGGTTTTAATGGCAAGACTGAATGGAATTTTCATCTACATTAGGCTCACTAAACTGAATAGAAAGCAGAAGTCTTGCTCCACTCCACTTTCTTCTTCATTCTCAGATGTTGTTTTCAGATGTCATGACCCCAGCTTGTACATACAATACATTTTGCTATCAATTAGCAGTCTTAGTATCTTTAATCCTGAACTACATGCGGTTTATGTTACTATTCATAGCCAGCTAAAGAACTACACTTGAACCAGGTTTCAGATTCAATATATTTGGTCCATTGAAATGGTTCCATAAAATTTAGCTATCAAAATTAATCACTTCAGAGTTTACAAGCTGTCTGGTCCTGTAAGTTCCTGCAGGATCCATATACTGTGATTCCAGTGAAGACTGCAGGGAATAAGATTGTTCGGAGATTTGCAGGAGGCTCAGAAGTCTTTAGAATATAAATTAAATTTTCTTTATTAATCTGTCTTAAAAAATGAGATTGTATCTTGCTCTAAGAACAAGAAGAATAATTTATTCATTTTTTTCATATGTTCTTGCTGTGTTAGGATATAAAGTAAGCTTAGGTAAAGCACGTATGTTCTTTCCTTATTTAAAAAACATACCTGCAAAACCAACACAATTTCTATCACAAAGAAGAGCTTCTAACAGAATGTCTGGCCGTTCTATAGGACAGAAAAAAAATCCACCATAGGAGTCATGGTTGTACTCTAGAACTGTAATCCATTGAGTTGAAGTACATAACTAATAATAAATTGAGGAAAATGCAGTGTTACTGCAAATAAGACTTAATGAGATCTTGCAACTACTAAGGTAGACTTTTTATTAAAAGCTGTTTCAAGTTATTTGAAAGTACATGTTTTAGAAGAAAATTTCCAGGATCTCCAAAGTTACAGCTTTGAATGTGTTCAGCAAGTTCATCAATCACCCAAGTTTACATTTGTCTTCTGCAGTAGAGGTCCTAGAGTTGCAGCCTCTCTAACTACAGGCTCATTTGCCAGCTAATCAGCTGTATGCTGAACTATACCCCCAGTATTTTAGACCACATAATACATAATTCAAGACTAAATATTCTGAGCAATTAATAACAAACTTATTGGTTGTAGTTTTGGGTCACTGTGTTTCTAAAAGTATTTAACATTTCAGTACTTAATAACAAAATTGGTTGCACTGCACTATTTGAGTAGTGCACTTTAGAGACTCCATCTTGATTATGGTTTGGTGATAGAAACTTGGTTTTGTTTACTGTCTGGAGATTATCAGATAATGCTAGGTAAAGAAGTGGGTCTGATTCCATCAGAGATGTCTAGTTAGCAAGTTAGGAAAGCAGAAGGCAAGTGCTGGAGATGGGACTCAAGACAGGGCCAGAGGCAGGGCTGGAGGCAGGTGCCTCATAGCATGAGCAGTGATTAGATGCCTAAACTGAAATGGGCCCTGGGGCAGGGAGTATGAGGGAAGGCCAGTAAGTGCCATTAAGGCCTAGTAGTATCCTCAAGGTCCTGACATTGTCCTTCTTGCAGTTGGACATGTCTTCCAGGAAGATTTGCTCATTGGTCTGTTATTCCTAGGAACCTCCTCTTTGGTTTAAGATTAGTGCAATATTCACCATTTTCCACTCCTCAGGAATTTATTCAGATCACTATAATCTGTTCAGGGCAACAAAAAGTTGCATTATAAAGTCACCACTCATATCTCTCAGCACCTTGGACGCATCTCATGTCGATATGTGGATTTGTCCAAGACCAATTTTCTTAAATGTTTCCTAACTCATTCTTTCTTAGCAATGGATACTGCTTTGCTTCTACTGATTCTGTCACTAAGGCAGGGACCTGGGAGGCCTGAGGTCAGCAAAAACTGAAATAAAGACCACATTGAATACTTCAACCTTTTTTGTGTCCTTAGTCACTTGGTCCCTTGACCTGTTGAGTTGTGAACCCATTTTCCTTAGCATCCTTCTGCTCCACACATATCTGTAGAAGGCCACCTTATTGCCTTTCACATTTCTTGCCATTTCAACTCCAGTTGAGCTTGACTTTCTTAATATCATCACTGTACCAGGCACTGCACTAGACTTTGCCTGTACAACGTTTGTGTATTCCTCCTGAGCAGCTTGTCCATCCTCCATTTACAATTCCTTTTTTGTATCTAAAGTCTGTAAGGATCTCAAATCTCTGAAAGAATCTCAGCATCTCTATCAAGATTGTCTTTCTCAGTCAAGCCAGTATTCTGCCATGCCTGCTCAACTTCTTCCACACCTGAATGTACATTTTCGTGCTTTGAAAATGCTGTCGCTGAAATTCAGACAATTTGGTTTTCTGAAGGGCCCCTGTATATTTCAGAGAAGTCTACTATGGGATGGATCCTCCTTGGAAGTTTCTTGAAGAAAATCTATGCTCCTGAAACTCTAAGTTATAATGCTGTTATCTTTTGCTCTTAGTATCTTTAACTCCATCACCTCATCCTCACTATAGCTAACACTACTATCAGCCTCTTCACATCCCTAACCCATTCTTCATTATTTGTGAGAAGCAAGTTCAGCAGAGCACTTCTGCTATGCTTCTTTTCTTGACAACCTGTTACCAAATGATGCTCAGTTCTCTCCAAAAAACTCGTGCACTGCTTGTGTTCGAATGTGTTGCTCTCATAGCAGATGTCAAAGTGGTTAAAAACTCCCATAACTACCCAGGTCTGTGGTCATGGGGATTCTCTAATTGTTTACAAAGATATTTCATTCACGTTTTGAGTGTAGGTAAAGTAAAACACTTCTTGATGTTGCCAGAAGTCACCATCTTGGGAGGCTTCATTGTTTCCCATTTGAATGTAACCTCTGTGCAAAACATCTGGGGAAACAGCCAGAATAACAATAAGTGTGCCATCTTTACGATTTACCTCCTTTCCACTTTGCCAAAAAGTATCACCAGCCTAAAGATCTGTACACTATAAAGAACAGACTAATTCCACAATTCTAGTTTTTGTGATTTTAGTCACAAGTTACATATTATTTCTGCTTGGCAAAATCTTTTTGATGAAATAATGAGGCTCATTAGCACAGAGGTAGCCATCAATTGTTGAGTCATTCCTTATTCACTATTCTTTATTGTAACTCAGAACCAAACATAGATATTATTTTTGTTATTTTTTTGTTTTTATGACATTTCTACTGCTTGCAGCAATCTGTTACCTAATGCCCCAGTTAAGGACCAGTTTTCCATTGTTTTAAATGTAAAAACAAGTAGGAAAAAGATCTCATCGTACTCCAAACATGTATTTAAATGTGTAAAAAAAGAAAACAGAGTACACAGAGAGGAATAAATATGATCACTGAGAGGATTATTAGCTTGAAAATCCTGGGATCTTGTTTTAGAACTTCAATTAGACAACCTATTGAATGGTTAATATATGTATTTTATATTGTAAGGTTTAGTAAATAAATATATATATTATTCAAGCTTTTATAAGGAGAAATTTTAAAGCATGTTGATGGACATTCCTATATTTATATCTTTATGTCCAGTCTTCTAAAACTTTCTCAGCAACATTTCGAGTAGCGCTAAAGAAACACAGAGACTAAAAGAAAAGTAAAATAAAAGTAATTTGGCAATTTGCTTAATTTCAAAACCCGGAGAAGAAAAATTTGCTGTAGAAGATGGCCAAAAATAATTTAACTGAAAATGAAGAAACCTCCACTCAGTCTTCTACTGAGAGCTGGAATTAATTGTTTGAGGGGGAACCAGGACTCATCTCTTCCTCTTACCTCTCGGCTTGTTCTGTCTTTAGTACTTAAATCTAGAAAAATGGCCAAAATCTGTAGAGACTGTAGTTCCAAGGAAACAATATGGGAAAGAACGTATAACTAGCTGTACTTCTCTTACACGATTCTGACCATTTAAGTGAATACAAGAAGTGCTGCAGGTTTCAGAAGTAGGGACCAAATCCTTTATTAGTCTTGTCGTAAAATTACTTTATTCCTTTTTCTTGCAGAGGAGAAAGTCCACAGAAGGAAATCATACTCTGTGCAGCACACATCTCTTTTGTGAGACAATATTGCAGAGTCTGGGGAGCCCTTAAAGCCATACATTTTATAATGTCTATCAATTAAATAATGCATATACTATGCATCACCTCATATCTGTCAGCTATGTGCGTGTGGTACATACCAACTCAAAATATTCATCTTCCTCACTTGTGACAGCCATGCTTCATCAAGTTTTTATGCTTTCTCTAATTCCTGTTTTATTACATCCTACTTTATGGCCATTTAGACAGAAGCACTCAGAAACCTAAATATGTCTAGAGTTACTAGTAAAAAAAAAATAACAAAGTAATATATTTCTGTACTTCAAGATGAATGTGTTACAGATACAGAACCGTTATCTCACCTCTTAACAATTCCATTCTCACCTGCTCACAGAATACAGGCAAACCTGTGGCAGTTAAGACTGCCATACATCAACCCCTGGGTACTTGCAACACCCTAGAACTTAAAGATCCCATTTTCTTTTGGGAAGTAGGATTATTTTTTTGATCTGTAGCTTTCTTGTATTTTTTTCTTTCTCTATTCTATACTGGAAGTTTCCTTGTAATGCAGTTGTTAAAAATAAATCCTGTCTTTCTGGACACATTTAGCTAAATATTTCCTTATGCAGTCCTAGATTTAAGAGTACCCAGAGGATAAACCTGATTCATTACAATAGATATTTTAATCTTAACTAATTATTAGCATTCCAGTAGGGAAATTGTATATAAAAAGCTTAGGTGAAATAAGAAATAAAAATTAAGCAAACTTTCTGAATATTCTTTGCTAGTGAGCTTTTGTTTTATGCTCATGAGCATGGGCATTTTGTATTTATGCTACATATAAATACATGGGGTAGCAAAATAGATTTTCTTAAGCAAGCTTCCTTTCTACATAGCTGTAGAAATAGTGGTGAATCCTTAAACAACCTCCAAGGATGCTATTTCATTTTTTGCCTCCTTCTTTCCAGCCCACCTCTTCCCCCAGATATTAACAACAGAGTGATCAAGGGAAGAGGAGGAGGGGGAAAAAAAAAAAAAAAAAAAAAACTTTATTTTTTAATATTATTTAATAAAACTTTCTTAGTTAAAAAAATACTTCTGAATTTTTAGTATCTACTTCTTTACATTTTTTAATGTAATCAAAATTTAGGTCCAAAAGTTATCCACATAAATTTGTCATGTTTTTTACAGCTTTTCATTCTTTCAGGTATGCGAACTTTGTGGTGACTTGAACACTGCAGTATTTCATTTACTTTAGGTTACCAAATAAATAAACCTGGACACAAGTTATTGATTCAATCTACTCTATTTCATGTACAATTTCTTCAGATAGACCTTAAAAAAATTGAACTTAGCAAAAGTAGCACTACTGCCAAGTTTTCTTATATAGATCCTCTTTCCAAAAGATTCAAAGACTTCAACTTGTTTTTGAGCATGGCTCAAAATTTAACTCTCCACTAACCTCATTGAATGCATGTATATGTTATCTCAGTCTTTTGTTCAGGAGTTCCACCAAATGGACTAGATAAGATTTTAATTCACCCCTCCTCCTAGAGGAAACAGTAAGTAAATTTCTTCAAAGCTGTAGTAACACAGTTCATAAAAGCCTATAGAGGTCTATGCTGAATACTGTCAATGTTCTTTTGATGTGATGATCTATTAAATGCCGAAGAGCTTGACCCACAGAGCAATTCCCTTTATCTCATAAAGAACATCACCAAAATAACCAGAAGTAGGTTGTAACATTCTTCCCATACACCTTCCTGAAAATGAAAGGTCCCTTATTGAGGAAAAATAAATAGTTTGCTGTCTATGAAATCATCTCTGAGCCTCTCCTGATCAAAAGAGGCAAACCAAGCCAAACTGCTATATGTGTTGCATCTGTGATGTAAATTATGTGCTAAGCACTGAGCAGATATCATCAAATTTAATTAGGTCCTAACTCAGTAGACAGGCTGTCAAAAAGGAAGTATAGTGTTTGAGCAACTAAGTTACCCTGCCTCTGAAAAATCAAAATGAAATTATCTTTCTATTAACAGTGACACTAGAAGGTAAAGGGGGAGGAAGAAGATGTAGAAAATCTCTGATTAAAGAACATTAATCCTCACTTTCTATTGCATGTTTAAAGAATGCATTTTCTTGATAGGAGGATTAAGTACATGACACCAGAGAATAACATGTAACTTAATTGAACAGTAAAGGTCTAGATTTTCAATAGTACAACAGATTGTATTTATCTTTATGGTCTAATTAAAAAGTTAAATACTAGCATTTTGTTGCTACCTCAACTGCAAAATTATGCAGCTTGAAAAACTGTAGTTAAGGGGAATCATAATGGGTGGTATTTCCAAGTGTGACATGGAGTATACACTCCCGGGGTTTCAGTCTTCTGGTACCATCATTGCAGTATGAGCAAATACAGAAAGGCATCTATGTGTCCTGTAATGCTTGAAGACCCTTGCATGCAGTAAAAAATTGACAAAATACAGATTTGTCAGGAACTATCTTGACAGCTTAGATAGTTGGGTTCATCGTGGAAAAGCTTTTATTACTGCCAGCTCCTGCAGGTGGAATAGCAGGCCTAGCAGCTTCAAGTTTCTTCTCTATTACTGTTTTCCTCTAACAAACACAACCTTTTTTATTTTATTTTTTTTTGTTTCCTGATTTCTTAGCTGATTTTTGTTTAAGTGGTAGAAATATACTTAGAAACACATGTATTAATATGAACAGCATGCTGAGAAAAATACTGTTTTTACAGAGTATGATTCTATGAATAATTTTCAATACGTTGTTGTGATGACCATTCCTGGAAACGTAGATCATTTAAATACTGTAAAATCATAAATCATTTTACTTTTCAAGAACAACATAGTGGAGCAGAACTAAAGTAAACCATCTTTGAAAGTCAAGGGTGCAGAATGCCTCAGAATTGCCATACTGCATCACCCAGCTAACCCAATATACTAACTCTGATGATGGCCTGACCAGATTAATCAGAGATAGATGCGGCAAATTCTAAAACACTGAAGGAATAACCTGTCCAAGGGGAAAAAAAAAAATATTTCTAACTGCTGTCAGCTTGTGGTTAATTTATATCTTAGAGCTTATGGGTATATATTAATTTTAAATTATTTTATCTTCTATTGCATAACTATGAATTTTCTTACATTGAATATAGGATTCCTATATGGGTCAGTACTCCTCTTGATGTCAATATTATCTTGTGGCAGTGAATTACACTAGTCAATTACATGTCAAGTAAAATCATATTATCTTTTATCAGTTTTAAATGTATTGCCCTTGACTTTAATTGATTGTTCCGGTTCCCAATTTACCTTGTCTGTAACATTTTTATAGTGTATGACATACTCTTAACAGCATTTCGCTGGTGTATCATCTTATAATATAGAGCCCCAATCTTGTTTTTTTCCTTACATTCTACTAGAACTGATGGTGACTGCTTTTGGTATCACTGTTGTGATTCTAGTATTAAAAGGCAGAGAAGAATGAAACCTTGAATCATTTAAAATAGCTGCAAGTCTGCCAAAAATTGGAAAGGCATATAATAATATTTATTGCATTTTTCATCATCAAGTGATGTGATAGACAAGTTGTAGAAATTTAAAAAAAAAAAAGTGTTTCATTTTTCATGTAGATTTGTCTAATTTCCCCTTAAATTTCTAACTGCAACAGGAAGAGTTTCACTTTGAATCAAATGACTTTTCTTCTGAGACATTCTGAAATACAAAGGTCATGTATCTTGAGGTAATATGTCCAACCAAGGTCTACCTTTAGATAAAGGCAGAACAGAACTACTAAAGGAGTTAGAACTGTAATAGATTTTCTGCAGAAGGTGGTAGCCCAGCTCCAATTCACTATATATTCCTCTTCTCTGCTGTTTAAATAGCATGGCACCAATGGGATTAGGTTTGAGATTTATGGAGTAGAAGTTACATTTAGGGGATGAATCTAGGTTCCTTTATTATTGCTATCTTATTTTAGGATGTTACATGTAATGCTTGGAACAGAGACAAAACCTGAATGCCAGATCCTGTTTTGATTATTGCTGTTCCTGGCTAATTATTGCTATTTTAACTGTTTATTGCCACAAAGTAGGAAAATTGCGGACTCTGTCAAAAACAGCAGTATCTTATATAGGACAACATGATATATTTTAATTAGAATATGTTGTTAAAATGTTGTTTGAAAGAAGGCAAATTATTTTTTGTTCATAATATTTCTTAATTTGAAAAGAAACCAAAAAGCATCAAAGTGGTGAGAACAGGCTACAGCAATAACTAAATTCACAATTGAATCACAAAGTCATTCTTAGTCACCCAAGCACATAAATGAACTTCAGAAGACTTAATACAGATTATAACATAAGTATTCTGCAAACAGTCAACAAGAAGTTAGAAATAATTATTTCTGTTGCTGAAAATACATTAAAAATATTGCATTTTACAGAATTTCTTATTTTCTTTTTGTTCCTTTCAGATTGGTTTTTCATAGTATAAAACTAACAACTTCAGTGGCTCAGTCCATTAGAAGATACAGACTGCTGGGAGTACACAGCAGATGTCACCAACTAGTAATGATATCAACAACAGAACATAGTTCTGAACATAAAAGAAGCCTGTATGTATTCATGCATTAATTATAAAATGTTATATTTTATGAATAATTAAGAGTAATAGATTTTAGTTTGAACACAGTCTATTCAAATTTTTAAAAGAAACATTATTATGAAGGCTGCCATATTTCAGTTTACAGACTGAAATCCTGAATACCTATTGTTGTCCTTTATTTTGTAGGTAAAACATGTTGCATTCAAAGACAGAAAGCAATGAGACAAAAATTTTCACTTCACAACACATACGCCACTCAACACTTGAACATCCTTTCTTTTTTGCCCCCTCCACCTCCTTTATTCTTTTGAATCCCAAATGGTTCTTTCACACATCAATGTGGATTTCCTCAGTCTCCAATGACTGTAAGAATCACTGATAATTTCTGACACAACATGCTCTCCCATTTAAAAAAAAAAAAAAAAAAAAAAAAAAAATCTTATATGCATGACTACATGTCTTCACAGTAGTAGCCTCTGAAGTATAATAATTTAAGAAAGTGTCATGGAGGCACCCCAAAGTCAGTTTTAGGTGGGCAGAAAGTTCCAAAACAGACTTTATTCTAGCCAGAAAAGTGCAGCCAATAAACCAACTAGAAACAGGGTTTATACAATTAGTTAGCACTCCGACAACATAAAATACAGGTTCAGATATCAGTTGAGGAGGTTATTGGGGTACAACAAAATGCAACAAAATGAGAATAATGAGGATCCACAGAGTGCATGCACAAACTCAGAAGAAACAAAACCAGAGCCCTCTGACTCCAGAGTACTCACAAGAAATAATCACTCACCTGGGTTTGGCAAGGACACATTCAAGGATATATCCAGTAAATAACCACTCACTCAAATGAGAAGGTGAGGTGCTCTCAATCCCAGGAAGTCTCCTTAGATAGCATCCCAGTCTAAGAAGCACTCCAAAGGGGGCCTTTGGCGGGAACCCCATTTTATAGTCACATTTGTGGGTATTACAACATGGTCCAGAAGCTTTGCAGCTACTCTGGGCACCTCCTCTGCTAACGACCCTGTCAACTGACTCAGGGTCCCGTTAAGGACCAGGTAAATTGACCGAGGGTCCCACCCCGCCTGCCCCACCAGCTGGTGGGGGTGAAGTCACCCTCCCCAGGTTAGGGGAGGATGTGACTATCAACACCTTGGTACCACCCTAGGTGTGTGTGTGTGAACAGGCACAGTGGGGCACAAAAGGTGCTGAAAGAGCCATCAACTGTCCCGTTGAAGGCCACAGATCTCAGGAGAATGTGCAATTTGCCACAGAAAGTAACAGCTGAGGAATTGGAGACCTCATCTAAGGTTGAAAAACAGCTTTATAGTCTTTGTTCTTTCTGCTTCTGGTCAAACATTTGAATATCAGTTTTCCATGCTTCCAGAGGGTTGACTGGCTTCCCAGCAGTTGTTATTCCATGAGTGCCTTCTACTATCACTGCCTCCCTCTAGAAGTGTTCTATTTTATACAGAAAGATTAAAGCTTGACTGAAGTAAAGTCACAGACCTGAAGAGTCTGCTATAAAGAATTCTCTATAGAGAATACTAAATCCAGAAAAATGAAAATTATTACTCTGTCCCTCTTGTTTTTCTAAAAATACGCTAATTTTTGGAGGTACATGATAATTATTTGCATGTGCAAGCAACACATATACAGAAGGTAAGACTTCAAACAAATTGCTGTAGTGTAGGAAAGACTCATAACAAACGGATTCTTTCTAGTCAAACACATACTTTTATCCTATTGTAAAAAAGGAGTTTGCTTGTTCTTTCAGTGAAAACAAACAAACACCTTTCATTTTTCCTATTTACAGAGGCGCATGGTAATCATTATGGAGTAGCTGAAACATTGCAAATTGGCACCCTTACTTAGTGCGAGTTAATTGTTTACATATCTGTGCCCTGAAGCTAAGACTGGGCAGGTGGCTGCAGAAATATCAACACAGTATTTTATTTTATGAACGTCATCTAAATCAGTATATTCCAAGACTGGATGCTATCATTACTGCAAGATTAGATGGTACTAAGATTAAAACGCCCTGGCCCTTGAGGGAATGTGTGAGAAATCTAAAGAAATTGCAAAATTGATGTGCTGTAAAATATGGTGATAACTAAACTAACAATAAAACTGACAGCTGCTAGTATGTTGATGTTAGTAATATACAGTAGCTACCAAAATATACAGTAGCTACCAAAACTATGGGGAGAATTTTGAGAATGTTCAGTCTGCATTCTGAAGTGTAAAGAAAACTAAAAAGTACTTACTTATTTAGAGACCACATGCTGTCTGAAAAGAACTGGAGTCTCTGAGCTGGTTTTGAACTAAAGGAACACATGTGGCTACAGATATTGCTATAATCTAGATCAGGCTGACTTTCAGAGGCATGGGGCAGCAAGGCAACACTCTTGTGATGAACTCAGGAGTATATAATGAGCTTCTGAATTTACCTCAGAACATGCTGATAGTTACTGTCACCTCAACACCTTCCAAGAGCTTTGCATCTAGGGAGACTGTCTTTGGAATCCTCTAGTATCTCCAGGGTAACAAGACAAACACGTAGGACTTATTTCACTCAGTTTTATGCATATTTTAGGTAGATTTCTACTTCTTCATGAAATCCATCTGATTATTTTGGGACGTAATCCTGCAATGACAGCAATCGTTATGGGGCTACATATCTGAGCTGATGGGCTCTGGTATTCATGACAGGTAATGAAATTCAGCATTGAAAACATACTAATTGTCTCCCTTTTTAAAATACAGAAAGGACAGAGGGCTAGAACTGTGGTAAAGTTGTACACTTTTTATTTATTTACTGTAAGACTAGAAACAGTACTATTATAACAACTAAAGGCAATTTCCCATCAAATTTTCTTGGTACTCTGGTTTGATGAATGGCAGTTCTGCTATATATTGTCAAGGATTATTCATCACAAAACAAATTTTCAGGTTACACTTAGTATAGAACATTCACATTTGATACTAGAAATAGGATTCCACACAGATTTAAGAGAAAAATTAGTGAAACCCTGACTTACCAATACAATAGTAAATACAACATAAAACTAGTAAAAATAAGTCAGTACCCACTTATCAGAATTTCATATGTGGCCTACAAATTTACTTCAGATATACTCCAGCATAGAACTTGAAAACATTTGAGTTAAAGGAAAAGGAAAAAATCTTGAAGAAAAAAGTGCACATTTTAAAAAAAAAGTGAAGCTTTAAAAGTATTTTCTTCGGAGATGAAAAAAAAACAAAATAATTTTAGAACAGGACTCTCTGAGGAAAGTTCAGGGTGCCGATATTTACAAAATATGTAGAGAAATACTGCTGTGATCAATACTACTTGGCAGAGTTCCAGAAATGAAGATGATAGATAGATAGGTAGATAGACAGATAGATAGATAGATAGACAGACAGACAGATGATAGATGAAAATTGGCAAGTTAAAGAAATAGGGATCCAGAAAGGATGTTGAGGTAGCCAAAAGGAAATAATGGCTTTGGGAGTTAGTGAGTAGAGAGACTCCTATGAACAGTACCAAAAACTATGCCCCTTCTAGCATTCTGGTGCCTCTCCTCATAACTGAACACTTCTCTCCTGCAACCCAGACTTTCTACTCAAGCTAACCTGAATCTTTAGTGAAAATTTCAAGTCTGAAAATAAGGAAAAACATAAGTTGTCTTCTGCACTGGTTGAAGGAAATTCAAGCTTAATTAAGTTCTGAGATGCACTGAATTGACCTTACGTCTTCATTTCCATGGTTAAAATAACCTGTAAATTAAGTGGCATAACTACACTCTTCATCATGAGTTCAGAGTCCTCCCTTCTTTAAAACTGTAGGAACAGTATTTCCACAGTTCTAATATAATTTTATGTCATAGTCTATATACTTCCAGTATTAATCCTATTGAAGAAGTCAGGAGACCACAATGCTCTTTTCAGTGTTAATATAATGTTAAACAAAGTCCTTATTAACTATTTAAATGTTCTTTCAGTAGTATTCCTTCAGCTATTTGGAATATCTTTCATAAAATTATAACATAGCTGATAAACCTATCAAAACAGAAATGTTGTTTAGCAGTAATTTTTTTTTGTTGCAAATTATAAAAGTATGTCTCAGCTTTCAAATAATTGCCAAATAATATCACAAGAGACAAGATGGAAGAAGGAATAAATTTATTATTTTGATTTTATTGTTTTTTTAAGTAACTAGGCTATAACCGGTTGTTAAAGAAGGAATGTTTGCAATTTTGTGACATCCAGGGGACTGAAGAATCTTTTATAAAATGTTTTCTTCATTTGTTGAAGGAAAAAAATGTAGTTGACAATGTTTATTACACATAATTTAAACAGTAGTGACAAAATTAGACTTTACAAGAGGAATACAAATGCCATTCCAAGAGACATTTCAGTTATCACTATTGAAGTGATTATGGTTTCTGTTCTCTGATTGTGCATTTCCATTTTTTGTCTTTATAGTGTCAAAACTATAAAATTTCTAATTAGTGCATTACCAGTATTTTATTAAATAGATTTTTAATTGCTTTACAAAAGTAGGCATTATTTTACAAAGTCTTAAAACTTTGTATCTGATACTAATGGGGAAGATCTTTAGAATTCTGGAATGCTGACATTAAAAAGCAGAGGAAAATAATTTAAAAAAAAAAAAAAAAAAACACAAAAAAACCCAGTATGAGAGGAAATGAGGATTAAGAAGGAATATATTCTCATGTTACTGCCAGATCAGGTTGTGATAGTTTTCCTCAATTACTCTTGATACACATGTGTCTATTGTGCAAAGACTCTGCCTGTTCTTCTGCAGAAGAGCAGAAGACCTAGGTAAGCAGATAAGATACGAGTAAATGGTGTCCACTAGTTTTAGGGATCATTACCTTAGTGGAAGTCTGAAATATTAGATTAAGTTGTTACTTGGTAGAAAACCATTACACAACTGGCTTAATACAGGAACATTAAAATGTATCATGCTAGTAAGATCAAACTTATGCAGTTTTGCATTTGTTCCCTCAGCCTCTTTCAGCAGTAAAACATGCTAAAGAAAACAAACAAACAAAACCTTCAAAGCCAAAACAACCCCCCCTCCAACCCCAGGAAGGTTTGGATTGTACTTGGATCCTGCAGTGCAAACTGCTTTTCTTTTTAGTATTTTACATACTTCCATTTTAAATAATCAGTTTGAAGAATTAGAAGTACTACCTCATAGTTATGTTGTGGGTTATTCTCTTCTCTTTAAAACTCTAACAAAAGAGTATTTATGATTCAAGATTTGTTAAGTAGTTGCTTGTGGAAAACTGATAGTTCCAAGACATGTGAACTTGTACTGTTTCCAGAGGAGCTGAGCTGCACCTCTCACACAGTTCTCTGAAATTTACTGTATTACTAGCTTTCATCTCATTGGATCGTATTTTAAATGTCTTATAAAGTTTTCCACTAAGTACACAAATAATTCCAGAGGTAATCTTTCAAAATCAACTGTTATGCAAGATTTTCTGTATAATCTATGTGAATGAAGATTAATTTATCAACACCCAAGCCTTTTATCTACCCCCACAAAGTAGGTATTGTCTAGGGAAATTGAGAGTGATATGCCCCTCATACATTATTGAATAGCTGACAGTCACCATTAAACTACACCAGATAAGATCAGGCTTGCCATTTGGTATAAACTGTTGAGGTACGCTCAAACAGCAACAGGCATTCAGCTGATACAACGTTCTTTGTTGCAGGAGGATTTTTCCCAAAAGTAAAACAAACAAACAAAAACAATAGTGGGTATTGATTTAGTTTAGAAGCTCTCTTCCAGTCTTATTTTACCATATACTGATAGACTATGAACAAATACCTTTGTTCCAGTTCCGGGTTTCAAGGTATTTAATTATAGCCAGGATATTTTGTTGGAATATATAAGAAGGGTGAAAATGTAGCCTATCCATACTTCAGATTTATTTTAGGATGTTTAAAAGTGTAGTATTTGGAAGAGTCCTGGTAAACAACATAATGCTCAAAGATGTTAAAACAATTAAGAGAAATCACCACCAAAAGTTTATGTAGAGCCGCTTTGATGTTGCTTCACTAAGCTTAGTACCAAGTTTCACTGTGGAACATGGAATTAATGACACCTGATTCCACATGGATTTATGTCTTCTGTTTTGATTTCACTCCAGGAAGATTTAGTCCACACGGAAGTTTTCTGTACATTAAGTGTTCTTATCTATTTATATGTATTACAAATGCTTATTAAGTGATATATAGATTTATACATTATATATACTTGTCTTCGGTTACATGGATTCTCTGAGATATAAGAAGACATTTAGTTGCATTCCCTCGAGGTGCCATTAACGAGGTGTCTTTCCTCTAGCTGGGTCCTGGAAGTTTTTGGTAGGATTCATCACACCAGATGTGGACATCTACACCTTAAACACATAAATTCCGTTTACAATAAGGTGACACTTCTAGAGTTTAATTCAACATAAAGATGTCTAAAAGATGTTTAAGAAATTTTTGATCATCACTTTAACTGTCATATTTGATGGAAATTGGACAAGATGTTCAACAGCTATATGGTCCTGCCATCGAAAGAAATAGAAATGCACATAAGGTCACAGAGGGCAGTAGTTTCATCTGCTTAGGAACCAGGATAAAAATTACTTTAAAATCCTGCTCAGTGAACATTAGTTTACACATTTGTGATATTCTGAAATTATTCTTTATATATAGTCTTTGAGTATCTGTGAATTCCTTTGTGACATTCAAAAATCTCTGGATTTTGGTTAGATTAGAGCTGTATCTTACAAAATAACCAGGCCTGCACACAAAACACTGTAGCTCACAGGATGGAAATGAAGTATTTGGTCTAATACAAACCGTGCTGAGAGCGAGTTTATTCTCTTTATTTTTTCGTATCTTTTTATGCAACCTACAAAACTTTATGTTAGAATAATTTCATGTTAGAGTAATTTCAATGTCAATTCCTCCATTTATTTGGAGGTTCCCTAAGTGAACTCTCCAGGATTCCTTGCATTGCCCCTGAATATCAATTAACTAGGGAGAGGTAAAGTGTATCTATTATTTGTGTCAATGTGTTACCAGTTCTATTGCATTTTGTTCTGTTATATCAGAGTAGATTTGTTAGTAACCTCACAAAAACATAAACACTGTATCTTAAGTACCTTGCTTAGTGCCTTGAGCCCCTTGGTTAGTGTCTCAACCTACCATTTGCCTCTCCTAAGTGTTTTCCTATTGTTCTGAAAATCCATTAAATTTTAGTGCTAATTGCAAAGCTCTATTTCCCTCTTGTGTTAGAACCCTTTCACGGGTGTACAGCTTCCGGTGAGAGTGACCTGCTAGAAATAAAGGATTCATTTACAGTAATACACCATGCTACCGAATTTCTCAAAGCCATGTAGTCCTAGTGAAGAAAAACTAAGTAGTACCAGAGAACAATCCTGGGCAGCTGAGCTATGTCAGCTTTGTTGATAAATCAGTATTGTCTGGAATGCTTTTGTCTAGTACTGGTTACTAATCCACCAATCTGTGACTTTAGCTTGGCTGTTAGCATGGTGCTATTCTGAATAAGCGGTTTGGCTGCATCTGTTTTGTTTTGGATGAGAGCAGAGTTTAAAAGCACTTTTTTTGCTGTGCTGGTTGACTTTGGTGATAGTTACCTTCAGTACTAGCTATCTTTGGTGTAAGGGAACATGGCTGAGCAGATTTAATTTAGTAGCGTAGACATATGCTGTGCATCTACAAAAGGAGTGAATTAAGCCATCTGTTCTCCTTGACCTTTCTTCTTGTGTCCATACTACTGGATGCATATTTTTCATCAACTATTTTAGAAAGCAGCCTGAGCTCAGACTGCTTATAAATTATGGAAAGATATGTTGTGACATCTGGAAAAGACTTTTCAGAACAGGGCATTTATCTGCTTCACAATGTCCAGGAAACTGTTTTTGAACCAATGTATTGCTGAAGAAAGGTAAGTATTATAAGTATTATTGCATTTAATTTCCATTGATGGCTAGGTAACTCAAAATTTACAGTACTAAGATAGTCATCTAGGTCATTCATCCAATAATGGAATTCAAAATACATTGATATGTGTATAGGCTCCCCACAAAATGCTTGAAGATTGTAATCCTTTAGCTTTGGCTAATCAAATAACATGTAACAAAATTAAATGCAAGTAGATTTAAAATACCATCTCTCTGCAGGACCTACATGCCTAACTTGAGTCAGATTTCAGTCCTGATCTTCTGATATGGAGTTCTCTGGTAGCTCTTTCATCACAGTACATAGTTGCTAAAATGTAGGAGGAGCTGGTCCTCATTTTTTCTACATGTATTTTTATCCTATAGATCCGTCATTTTCATAGTTTCCCTGGATGTGGATATACTGATATTATTTGTTTGTTATACTACACAGTGTGCTTGAAGCAAGAGTGAACCTCCTTTTCTATGAAACTCAACTGTGCTGGTATGTGCTCTTCATATGATTTATTTTTCTCATGCAGAAATACATTTCTGTTGAATCAAAAAGTTTGCTCTAAAGGCCATTTATTATATTTCCTTCAGCTCTCAACTGTGTTTTCGAATTTCTACCAAATAATCTCCTGTCAAACCTTCCTACCATACCATGTTTTCAGTGCTTACTATCTATATGCATGCTTTTTCTAGTCAAAGCGTAGTCTCACCTAGAAAGACATAATTTCTTGTCATCCCAGCCAAAGGTATGCGAACAAAACATAATGAGGTCAAAACATAACGAGATCTCTCCTCACTTTTCATGGAATAAATATATTTTTCCTACTAGAAATCCCTTGTTCTTGCAACATCCAAAGCTTTAATCTGCGTAACAAAACTAGTGAATGTTTATTAATACATATATTTTCTGAGTTGTTTATCTGAAACCATGTTTAACTACTTTTTTCCTCCTTATAGTTTCTCATTGAAGTAATAACATAATAACAGCAATAATGAAGCTTTCACATAAGAACGGAGCAGTAAATATCCATTTAAATCACACATGGAACTAAAGAAAATGAAGTATAATATATATAATCCCCTACGGGAATAACTTCATAGGATGTGAAGAAGAGGTGTATGCCGACCATGGTCTCCACCAGAAAGAGAGCTTGTCTCAGAAAGACTGTGTCGACGCAAATGGAGCAACTGCCATGAACTGTGTCTGTTCAGGTCTCCAGCTGCAGGGAGTGTCAGAGCCTGCTGTTGCCAGGTGAGGGAGACCAGCATTCCACCTTTGTGAGGTGTAAGCAGGTGTAAGATCTACTCAGCAAGGTTGTG